>MU228545.1:683909-738129 GCA_018584345.1 Thuja plicata
CAATCAAAATGATTCTCCATTCCTTCAATCCATTCCATTACCAGTTCAGGATCCATTTTTCCAGCAAGTACTGGTACTCCATCTAATGCTTTTCCACTTAGTGCCTTGATAGCTTTCAAGAATGGTTATTCTGGCATAGGAGGGTCTGGTTCTGGTATGACATCCTCCTCTGCAATAGCTTTTCCTTTATTGGAACTTTCTTCTTCTCTAGTTACTTTATCAGCAATATCCTCTAGTTGTTTTTTCATTACCTCTAGAGTTTCTTCATGGAGTCTATTTCTCTCCTTCTGCTTATTCACTTCTTTAGCCAATTCTACATTTGTCACCATGGCTGATTCTTCTACTGATTCCTCAGTACTTTGAAACATTTACAAATTTCAAACCCAAATCTTTAACTGGGCTCTGATACCAATCTGATGGGGAGGACACCTTACTCTCTGAGACTCCTACTCTTTCTATGGAATCTCACCTTGGATCCTATTCAATTCAGGACCCTCTAGACTCACACTTGAGTCTCTTAGGGCTACTCTTAGACCCTAACCAGAAGGACTTATCTATTCCCTCTCTCCTAGGTTTTCTACCCACCGAAGTGCTTCACTCTTCACCTTATCTTACTCTTCATGACTGAATCAAATCAGTCATGCACCTTTCTATTTCTATCTTTCTCTTCTACAAGTTCTCTAGCCGGACCATTGGCTCGCCTAGGACTTGTCTGCAATCTTGACTAGCCTCTTCTCCAACAAAAATACAGAAATAGAAATAATATACATGAAGGATGCTTCTTGACTATCACAATCCATAGAATGGATTATCAGAGTCAAGAAGCATCCATAATACTTATCTGAAACAAAATCCTACTTTACAGAAGTCTGCTCAAAACAGAAAAACACACAAAGTACACAGGCAACTTCTCTTTATTCAAAAACCAGAGAATTACAATATCTACTGAAACTCTGTCTCTGCTAGTCTACTCTGTCTCTGACTTCTCTTACAATAACAACCTACTCTTTTTACATATTCTCTTCCTCTATTTTATCTTCGGCTTCTTCTTGATTTTGTAACCTTTTTGGTTACCTGTCCACCTGAGAATTCTAGCTGTCTTTGTTCATCATCTTCTTCTGCAAACTGTCACCAAATCTTCATCTGCATGGCCATCACTGTGGACAATGTTTGTCCTCTGTGTCATTTCCTTTCTATTTTTGCGGTTATGACTTTTCAATTCTTTCTCCTGTTGACATGTCAGCATGCTTCATCATTTAACTGTTAGTCACACTGTCGTGAGACTTAACTAACAATGTATGCTTTGATCTGTGACTATGCGATACCATGCTCATCATGCACCCACAATGCCTTGACCCAAGCTGATGTTTACTCTACGACTGAGCGATGCCTCCTTGTCGCGCACCCGCACTGCTTTTTCACGAGCTGCTATGTTCTCTGCGATTGTGCAATGACATGTTGTCGCGCACCCGCAACATTCTGACACGAGCTGACATTTTCTTTGCAACCTTACACTGCACTGTGGTTGCGCACTCGCCACACTTAATTTTGAGCTACTGATTTCCTTGCAACTGAGTGATGAGCTCTTGTCGCGCACTCGCCATGCTTGTCTCCAAGCTGACACTTTACTTCGCGATGAGTTAGTGTCATCTCGCGATTAGTGTCATCTCACGATGAGTTAGTGTCCTATTTACCCACACTGCTCAGACTTAACTGTCTGTTCATCTCACGATTTTGCGATGCCTAGGTTGTCGCTCACTCGCACACCCAAACTGTCTGTCTATTTTTGGTGACTAAGTGATAAGTTCACCGTCGCGTTGTCGTGCTAGTTTTACACTAACTTCTGAGAGACCGCCGACTGCGCGATGAGTTAGTGTCACCTTGTCGCAGCCATCTTCCACTAGCCGCTGATCTAACCACGAGTCTGCGATACCTTTCCTTGCATTGTCGCGACCCTCATAGCCTAACGGCCAACTCACCTTGTGACTGAGTGATGAGCTCTCACCGCACACTCGCACACTTCAGAACTTGACTGCTGCTCAGCTCGCGAGTTTGTGATTCATTACTTTCTGCTCTCTGCTGGCCTCTGCGACTTTGCGATGAGACAAAACATAACTGGCCCGCTATGATACCTTTAGTGTTTAGGGGAAAAGAAACAAAACTTGTTAACCGTGACCATTCTGCAAAAATGCTAGGGCTTGGGAGCTAAACCCTAGGGTGCTCTGCACCAAAAATAGAGGCCTAATGTACTAGTGTATCCATACCATATCTTCTAAGGTGTCTTTTTGGTGTCTTTCTTTAGTTGTACTTTGTTCAATGTATAAACAGCAATACTGACAGCTTCTCTCCAGAATATTTGGGTGATGCCTTTCTCTATCATTAGTTTCCTTGCACAATCAACTATGGATCTGTTCCTTCTTTCAGCAATTCCATTTTGTTATGGTGTTCTCAGTGCAGAGACCTATCTTTTGATTCCATGCTCATTACAAAAGTTAGTGAATTCATCTGAAATAAATTCCCCTCCTCTATTTGATCTTAAGCATTTTAACTCCTTACCACTTTGTTTCTCAACCATTGCCTTATACCATTTAAACATCTTAAATGCTTCTAATTTATCTTTTAGAAACATGATTGTCATCATTCTAGAGTAATCATGAACAAAGAGAATAAAATATTTATCTCCATAATAACTCTTTGTCCTCATAGGTCCACATAAATTAGTATGGACTAGTTCTAGAATTGCATCAGATGTATGGGTTTTTCTTTTAAAACTAGACTTTTTCAGTTTACCTTTTTGACAATTCTTACACATGATATTGTTGGTCTTGGTCATCATCGGTAAGCCTCTGACATTTCTCTTTTTTCTAATCTTTATCATGTTGTCAAAATTCACATGACACAATCTTTTGTGCCACAGCCATATGTCTTCATTTGTAGCAATAAAACAAGCGGTGTCAGTATCATTTAGATAGAATAAGTTACCTTTTATCTGCTCACCGGTACCAATCAGATTTCCTAATTTATTGAAGATTTTTCCTTCTTATTTTCAAATGCTACTTTGTGACCTGAATTATTCAACTAAGAAACACTCAATAGATTATAATTCAATCCATTTACCCAAAAATAATTTTCACATTTTATCTGGTTATTCAACAATATGGTTCCTCTACCTTCAACTGGACAAGGTGTGTCATTACCCATTCTTACTGAACCACCTTTATAGTATTCAAAAGTCTCAAACTTTTTCTTATCACCGGTCATATGGTAAGTGCAGCCACTATCAATGATCCAAACATTATTTTTTCTAACTTTAGATATGAGAGCTATTTATGCATACCTTTATTCATCATCATCTTAATCATCCTTCACAGCCACAAACACCATCTCAATGTCTTCATCAGATTTAGTGTCAGTATCATCATCTTTGCATTTTTCTAGGTAACTAGCCTTCTTTCCTTTGTCCTTATAGTCTCAGGTATCTCTTCTTTTTGATTGTCGGTAACTTCTATAATCACCTCTGTCAGACTTCTTTTCAAATGATCTATCATTACTTTTGTCATATTTTCTTTTGTTAGTACATCTTGCAGCAAAGTGTACAATCTCTTTGCAATTAAAACAAACAAGTGGTAATTTACCTTTGTATTTACCTTTGCCTCTCTACATTCTTTTAGCCATAAGTGCTTCAATTTTATCAAGATCATCTTCTTCACTTTCACTATCACTATCTTCTCTCATAGTGTTTTTATGACTTGATTTACTTATTCTTATAGAAGTTTTGAATGCAGACTCTATATTTGGTAAGACACTATTATCAAAGTTATTCATCTCAATTGAAATCAGTCTTCCAATTAAACTGTCTAGAGTAACATTTCTATTTTCTACTGCTTTCATTTCTTGAATGGCAGATACTCTAATAGCATAAGTAGGTAGTAAGGTTCTTAAAATTTTAATTACCACTGTATCTTCTTCTAGTACACCTCCAACTACTCGGATAACATTGACTACCTCTTTGATTCTTGTGTTGTACTGAGTGATCTTTTCAGCTTCTTTCATTTTGAGATCATCAAACTTTCCTCTAAGGATTTCTTCCTTGGCTCTCATAACATTTTTGTCACCACCATGTATAAGCTTCAATTTGTCCCACAACTACTTTGCAGTTTTGTAGGTTTTGACATCTTCAAATTTAGCATCAGAGAGTGAGGAAGCAAGTTCTATCATCATGCCATTGTGCTCATGCTTCTCTCTCATTTTTTCAACTGTTGGTGCTCTTGTGGGAAACACATATTCAGTATCTAAGTATTGAGTAACATCATTACCAATACCTAATAAGTGGATTCTTATTCTACTCTGCCATGAAGCAAAATTATCTTTGTTCAACTTGGGCACATTTTGTCTGTTCATCTTGTGATCTTTAGCTTAGGTCCTGAAACTTTCCTTTCAAAGAACACAAGCTCCAATACCAATTTTTATTAATAACTGAGGGGGGGTGAATCAGTAGCCTCAATAATCAATCCTTAAATCAACCCTTTAAACTTATAACCACAAATTATATCTCAATTTATCTTCTTTCCTAAAAGTTGAATGCCATGAAATACTTATATCAATTTACTACTTGTCAGATTGCTTTGTTAATCTCTCTTCTATATGTTTACCGATAACAAGTCATCTATTTAAAAAATAATAATAAATATGCATAGTATACCGATTAATCCAGAGTTAACTATGTAAGATGCAAAATAGTAAAGAAATGAATCATACAAACATAACACATGAATTTTAACATGGAAACCCTGTTAAGGGAAAAACCATTGGGACCGGCACCCCAAATTTTCACTCTTATAAAGTGAGCTCTGTTAGGATCCAACCCTGTTAAAGGTTACAAACACACTCTTAGGTGTGACCTTGTTAGAGGATTTAGAAATAGTTTGTCAACTAGTATCTAGCATCTAATGCTACTATCCTTCATCAAACACTCACTTGGCCTGTCAATAGGTATCAGGCATATCCAATGCTACTTTTGTGATCAAACTTTTTGATACTCTATGGGATGTATTTCAATTGAAAAAGACTTATAAGTCCTGCTCAGTTAAGAGGCTTATGTGCTTCAATGGTTAAACTGAAACACTAATGATTTGTTCATACATACAACTCAATTGCATATTTTCAGATCTATTATAGGTCCATTACTTCACTGATCAATATAATAAAATATATAATTTTTCTCCACACTTGTTCTTCTCTATGATTCTTGTCTCACTATTCGTCAGTGTCTACAGAATCTAGCTCTTCCTTTAGCTTGTTGATCAGGACTCAAAGAATACTTTCTTCTCCTTCAGATTTTATTTAGCATATTTCCTCTTCTCTTGTTCACCCCACAATTCATAATGAATTGAGTTTGTCTCTATATAGACATGATTTCCCATTTTATTTGCTTTCTTGATTCTTGGCGTGTTCCACAAATCTTGCCAATAGATTTAAAGAAAACTCCTGATTTATCTCAAGGAAATCTTCTTGCCATCTGGAAAAATCAGCTTTAAATCAATTACTTATCTCCAGATTTATCTGGATGATTAAAACAATGATAAGTATCTGTTAACTCTATCTTTAGCTTCTTGACAGCTAAGTATTTTTCCATTTTTTGAACTCTTTGTTTTGTCATTCAATACTTTAGTTAGTCATTGGTGATTACTGACTGTTCCATCGATATGACTTTATTTTTCATCAAGATCTTTGTCCTTGTCTTATCTATTTGGCAACACTAAAATTCTTTCCGCCGGGTTACTCTATGCTTTTCTCATCGGGCAACATTGTAACTCTGCTCGTCAGTAATGTTGTGCATTAGCTTGTTGGGTAACACTATGACTTTGTTCTTTTACTCTGACCATCGGTGTGCACTCCGTTGGTGTATGTAGTCACTTAGTGAATACTTTACTTGTATACATTACTGATAGCATAGTCTTGATTCATCGATTCTTTGAAGTCTTTTGGCAGTATTACAATCACCATACAGATTATATCAAGTTGACATCAATGACAATACAATACATTAACTGATTTAATGCCTTGCATAATCATCAACTTAACATCTTCAAACATTCAATCAGTTACATGTCATCAAAGATGACCCTCCAAGTTGTGATGTTGGCTAAAGATTTAGGATGTTTGAAACTATGGTTGGAGGGAGATTCCTTAAATATTATAAATTGCATAAAAAGTAAAAATGTGGCCTCGTGGACTATAGTTCATATTATTGAAAAATAAAATATATCTTATGTACTTTTCATAAAGTTCATATCTCTCATTTCAACCATGAAGGAAATAAGCCTAAAGATAGACTTGCTAATGTGGCGGCCCATAATGACATCATCATAATATGGAAAGAGGAAGCAGATCTAAAAATGGAGATTTCAAGTCTAATCAAATTTGATAGACTTAATCACAAGGAAGGGGTCATTAATACCAGTAGTAATAATGAAGAGGACACTTAATTTTTCAAGGAGAGATTTATGTCAGTTGAGGTGTGAAAAAATTATGAATGGTTTAAAAGCACATGGATTATGGGTTATTTTAAGCCTTTTGAATCAACGAAGCCAAAAAAAAAAAATATTTTGTTCACAAGAAACCTAAGGAACCAGAAAATTGTAGAGAATATGGGAGGTAGTCTGCGAAGGGAGGAGCCGCTGGATTGTGAGAAATGGAAAAGAACAAAAGCATCTAGAGAAAGCTCAAATGGGTGGGGTTACTCTATATATGGAAAGGCTTCACAGTTTTGACAAAGAGATTACTGAGAACTTTATTGCTCGGTGGACTAATGGCAAGGTCAATCTATTTGGTAAGTCCTTTCCACTCACACTCAATCTTTTTTATGAGATAACAAGCATGCCTTTAGAAGGTATTAAGTTATATAGGAACAATAAATGTATGGGATCTCAATATTTTAAGATTTTCCCTAAAAATTTTGAGGAAGAAGCTATGTTGGTTAATGGCCCAAGGGATTATGTTGAAATTGAAGGATTAAGTGTATTTGGGCTAAGATTCATAAAGTCAAGATAGAGTATTTTACTCTTGATGGGCGCTACTCCAAGATTTATAACATGCATTTCATTCTAGTTAATCACTTTAGATACAAAAAGAAAGTTTCCTTTCCCTACTTCCTTCTTAGCTCTCTGAATAACAATATTATGGAGAATAGGAAAAAGCCCAGTTGCCCGGTGTTGCATGAGGGGTTAATAATGCTTATTGTAGACTATCCTAGGGATAAAATTTCAGAACCTATGCCCAAAAAGATCAAAGGGAAGAAGAAGAAACCAAAAATGGAAGATAAAAGGACAAAGGCTAAGAAGAGGGAAAAGAAAAAGAAGAATGTTAAGGATGAAAGAAAAGAGGAACTTGAAGACCAAAACCCCTCTCTGTGAAAAAATGAAGAAGACATGATGCAGGAGGATAAAATGGAGAAAAATAAGGAAGAGGATCTTATGGAGGAAGAGGAGGCTCAGAAGGAATATGTTATGGTCTCAACCTCTAGGGAGAATGAAAGAGAAGAGAATAATGGGGAAGATGAAGGAATGGGTAAGGAAGAAGAAGACCAGAAGATAGTAAAAAAGAAGAAAAGGAAGAGGAGAGGGAAGGAGAGGATGTTGAGATTGAAGACTTGAACAGGAGGTTGAGTATCCCCAGGGCTAGGAAAATAGATAAATGGGAAAGGAAAGGATATATCTTCTCACTTTAATGTTGACAACCAAATTCTATAATAGATGAAAAGCATGGAGGGTCATGGTATCAACTTAGAGAATTGGCTCAACAAGGAAATGAAAGAAATGAGGTACAATCTGAAGGCTATGGAAGAAGCCATGGAACCCCTAAAACTTAAATTGGACAAGAAAGAAAATAATTGTAAGGAATATTTTTTGAAGAAGGTAAATAATAACATCTTGAATGAGAACCTTACTGCCAGAATCTCTACAATTATGGATGAGAAGCTGAAAGAGATAAATTAAAAAATAAGCTATAATGGGCATATTATCAGAGAAATTCTGAAGCATGGAAATGAGGGACTTAAAGTCTCTGTGATTAACCTTAAGGCCATGTAAACCTATCTAGAGAGAAGCATGCTATAGAATACCACAGTTACAGTGGAGGATGATGTTGGGCCTTCAGGGCCGGGAACTAGAACAAGAAGAAGCCTCAAAGGGAAAATTCTTGAAACACCTAAGGAGCCGAAAGGCTTGAAAGACTCCATCTAGAAGATGGAGTAAATGCAGAAAGAGGAAAAAAATTCCATGGAAAAGAACAAGTATATTTTGCTGGCTGGTTGCTGGAAGATTACAGGATGCTGTGCTAGAGCCTATTTTTTGGCTTTTTGTTGTTTCCTATTTTTTTCTATTCGTTAGGTTTGGGGTCCTGGTTTTTGTGTCTTAGCAAGCATTTGTTGCCTATATGGATTATGATGAATATCTTTAGTCCTCTTTTTTAAATGGTTCTAGGGCCCATTAAAAACCTATATTTACCTTTATCAAAAGCAATAGGCATAGGTGGAGGCAGGTACATCACTACAAGTGCTATTTTTCCTTTCAAACATTCAATTGCTTTAGCAACCCCAGATTTTTATTACAATGATTTCTTTAATAAATTTGCAGAAACAACAAATATGAATAAAGAAAATAAGAAGACATTGAAGAGGGGTGCCCTCATTGTATCTTTAGAGGAACAACCTCCATCAAACATGGTATTTCCCATATATGACCCAAACAAAGATATGATGGAGTTGATGATTTTTATTCCCCCAAATAAAGATAAAAATCTACCATAGAGTCAGATAGATCCCTCTAAATTACATGTTAGCACCCTCCAAATGGATTTTTCCAAAGTTAAAAATGTGGACATAATTAGTGTGTCAAAAAAGACCAACCAAGTTGTCTCTACTTCACTACTCAAGGTGAAGAGAGAGAAAAGTAAGATGGAGAAAAACATAGAAAATTTATAGATAGACCTAGCGAATGAAAAAAAAAAAGAGGAAAGAAGCAGATAACAAGTGCCATGAATTACAGAAAAAGCTAAAAAAATTATGCATCTACATCAACAATTATAGAGAAGAAACAGATGGATGTGGAAATGAAGGAACTGAAGGAAAAATTGGATGAAATCATTAAAAAAGTTAATGATTAAAGAGCCATTGTATCAAAATTATACAAAACCGT
This sequence comes from Thuja plicata, assembly GCA_018584345.1. Taxonomy (NCBI): domain Eukaryota; kingdom Viridiplantae; phylum Streptophyta; class Pinopsida; order Cupressales; family Cupressaceae; genus Thuja; species Thuja plicata. The sequence goes on from MU228545.1 coordinate 693,107, forward strand.
AGAGTTTGTTACTTCTGTAAACAAAAACTTACAGAACCAATTGGAGCATGAGATGGAAAATGCAAAACATTGGAAAGAGAAAGAAGAGGAAGAGAGAGAAAAAAATGTGAACAAATGGCACTAGACCTATAGAAGCCAAATAATACAATTAAAACTTCCATAGAGATATTGAACGATAATATGAATAATATAGTGAAGTATTTAAAAGAAAACATATAGGGGAAACTAATGTAGAGGAGTGAAAAGTTGTCTGAATGGTTTGAAATGAATGAAAGTTTGAGAATAATTTATTGGAAGCTCAAAAACTATATTGACAAGAACACATATGTTTATGTCAAAGAGAAGATTGCAAAACAAATTTTGTAAGTAGTCTGTAGCACCAGTGACATCTATTTGGAAAAAAAAGGGAATTGACAGCCACATTGATGCCTCAGTAAAGGTATTAACTATCATTCAGAAATATAAGATACTAAGAAAAGGATAGGAAATTGCAGAGAAAGCTAACAAAAAGATCACGAAGCTACAAGAAAAGACAAACAAATTGATAAATCTTGGTTTTTTGAAGATTGTTGATACATCAAATAAATACATTGGAACAGAATCTTTCAAAGAAAGGATGGACGATAAAATGAACTCTGATTTAGATGTGCTTCCTAAGGACCAATGGAAATATCCTCATAGATTTCTGATTTTCATCAAACCACAAACACATTTGATTGTAGTAGTGGATGGAATAGTGGTGTCAAGTCACTCTTCCAAATATGAGTTGCTGATGAAGTTGCAGGTGGCTTACCATATTTTAAAAAAAAAATAGACTTCCATTGGAATAAGAGTGGAGCACCCTACAAAAACTGGCACAATGATCTCATGAATCATATTATGTATTGCTTAGTTTTTTTTTTTACTCTTAATTTCAAGGTTTTCTACTTTTCTCTATTTGTAATATGGCATCACTTGAAAAAATCTATTTTATGAATAGGAAAAATACATCACTCACTATTACTCTATTTTTTAAAGAGGATAAATGTAGCAGATGTTGAGTTGCTAATCCAGTCTACGATGGTCATAGATACCTTTAGGATTGTAAAATTGTACTGAGTTTGAGTCTACTCTTCACATGTTGCAAATTGACTTGGAGCTGTTGTTTCTCCCTTGTTTCTATAAAAGGGAATTCAAGGTAATTTGCAAAGGGTTCTAAAATTTTGTATTGAATTTTTCATAGACAATCACACAAAGTTGTCACTTGTCTATTGAATGAATTGTATCATATGGCTATATTTTGAAATAATTAATGAAAATATCAATATGTCTCATTTTCTAAATAAATATCACTCTATTAATAAACACATTACACCCTTTTATTCTACTATTTTCTATCTGAAAATAGAAAGTTGAAAAGTGCAATTGCAAATTAATATTAAATTCTGATTGCAAAAAGTTGATAGGCACATAAAATATCATGAATTTATCGACCACAATAATATGTTTTTTGTAATATGAATGATGAGATACACTAATAAGATTAATAAATACCTAGGAACTGCTAGTGCCAAATCTCTTAAAGTTATCATTCCTTATCAACAAATTTAGAGCTTCCTTGATTCTTGTCTGTGTTTTCTTCACTCTAAGTCTACAAACCTCCATTGAACTGCATCTCCATGCTACCAGTACATGATTCAATTGTCCCACTGGCACTTTGGTTTGAAGTGTTTCTGAAACCTCTTCTTCCACATTTGGACATCCACATTTTCAGTGCCTTATCATAAGTAAGAGTGTGGACATCATACCTAGATGTATAGAACCTCAAGAAATATTCCAAATCCTTCTCTAGTTTTTTTCTTAGCTTTGATTTTAGGAACCCCAAAGTATTGAAAACTCTCTCATCCTCCACTGAACCCAATATCATGGTAAGACATAAATCAACAAGCTTGAAATATTCTGATATTGAGTCACAATACATTTTTCTCTAACCTAGATTTCTCCAAAGAATTTTTATCAATCCCTCCTCATGGGGGTTCTCCATTATGTCATATTGTTCCCTCATAGTGTATGAAAAATGGGCTTATTTCTCCCTTAGAAGAGTTTCGTCGAAAATTCCATTTATAGTTACTCCATTAAATTCTTCAGATTTGCAAAATTACTTTACTAGAGTTTGTAGCTTGGTTCAAAAATCAGTTGAATTATTGAGAGACGAATATTAAGGAAACATAATAGACATGGCTTCAAGTAGTTCTCAGGAGGGAATTTGGTTCTAATCTAGGAGGAAAGATCAAATACAAATTTCTTCACAAAAGCAATTATAGACTCAACAATCTTTCTAAACTCTTCCCTTATAACTCTTCCTAGTCACTTCTTGGGGCACTTTCCTAGTTCTTCAAGCTTGACCATGGAAAATTAGTGCATTTATATCTCAAATTTGCATACACTGGCATATAAATCCCCATTTGCACTGATCTGTAAAATGTTATCAAGATTGTTCAAATTTGTGAGTGTCCACCACTTAGGAATTTTTTCATCAAATAATGTTGGTTGACTTTGATAGAGATTATCGAGTGTGACACATGTCGTCTTATCCATCTTATCATATTATACAATATACATAGCTCTTTTCTGTGATTTTTTCATAATATTCCTCATTTCCTCTAGTATGGCGAGAAGAGCTTCTAAAGTTAAGAGTGTCTATATATTACTTAACCTCTTAACAAGGTCATGAAATTTCAGTTGGTCTAATTCATCATGGTTTGTGTGAAATAGTCCAATCAAGGATGGATATTCTAAAAAAACTCAATGCGCTGGTCCATTGAAAGAGATCCATCTGGTACCATTATCCTTAAGAAGCTTGTTCTCATCAGTTATTCCATCCAAAAATAGTTGAAATTTCATTAATCATTTGGGACTTAGATAGAAGTGTGAGTAGAGATCTCTGATTAAATTTTCAATTTTTTTACGTTGTCATGCTTTCTCACAATTCTAAAAGCTAGATTCATTTTATGGGCCATGCAGTGAATGCCAGTAATGTAGGGTACACAAGAAGTTTCCACCTTTGCACAAAGACCATTCCTATGACCTTGCATTACTAACGCTCCATCTGCTCCAACACACACCAACTTTTGGGAAATCATCATGTTGTACATACCTCCATATTCAATTAAAGAACTCTTTACTAGGTGAAATAAATTTTTTGTTGTCGCACTAACATTCAATTTAGCAACATATAGTAGATGAAGTTGGAGAGCATGATTTTGTATAGTATAAACATGCATAAATAACCATGAAGTATTATCTAATATCGTAACTTCATCTAAATATAATGCAATGAAGTTTGACTCTCTTATTTTTCTATTTCCATCTTCTTTTTCAACCTCAACAAGACAACTTGCCCATTTTCATCTATTATTTACTAACCAGTGACTGTTAGGATAGTTAGGAACTTTCAAAAAGTAGCACACCCTCTGCTCAAAATATTTAAAAAATACACTTGACTAAAGAAATTTTCCCAGTTGTTCTATTTCCATTTCTTTTTCAAGAAAAGATTCAAAAGAGCCTTTAAATTCAACAAGCTTCATGTGTAATTTATCATAATAATTTTATTCTTCAGCATTCTTAACATGTTGACATTCCTCCTTTGTTTTCTATCTTATCACTAATTTTTTAGCTTCATCAATCATTTATTTTTTGTAAACTTTATCCATATGATTTTCTATGGTGTCAATTTTTTAGCTACAACCTCTTTTCCTTGTTATATTTCCAAGAGAAAATCTTACACTTGCATTCTACTGGAGGCTCGCCTTCAATGGAATTTAGCACTGGTTCAATGAATGGATACTTTGACACCCAAGTAATTTGAAAATTCCTCACTGACAGATCCCACACCTGATCCTTTTCTTATTTGGGTTGAACCTTTTTTCATTTGGGTTGAACCTTTTTATATTTTTATTTTCTTTTCCACTTCTATACATTATCATTTGTGGCATTATCACCCAAGTTGATTATATATTCTTTCTTACCTCGGTATCTACCAGAAAATATTCTTCAAGTTCATCGTGATCTAAGATATCAGGTTTGGCGCCTTCTTCAATGTGTTGTGTAGGTTTTGAATCTTGTACTAGTACTTGTGATAATGTACCTTCCTAATTTTCAACATAATCTCTACCAATGCCAAAGTATAAAGGCAACATTCTATGTTTTGTTGGCCTCTCTAGGCCTTTCCCACATTAAGGATTCCTACCCTCCTTCTTGTTTGACATCTCTAATGAAATAAAGTTATCAAAAAAATATCAACTTGTTGAAGAAGTAATAATGCACTATATGATTCATTGGCCCTACAGTCTACAATCTAGATTTATGGGTTCTCTCGGGTGACCACTGATGGGTCCCCACTGCATAAGATTGAACTCAATAGTGAAAATAGATAGAGATTGCTTGGATAGACAATTGTCTTAGAAACCCATAGCATTAGACTGCTTATTTTAGGATTGGACACCCTAAATGGTTTCTAATTAGATTATTCAGTCTCATTTAATTATCAACCAGGGATATAAACTTGGAATGGCATTTGCAAAGTATATGCTTCAAACTCCATTGATTCTCATGGCTAAACCTATGAAATTGAAATGCATTAAGCTTCAGGAAATCTATGCTAACTCAAATAAATTATCTTACTCTAGGAACACAATAATTATGGATAGGAACTACTCTACCCGCCTATGCTACAAGAACAGTCTACTAGTTCTATTACTAGTGGCTGCAAGAACAACATAGTTCTATTTTACTTCTCTAAAAGAATGGAAATGATTTCTACCTAACAAAGAAATTTACTCACCAAGTGGGCCCCCTTGGATGAGTGAATAGAAACACAATCAAGATAACAGAATTGAACTCAACTTGTGCATTCTATCCATTCATGGAAAATACACTTGGATAAAATAAACAGTATTACAATTGTATTAACTCCTATTCAGAAAATAACTACTAACTTGACTAACTCCAAAGAGTTACAACAGTCGTCTTATTAAAAGGAAAACTATAACTACTCCCTAAATCTAAGATCACTCCATTAATGAGGATCGTTACAGATACATAATGCTTCACAACATAAATATCATCCATGGAGAATAAGTCTTCCCAAAATATAGTACGTGGTGCCTCTAGATCTGCGCACTTTCTTTAATAGGAAACTGAATTGACTTGTTCTTCCCGTGAAGATCTCACAGCAATGTCTTAACTTACTTCAACCACTTGCTTGACCTCTTTGACATGATGGCATCTTTGCACCAATGGCTAGCTTTTGACTTCTTCAGCATCATGATGTTGATCTTTAATTCACCATGACTGATCCATACAACATGATTAATGCATACACACAACCTCTGAGACATACATATTTTCATCATTAATATTAGGAAAGAATTTTTAGGTTCTGATTAATACTCTTGCAAGGCACATGGATATAGGAAGGAAACTACCAACAAACATAGTAGAGGAAATAGGATCATTCATTAGCATATAACTACTGCATTTTATCATTTTATCCATCAGTTCCAAGAAAATATACTATGCTCCCTTTTTATCCATTTACTACTTATGTCCTTACATATACAAAATATACATATAAAACCATAGGTTTAAGTATCTGTTCTGTAAGTAAAATGCTAGAAAGAAAATAAAAAGCATTTGAAAAGATAGCCTTTAAAGAAGCTCATCATTCCCCCCAACTGTTCTATTGTTGGTCCCCAGGAATCATGAAGTTGTGTATCCTGGCTCATAGCCTTAGGTCACTGGAAATATTTTCTTCTAACTCATCAATAGCATAGTTAAAATAGCCATGATTTTCCTAAAGTGTTTCTCACCTCTACACTTCTTGTCCTTGTCATGTTCTTTTGCACTTTCATTTATTGCTAGTAATGGTTGTAAGAGAATAGGTGGTTGGAAACTTAATGGAATTTAGTAATTACATAGTTTTGTGCCCAACATTATATACCATGGAACTCGGCAGGTGGAAAGAGTCAAATTCTGTGGAGAATGAGGTTCATGAACCTTCACATCATGTGACATCCTTACCCATCTATGCCTAGAAGCGCAGATTGCAACCTCAATATTTTGTTATGAGTGTTTTTCCCCATCTGAATATGCTTTCTCTCTTACCAGATAGACCTTTTTTTCTCAACCTGGGTTCATAGTGACTGAGAGTTAGTCAAGAAGAGTTCATTTGGAATGCTGAACTTCAGGCCTCATCAACAAAGGTGTATCTATTACACTATTTCTATATGGAAAGGCTTGATATTCCCTTCTTATCTCATTGTGCATCCAAGACATCACTGCCCTTAACTGAACATCTCCCATATACAATAGTGAAATCCAATCCCTGTCATCTGGTACAACAAGATTATGTAAATATAATTCATATAAAAAAAAATTTATAGACATGGGAGCTGACTAAAATGCATCATAGAATTCATGAGGTGTTGAAACTGAAGGATTCATTCCTTCTACAATCCTGGTTAATTTAAAATTAACAAATTGTTCCTTGAGGAAAGAGCATAGACTGGAGATGGTCACCTACATGCCATAGCTTCAAGAATTAATTTAGTAATCTTCTTAACTCTTCTTTCCAATATTGCAATATGATCTATTTTCTGACCTAATTGATGATCTTTCTCATCAATGGTTATTTTTAGCTTTTCCTTTTCTAAATTCTATTGTGACATTTCCCATTCAAAATTCTAGTACAAGCTCAACCCTACAACTAATGGTGTAGACAAGTCCAAAGGTGGCATGGGTCCCTGATTAAGGATATCAATCCATACTAGTGCATGCTGAGGGGTTTTTACTGCCTCATTTTGGGTGGAAGTTTCCCCTTTCCATTTAACAATAGTTTTTATTTCCTTATCCTCTTGACAGGATTCAGTTGCTTTAGCTAGTGTATCTAACCCATCTTTGCTTACTTGCTCTAACACCCTTTCAACAATATCATCATTTATTGTAGGGAATTCATCATCAGGTAGGTTGTCTGAATTTTTAACACTATCTTGCCCAACAGAGCCATCCAAAAATTCCTCTGCCTCCTCAGAATTCCTATTACTATCTATTAGGATATAATCAATATCAAGATCAATTGTTGCTTCAAAATTTGTGCGGTGGGAAATGGTGTGACTATCTTTATTTTTCTGAACCTTTGCCTTAGAAGAGGACTTCTCTACAAACTCATAAGATTCTAAATTTACAACTTCAATAGGAAACTTTTCATCTCTGCTGACATTGGCATAAAGTCTTGCACTCTTCCTAGTAGGGGTCTGGGAAGAGCAAAGAGGATCTTTGTGTTTCCTCCTGTTGGTAGACACCTCCTCCGTAGTTGCTACAGAAGGTTCTTCTGGCATCACATCCTCAAAAGATGGGAAGGCTTCATTAGCTATGTGATTAGCATTATCACCATGTGGCTAATGTTCCAGAATTAATTCTTCTAATCCTAGGGTTTTACACTTGTCCTCCTTGGAAGCAGACCTAGTTCTCACGGAAGGTGGGGTGTCAGGAATTTCATTGGTCTTCTTGCTTTTTCCTTTCTTCCTATTAGGAACAGGAGTACTAATATTGCAAGATCTTTTCCTATATGGATTAGGTTTAAAGGAAGATGCTTCAGGAATGGCCTTTGTTCATTGAATTACCTTGCAAACCCCCATTTTTGTGTTAACCTTTCTTCCTATACCCTAGCCTCTAGGGCTGACCACTCTAGGAACCACTTCATTCATTGCTAAGAATTCATCCCAAGTCCCAATAAATTTCTTATTTAACTCCCTTTCTATAATTAATTTTATTAAACAATGATGGGAAATAGACTGAACTTTTCCTGATTGAACTAGAGAAGCTTTTTTTTTCACAATGTTAAATAGAAATCTAGGTATATTTACCGGTCTGTCATCATGGAAGAGTGCGCTCAAGATCTTGAAATGCAGCCCATCGAGATATTTTTAACGGCCTTCACAAGTGAAGTATGATATGATGAACGTAGTTGGCTACATGTACTCCATGGGAAATGATACCCTTAAGGTACCCTGCTTCTTGTCAATGTCTAGTCATGGATCACCATGCAAGGTGAACTGTGCCCTAGCTTAGCATAAATCAATATCCTTAGACCATTTCTCTCCTTCCTATGGCTTTCTCGTTACCTCTCCTATAACATCCTTTGTGAACTCTATTCTTAACCCCTTTACCACTACAAACCCATTATTCAGAATGTTTAGAAATTTTAGAGCAATATCTTCATTAAATCCATTAAAGTTAAGATAGTAATTAAGTTATCCTCTTCTTCAAAACTTTTCAAAGCTGGCTAGGTCTCCAAGTAGAACTTTGTGTTCTATCGGCTCATACCTCTAAAGGTCTCCTCCCATTGCTATTAAAAGAAATTTTTTCATAGAAGCTCTATAGAAGCTAAAACAAAATAGAAATTGCTACAGACTCAAGGTGTTGCAGATGAGAAAATAGGAGTACATAATATCATTTACTTCTATGTAATTAAAAGTGAATGATTTTTCATAAATACTTTCGCGTGTGTTAAGGCCTGCCACCCTAAACATGTCGTGAAAATACCATCATTAATTGAACTTCATATTTTAAAAATTTTAATTAATTTCAAATCAAACCATGATGATGTAATCACTGGGTGACATATGCCTTCACACATAACGATGGTCATCTTGAAAAGATAAGAAATAAATTTCATCTTTTACATGCTAATTTTGAAATTTGCAGACAAATATTAAATAATCCCTCCCCCCAACTAAGTGTAAGGCATGGGTCCCACCAGGCCATTGTGTGCAAGAGTATAAAAAGAAAAAGAACACTAAATTCTAATAAAAATGAATAAAATAATGTACGAATGAAGGTATGTGTCACTAACCTGTGAAGTGTTGGAGGAAGAGTGTTCTGATATGTAACATGCACTAATGGAGTGATACAATGGCATGGAAGAACATGGTAGAGAGAGGAGGTGAGGTGGATTTTATTGTGGAGAAATTATTTCACTGGAAGTGAAATTTTTATTATGGAATCTGTTAGGTCTATTCAAAAAAAATTCAAATATGTAATCCCTGGTCTGTTTTTGTAAAATGTCTTGTGAAGAATACTTGAAAAACCCCTTGTTTCATGTTTCATAGCATAAATTTTGGTCCTAAAACCCGAAGCAATGAAAAGGTTTCTAATTTCATGTTACTTTTTATCACTTAAGGTCATGTCTCAAATGGGTTCTTTTTTAAAATGTCATGTTTATTAAGTTGTCGGTCTCCTAACCCCGCAGTCATGTTTTATCCCCTAAGTCCAAAGTTCGTGAATGTTTTAATAAAATTTAGTATGTGTCATACAAGTCTTGTTTAATCTAACGGTTGTCACTTTCCCTCATGGTGAAGATGAATGACTTTTAACTATTAAGGGAACATGCCATTCAACCACGTGTCCCTAGAAGATTTAGTTGCACATTGAAAAGCAAATTGTTACTCACCGTAGATCAAAGTCGATCTAAGGGCTTGCGCTTTGTCTGTAGATGAAAGATGAAGGAAGGATAACATTGAGGTAAAGCGCCATTGTGACACATGTCCTAGGTGGGCCAAATTGTCATTAAAAAGGAAAGGCTAAATGGAGGACAAGTTAGATCTAATCTAACGGGTGGCGCAAAGCCTCATGACAAAGATGTTGTTGAGTTACTCTTCAAGGGATAGTGTCATGATGACACATGTCTTCAGTGGGTCTAGATGTGAATGAGAAAATGAAGTTAAATTAAAAGCATGTCATATTTTATCCAATGGTTTGTGCAAAGGCTTATAGTAAAGATGTGCACACAATAGTGATTAAGGGATTGTGCCATGCTGCCATGTTTAGACTAGTGGGTCCAGCAGATGATTAAAGTTTTGAGTAAATGCATAGAATCTTCAATAAGATCCGACGGTTGGCACAAAGCCTCCAATGAAAGAAGAAATGATTTTAATCATCAAGGCATTGCAACATCTCACCACGTGTCCCAAGAGATCAAAGTTGCAGGCCATAGGAAGGCTAAGTAAAGACCAGTTAAGTTGATAAAGATCTAATGGCTGGTGCAAAGCCTTAGATCAAAGGTGATGTTGTTTTAATCAATAAGGCATTGCGCCATGCCACCACGTGTCCCTACAGGATCAAAGCTGTGAGGTGTAAAGGAGATTAAAATTACTACAAATTGAGAAGATCTGACGGTCAGCGCTAAGCCTTAAGTATAATGTGTCCGATCTTTACTCATCAAGGGAAAGTGTCATGATGACACATGTCCAAGTTTATTGGGCCCTCATAGTAATGTAGAGTTAAGTAAAGATTAGATGGGTTGATAAGGATCAGATGGGTGGCGTGAAGCCTTAATTCAGAAGTGATCAAAATTTAACTATCAAGGGAACACAACATGCTTCCACGTGTCTGGGGAGATGAATGTTGAAGAGGATTTGTTGTAGACCATCCGATATGGGGAAAAGCTAGTAAAATCGATGGTTATGTTTTAAAATACAAAAGTAGAAAATTTCAATAGTTGCACACCAAGCATTGAACTTGGAGGAGTAATGGTGAACATCTTCTTTCTTCCAAGTTAAATTTTAATGTTTAAGATGATGGGATTTCTATCTTGTCGATCACTAAAGACATTATGCATAATTGACATCAGTTGCAGAGCAGATTTTATAGGGTTCTTTGTCAAATATGTGGAGATGATGAGAAAATTGAGATGCCTATCCATTATATGCTAATGATGGTTGAGATTTTGTACCCCCATCTAGCTATAATTTTTTATTTTGCCACATATATTGTAGACCTGATTCATGAAGGGTTGATAGGTGTCTAGAACACAAAGGTGACCAGAAATTTTGCATGGTACTCCTTGTTGATGCATGTGTTTCTATATAAGGGGGAAGATTATTTTGAGAAGGAGATGGAGTTGAAAAGATTTAAGGATAATGAAATCATGCATGAACAATTGTGAAATGCAGACATGCCTTGGGACAATAAAGAGTCAGAAAAGAAGATTGAGGGACTAATGGATATGTTTGAAGAAATTATGCAGGCTTTGAGCCACAAAAGAGATAACATATTGCAGATAGAGCCAGAGAAGGCTAAAGCAATTTTGGGTAAAGCCTTCCCTATTAGAAATATCCCACAAGGAGAGTATGCAGTGTACAAATGGAGGGGATATAGAACAATTTTACCAATAAGTAGACAGACCGTTGATCCTAAAAGAAAGAGGCCACTAGAGCCTAGTGCTCAAAGTTTTCCATCTCCCAAGAGACAAAAGGTAGAAGAGGGAAAGAAACTACAGCATGAATGGGTCTATTCTCCCTCCCAATCCCCAATGTGCATGGATGAACAAGCTATAGCTCAACAATTAGTGCAAATGGGAAACACTAGGCATATCTATGTTACAACTGATGAATTGCAGGAAGGAATGCCTGAAGAGCAAAAAAATGCTCAATTGGATCTGACAATAGAAGAATTTGCTAGCAAAGAGCTAGATCGATTGAAACAATAGGAAAGTGATAAATTTCTTTATGATCAGAACTTTGTTAAAGAGAGAGCATTTTTACAATTCCTATGGAGAATTCATATTGATTAATTCAAGATTAGATGCCAAAAAAAGAAAGAGGAACAACCTGCCAAAGGCAAAGAGGAAATTGAAAATGAAATAAAATAGGAGATGTTATCTAGGTTTGAAAAGATAACTCCTGAAGAAGACAAAGAGCTAGTCAAGAGGGAAGGAGTATTGATACTCCCTGAATGGGACATAGCTAATCCTATTATTTTTTATGTCGTCGGGAAGGAAAAAAAATAGTTCATGTCACAGAAGTAGAAGTGTAGCAAGCTTCAAAGGGTGTCAAGTTCAGTGAAGATCATGCAGCCCTGATTATGTGGTAATTCTGAAAAAGAAACCCCAAGATAACTGATGGAGATACTCAGGTTGAGCATTCAAGTAGCCTTTTGGTAATGAGAGTTGCAGAAACAGGGGTTGTTGAAGTAGAAGGTATAACTTTGGAATCTGCTAAGTTTAGTGGAAGTGTAGACTAGAAATTAGAAGATGAACTCAAGAACCTAAGTGAAAAATTTGAGAGAGTTTTGGGTACCTGTAATGAAGAATATTGAACATGCTAAAATGATTGCTGAATTGGAAGGTAACAAATCAGAAAGTGTTGTCCCTAAGATGATGATTTCTCAAGAACCTTACCAACCTTCATCATCCAGGCCATATGTCACTTATCCTCTTTCTCCTATACCATCAAGCCCTGATACTCTAGCAGATGTGGAGATGGAAAGAGACAAATTATTTGTTGAAAGGAAAAGGTGAGAAGATTATTTGCCTCTTGAGATGTGCTAAAGAGGTGAATCTTGTTGATCTTTATTTGTTGGGCAAAAGGATTTTTAACATTATCAATGAATATGAAGCAGATAAAGATCAATGGGGTCTGGTCATGGACACGTGGAAAGGAAAAGGGGCTAAGGTGAAATCATTTTATTCCATGTCCAAAGAAGAGAATAATATTGATATTGTTTTAACTAGAACTCACAAATGTTTGAAGTTAATGGCAGACTTGGATATCAAGAGGAATATCCTCATCAGAAAAGTAGAAACCTTAAGGACAGAATTTTCAAAGGATAGGTATGAAATTTACCCTAACATGTTTAAAAAGGATGATGATATAAAGAATGAGGTGTTATGGTTAAGACAAATAAAAGAAACAATAAATGCCCAGACACATAGCATCACTACCTTGGAGGGCACAATTTTGTTTGTTCAAACTATAAACATCATTAACAAAGCCAGGGAATTTTTTATAGTCCTAGAAGGGAGAAGTTAAGAAGGAAAGTGCCAGCTGGGGTGAGATCATCAGCAAGAAAGATGAAGTCCTTGGTTTTAACTGGAAAAGTGATGAGGTACACTTCTTGGAAGGACAGGTACACAATTGTTGATCCAGCTGAAGATGAAAAAATAAAGACGAAAAAAGAATCCCGACAAGATGGTTGATATAGTTGAGAGTAAGGATCATACATCAACAGCTTCAAGGACAACAGACTCCAGATGGCTCACACTAAACAACTTTGAAGAAAATGCAAGTACAAAGTGGTCAAGAGACAAAATGTTCCAAATATCTATTGTAACAAGAGTGGTTATCACTCAATTAGACATTTTATCCTTTTAGTGAGTCATTAATTTTGTCCTTATTCCAATTGATCTGAAGCTTGTTGCAATCCTAATCTATAAAATAATTCCCAAGATTTTTCGAAAGGGATGGAAAATTTGTAATGTAAACCATTCTATAAATTTTTCAGTCAAGATGGGTTAGATAGTATAATTTGTTCTAGATATTGTAAGAAGTGAGAAATAAATAGTTGAGAGATCTTTTGTAGGTTATCTTTGAGTATTTTTGTATACTAAAATAATTTCTTCTGAATATAATACAAAGATCCAAATTCCAGTCTCTCCTGTGTTATGTGTCATATGAGGTATGAGTTTTCTGATTCAATAGCATAGTTTTTTTTTTTGTGTTTATGTCCTTACTTGAGATTTTTGATCTAGGATTAGATTAAATTAGGCTCTGATTTATGCATAGATTCATCTGACACACAGCAAGGATTCTATCAGTAGTATGGGTTTTGGGGTCGTAGTATTATAATTTAAAGTTGTTGGAAAACATTAATTTCAGTATATTGTATCTGAGTCAGAGTATTGCCCACATGGATAAAGCACTGATCTAAATCTTATAAGTTTTGTTTTATTGCATATCTAGTTGCACATTGCCTGTGTTTTCCTAAATGAAATTTTTTTAAAATTCATTAAGTATTCATCTGTATAAGTTTGTAATATTTTTCTATCTCATACTCCATCGAATGGTTGATGTTCAATGGGTAGTTATCCAATTACCTAGTATCTCCTGGTCATGTTGAGTCATTATGAGATCACTTCTTGATAGTACCTTTAAAGATATATAAGAAGGTATTGCAGGGTATCCTCCCCTTGGTGTAGCAGGGCCTAAAGTGTAGAAGTATTAGGAGAGTTCTTGTTAGTTGGTTCTTTTCTTGCATGACCATACATTTGGAGGTGGCTCCTCTATAAAACATTCATAAAGGGGAGAGGTTTTTGTTATTTCTATTACAACATAAAAAACAACCAACAAAATGGCGACTCTGCTGGGGATTGCGTGTTTTATTGCTATAACTATGTAAGGTTTCTCAAGTTGAGCTAGACTCCTGGCCTACTAACTTGTCATTTACCAGTTGGTTGACCATTGTACTATAGAGTGGTGTCTTTGCATGTCCCAGTGACTTGTATCATTCTTGAGAATATATCAGGATAAGTTCTTAGAATGTATTGATATTTGTGACCCGTGAAAACTTTTTGTGTTACAAGTTTGTAACTCAAGCTATTGTGTATTTTCTTGGGTTTTTCTTTTGTTGGGTGGTGACTCAAATAAATCTCTACATCAGTGTTGAGATATTATTATTTGATAAACCAGAGTGTTAGCTATGAGCTACAAAAATACTAGATCTAGGATGAACAGTCATCTTGAGAATGAACTGGAAAGTGAGATTCCCTCCACTTCCAGAGTTGGAAAATCAATGAACAAAAATGCTACTGAAGTTACTCCTAAAACTTGGAGGAAAAGGAGGAACATAAGAATGGAGACTCCCATTCCCCCTAATCATAAAGAATAAAATGTAGAGGTTGAACATGAAGAACAACCTGGATTAGGAATCTATGGGGAGTATTAGTCTCAGAGTGAAAGGGTCGATGATGTCCCCAGGTATACCAGAAAGATGGTTCATGGGTAAGTCTCAAGGACATGAGACAAGGTCTAGATCAAAGAGTTGAGGTGAAGAGAATAGGAATGCTCCAAGTGATCCGAGCTCTCCCTTATCTGAGAAACCACACGTCCATCACCATAGAAGGGAGAGAACCATCAAGGAAGAAAATTCAGAATCTGATATAAATGTTGTGGATTCTGAAGAGATTTTTGAAGAGGTGGGTGAGTTGGAAATAAATATTCAAGAAAAAATTGCCTTGAGACAAAAAAGAGAAAGAGAAAAGGAAGAAAGAATCAGACATGCTTAGATTCAATCTCACTAGTTGAAAATGCAACTCAAAGATTTGGAAGCAATGAATTTTACTGTTGTACCTGAGAAACTGGAATATGAGCTTGTTGTTCAAAAATTATATGACATTCCAAAGCCCAAGGACAAAGGTAAACAAAAGGTAGCAGCTATTGAAATAAAGGAACCAGTAAGAAAAGTGAGTATGATGGATCTCACGATGAAGTTGGACACTGAGTTGGAGAGAGACAAAAGAGAGAGGGAGATAATACCCAAGAAATTAGAGAAGGCTGAGTTGGAAGCCTCTGCTCTTGAAATGAAAAGGAAAATTGAATTCCTTAGGCAAGCTTCTGGTCCTCATCCTACTGGTCCTAGTCCTAAAATGTCTCTGAACTTAGAAAGGAGTGTACAAGAACCTATTGATTCTGGAAGTGCTACCACTTCAAATTCTTAAGGTAACACTTTATCTCAAAAAACTCCTATCTATACTGAAAGGTACAGATAATTTATTTTTCTTGGCATCCATTGTTATCCCAATGAAATTCCTAAGAAGATTAGGGATAAGCTTCCTAAATTTGCTAGGAATAATGTAATAACATGTGAAGAAAATTTTAGGCATTTTATGTATATGGTTGATGACTATGAAATTGCACATGATGATGTTATGATGAAATTTTTTGTGCAATCACTAATTGAGGATGCAAGAGTCTAGTTTAGAGGATTACCCCATGAATGTATTGGGTCAATGGATGAGATGAAGGAATGTTTTATGGACCAATATGGGGACAATACTAATGAAGGGTTGATGCTCAATGAGTTCAATAACATAAAGAAGAACCCTAATGAAGAAGTGGTGGAATTCAATATCATATTCCAAAGGGCAATGCACAAGTTGCTAAAATTAATGAGACTAGATGACAAGGTATGTCTCGCTACCTATCTTAATGCTTTTGATGCAAAAATGGGTTATTTGTTAAGAGATAAGAACCCTAGAAATATTAGGGAAGCATATAAGGTAGCAGTCAACATCGAGACAAATAGAAGAGTTTCTAGGAAAGTGGGCAGGAGAGAAGATTGGAAACCCACCAGGTATACTAAGAAAGAATCAGATAAACCCCTGAGTTCAATACCTAAGGAGGACAATAACCTTAATCTGGTTCTGAATTCTATAAAAAACTTAAAGCCTGGAGAGAGTAGTCACAATAGGGTTCCAAATAATGATAAGCCTTCCTATGGAAGTTAAAATAGACAACCTAGGATGAAGAACTATCCTTATACTAATCAGTGGAAGGACGGGAAACCTATTATCCCACCAAAGAAGGATAAGTCTGATGAAAAAAATCCTGACCCCCTGCATAAGACTTGTGTAAATATGTGTAGTGAAAACCCCTGGTGTGTACCTTGTTAGTCCCCACATAACCTTGAATATTGTGTTATTGCTACTAGAGTTTCTTTCATTGAGGAAAATGATGAAGATGAAGAGGAAGAGTATGATGATAGTGGTTGTGATATGACTTCCTCATTGTTTAATGAAGAAACATGTTATCATCCTGATGATTCTGATATACAGGATTAGGAAGTTGATAATATGAGATGAAATGTTGAAGGATGTGATGAGATCCCTATTTTGAGAAGGTCATCTAATGAAGATATAGATGAGATCATAGCTAATATGGTTGCAAAAACAAGGGGTAACTATGTTTTAAGAAACAGAGTGGTTAGAAATGCAGATGGAAAACCTGTTGGTATCTTTATCAAGGATACCCCAAATAGTACCAAAAGGCCTCAGGGAAAGGAGAAATAGGCTGAGGGTACTAATAAGGTTTTTATTAAAAAGGGAAACAAACCTATTGGCCCAAATATGTATAAGGAAAAAATGAAAAAACTAGATATTTTTGTACCTTATCCCAAAAAGGAGGACAAACCACATAGGGGAAATGAAGCTAAACTAGATACTCAAGCAGAATATGTGGATTGCACAAATAAAAAATCAGATATTTCTGATATGAAATACACCCCTATGGATATGGGACAACCTTTGTCTCAGATAACTGTTAAAGTGCCTCTGCTAGAAATAATGAGAATAGGAGAGCACAAGGAAAAGACTCCCACATGGGTGAAAAGTGTTAGCTCTACCAAAACTATAGAACAGAACAAGAAAGTGTCAGACACTAAGGATAAGTCATCAAAGGAATCTGATGAACTGGTATCAAAGATTCCATAAATTTATTTAGATACAAATATTTTTAGCACTACTACAGAAACAGTCCATCCCTTTTTCCCAATATTGTTAATAAATGGAAAAATGTTGAAGAACTGCACGATTGAATCTGGAGCATCCAATATTGTTATCCCTGCAGAAGTCATGAGGTTTATGGGACTAAAGGTAGACACTGCACATGCAAGATTCCAAGCTATGGACTCTAGAGAGGTGCCTTTCATAGGTACTATTAAGGCTTTTCCTTAAGAATTGGCATCTTTCCCTAATAAGGTATTGACTATGAGTGTATTGGTTGTAGACATTCTCCCCAATATAGAATGTTATTGTCAAGAAAATAGAGTTCATCTATGGGGGAGAGCATTCAATGTGATTTATCATTTGCCACTTTCAACATAAATGGTGAAAACATCAGAGTATCAAGGGAAACTAGAACACCTCATATGATTGAGGAATAAGATGGTAATAACATGAATTGTTTCTTGGATACTGAAATGGGGTCATTTGAAGTGCAGGAAAGTCAAACTGTAAAAGGATCACAACATGCATTGTTTTCAGAAGATGTAAATAATTTATCTAAACAATCTAACTCATGGATAATGTATTTTTATGGTGCCAATTCTAAGGAAGGGGCTAGTGCTGGAGTTTTGTTGATATCACCATCTGGAAAAACCTTCAAATTTTCATTTTCTTTATTGTTTAATTGTACAAATAATGTAGAAGAATATGAGGCTCTATTGATAGGTATGAGACTAGTTGCAAGACATGGAATCAAAAGCATCAAGGTTATTGGAGATTCTGAGCTAGTGGTATCTCAAATCATATCTAAATATGCATTAAAGAACCATAGATTGAAGCAGTACCGAAATGCAGTATGGGATGAGATAGAAAGTTTTGATGCATTTGGTATTGACTGGATAGATAGAAACTAAAACTAAATGGCAGGTCTGCTAGCTAACATTTCTTTAAGGCTAGAAGACATCACCTTTGCTAGAATTTTTGAGATAGAAGTTCAAACCAGGCCTTCATTACCTGACAATGAGGATAGCTAGAAAGTGTTTAATGATGATGTAGATATTCTTAGATTATTGTATTGTGAGGTAGGTCTTGATAACAAAGAGATATATTTCACAAAGTATGTGAAAAATATTGATGGAAAGGATACTATCCTGGGAAAGGAGATATTGCATCTGAAGTCAAATAAAGTCCAAAAAGCACTAGTTGTTTTGGAGAGGTCCTTTGATAGTAAGGACAGACCATACTCTGTCACATGTGTAAATAGATTTGAAGATTTGGAGGAAGTTAATGTGGGAACAAAAGAAGTTCCTAAGAACTTATTTATTGGTGAGAAAATGTCACCCAAGGTGAAGAAGGGTCTAACTGATCTTTTAAGGAAATACAAAAAATTCTTTGCTTGGACATATGATGACCTAAAGGCATATAATGAAGAACTATTTCAACATGAAATTCCATTGAAAGAAGATGCCAAGCCCTTTAGGAAAAAGTAGAGACCCATAAATCCTACCCTTAGGCCTAATATGGAATAGGAATTGAAAAAGATGAAAGATTCTGGGATAATCAAGCCCATTAGGCATTCTTCCTGGGTCTCTAATCTAGTCCCTGTTAGAAAGAAGAATGGGGACATCAGGATATGTGTGGATTTTAGAAATAAGAAACATATCTTCCTTAAAAGACAACTATTCTCTCCCAAACATGGATAATATGCTGTAGAGGGTCACTAGATGTGAACTTATGTCCATGATGGATGGATTCTCTGGGTATAACTAGATTATTTTAAAATAATCAGAGCAGTTCAAGACTGCTTTTACCACACCATGGGGAACATATGTTGTATGTGAGGATGCCTTTTAGTTTGATGAATGTTGGGGCTACTTTTCAAAGGGCCATGGATGTTGCATTTTCAGACTTCCTGCAAAAGTTTCTTGAGGTCTATCAGGATGATCTCACATCTTATTCAAAAAAGCAAGAGCAACATTGTGAGCACTTGGAAAAAAAAATTGAAAGAGTTTTGGAATTTGGGATTTCTCTCAATCCCAAGAAGTGCATCTTTTGGGTGATAGAACGTAAGTTATTAGGTGACATTGTTTCAAAAGAAGGGGTTAGAATTGACCCAGATAGGGTAGTTTCTATTGATAGAGTGCCCATCCTAAGAAATGTCAAGGGAATTCAGTCATTCTTCAAATGGGTAAATTTTCTCAGAAGGTTTGTAACTAACTTTGTAGAAAAAAGTAGACTAATTTCAAAAATGTTAAAGAAGGATGCTAAAATGGAATGGGATGGGGAGGCCACAAAGTCCTTTCAAGAGATTAAGCAAGCTATTAAGGATGCCCCTGTCTTGATAACTCCTGATTATTCAAAGCCCATGAAGTTTTTTCACTTGCATCTTGTCACACTATTGATGTTGTCTTGTTATAGAAGAATGAAGAAGGGTTTGAGCAGCCTATTGCTTTTTTTAGTAAATCATTACAGGCTGTAGAGCTCAAGTATGATATCACTAAGAAATAGGCCTATGCATTAGTATAAGTTGTGAAAGCTTTTAGATGTTACCTGATAGGTGTTGTTGTAGTGGCTTATATTTATTTAGCAGTAGTTAAGGACATATTTAATCAACAAGAGGTATAAGTAAAGAGATGCAGATGGATAAATAGGATTTAGGAGTTCAATATAGAAATCCAAATCACAAAGTTGGTTAGAGGGATGGGTTTAGCCAAACTGATGGCTAGTGCTAACTTGGATGCTAATCACATTAATACCCTAGAAGAAGAACATATACCTTTCATTTGTAACCTTGACCATTGTGACTGGTACACTAACATTATTTATTATTTACAGAGGATTTATTGTCCATAGGGCATGGATAAGAATAAGAAAAGAACATTAAAATTTAAAGAAATCTTTTTTTCTCTGATCATAGATGAATTATGGTGGTGGAGTCTTGAAGGAATTTTATTGAAGTGTGTTGATAAAGAAAAGGCAAATAGGATCCTACAGGAGATGCATAATGGAGTGTGTGGTGGCCATTACATGGACAAGACTACTGCACATAAGATTTTGAGAGCAGGGTTTTGGCGGCCAACTATTTTTAAAGATGATTATCAATTGGTTAAAATATGTGATGCTAGCCAATGTTCTGGTAAGCTAAAATTCTCAGGTAATGTGCCCCTCGCACCAGCCGAAGTTCAAGCCCCTTTTTAGTAATGGGGC
This sequence comes from Thuja plicata, assembly GCA_018584345.1. NCBI lineage: Eukaryota > Viridiplantae > Streptophyta > Pinopsida > Cupressales > Cupressaceae > Thuja > Thuja plicata. Next base: position 713,628 of record MU228545.1, read on the forward strand.
ATTGATTTTATAGGAGAGATAGCTACAAAGTCCAGTGGAGGAAATTTATGGATTATTTTAGCTACATACTACTTTACTAAATGGGTGGAAGCAATTCCCACTAAGAGAGATACAAGTAAATTAGTAATTGTGTTTTTACTAAAGAATATAATTAATAGATTTGGGTGCCCAGAGAAGATAATCTCAGATAATGCCATGTGTTTTAAATCTGAGGAATATGTTAATTTCTGTACTGAATATGGTATTCAGACCTCTTACTCTACAACCTATCATCCACAAGGGAATGACCAAGCTAAATCCATAAATAAGAGCCTCCTCAAGATTATTAAAAGAGTTCTGGATACAAATAAGAAGGCTTGGGATTCAAAGTTGACATTGGCTATGTGGGCAGACAAGGTGACATCAAAAAAGGCTATTGGATGTGCACCTTATGATTTATTTTATGGAATTCAAGAAAGATTGCCCAAAAAAAAATTGATGCAGATGTATAAGTTTGTTTAGACTTATGATGATGATATTGATATTGACATGCAATTGAGAATTGATGACCTGGTGGAGTTAGATGAAGCTAGGAGGGAAGCTTTTGTGAAGAATACAAAACTTCAATTGCAGGTGAAGAACTTGTATGACAAGAAGGTAGTCTCAAGACATTTTGATGTGGGAGATTATGTTCTCATGTGGAATGCCAGGTTGGAAGATAAAAGGAAGCATGGGAAATTTGAACCAATTTTGCTAGGACCCTATATTGTCCATGAGAGGTATGGGAAAAATTCATATTTATTGAAAGAGCTTACTGGAAATATTTTAGAACTTCCAATTCATGGACAGTTCTTGAAGTTACGATGTTGGTAAACAGATTTGTCTTCTCAAAACACCTGCACAAAATGACTCCTAAACACCCAACGCTGAAAGAAAAATTGCAACACAACAGTTGGGTCACTTCGCTATTGAAAAGCGTAAGCGCCCTCTAAATTATTCAGTTATAGCTCCCCATGTAAGATTTACAATGAATTAACTAAATTATAATCAGTAATGCTTTTAACCTGAAAGCAATAAAGGTTTACAAACATCTATTCGTAAACACGAGATAGATGCGAAGAGACTAACTAACTGAAAAGAGATAAATAGAAAATAAATGGTACAAAGACCATTTATCCAACCCTAACACTACAAGAAATGCAGAAAGAAAGTGATGCATCAACTCTTCCAAATACATAAATATCTTTGGCTCAAAGTCCAAATGATAAACACATTCATGATTAAGTGAAACAGGATAATTTTCAAAAGAAGTTGAATTAATTCATAGATTAATATCAACAACAAAGCAAGCATCTGGACTCAAAGATCCAATACAAAAAAACTTTATTCCTCTAAATTTACAAAAAGATGCTACAGATCCTCTGTTCCTGCATTCACAAATAGTCGAAAGAAAAACATGCCCCTCCCTGCGACTACAAAATGAAAAGAAAAACTAACACCCCCTATAGATCAAAGTCTCTAGGGTAAGCGGAATCTGGAACCCTTTCTCTATCCTCCCTCAGCCTATTTATTTCCTTCCCAATAATGGTTACCAATTATAATAACTGATAACTATTTCTTGAATGTCGGATATTTTTGAACATTCTCGGGATATTTCTTATTCTCCCCTCATCGGTTTATCTTTATGAGATAAACTTTATTACAAGTTTATATTTTCCAATAACTTATGAAAGTTATTTCCATGAGAATCCTCAATCTTATAATGTCATCATTGTTCAACAAGTTGTTGCTTCAAAGTCTCAGCTTTTAAAATAAATCTCTAAGCCTTTCGATACATCATATTCACAATTACTGAGGTGGCGCTGATGACTCTCTAGTTGCATACGTGGCATCTTTCAGGATTTTAAAGGATTTGGATGCTCCAAATTTCATTGGTTCAGGGAAATGATATGGAGACATTGTCAAACAGATTGCCAAGGGTCTCCACATTTCATTTTCATGCATATTTTTCTCCAATCAAAAACCACTTGATAAAGATTGCTTCTCTATTTTAGGAAATTCTCCAGGCTCTCGACTGTATGGAGTTCCCATTCTATGAGCATGAACTTCTCTGATCTACCACTCAAATATCTCCCATGTGATACTTTCTGACTCATACTCATCCATCAAGATAACTTGATCAAGACTTGAATGCTATCGGGCTCTGTATAACTTTATACGATTTATGGTTCCATGGGTATTTTAGTCCTCTATTTTACAATTCTATCAGGAAAATATTGTGAAAACTCAAAGTGCTATAAATAGCTTGATCAATATTGGTGCATGGATGTTCCATCTGCTTTCTCCAAACTCGCAATCACATTGACCAGAATTTTATTGATCTTCGACAAAGGTTCGAGATCCCATCCATGATAATTGGAGTGCTTGGAGTCATGAACCATAAAGGTACATTCCACTTGGCCTTGGTTCATCATTGTTGTCACCTAAGCTCCATATTCTTATCAAGCTCAAGCATTCTGTCAAACACTTCACATACACTGTCAACGCTTTGAGTGTCTTCTTTCGGTGGCTATATTCTTTGAGGAAATTAATCACCACTTCCACATTAAATTTGAAAACCATCGACAAAATGCTCCCCTCATCATGATGTTTCAGGTCTGAATATTAGGTATGTGCCTTCATATGTTGTTACCAAGATTATATGGAGTCTCCATATCCCGCTGAGACTGGGAATTTGGCGGCCTCCACTGACATAATTCTCGGGCATTCTGTCAAACAGTCTACATAAATCCCGAAGCTCATTATCAACATCATTGTCTCATAATTGAGAGCCTCCATTTTGATAAATAGTCAGTGTTCTAACCTTTCTATCTTCAAATCTTTACCTGGCTATGATGCTCTTTTCACCTGACCATTATGTCAGCTCTGTTCTTCATCAGAGTCTCCATCAAGATCGGGCTCTTGACAGTGAGCACTCTGTTAATAGTGTTGTTGGTGATAATTAGTGAAGTCTTCGAACAAAATACATTTTCTATGTGAGTGCTTTCATTTACATCACCACTGTTAAGGCACCAGCCACTCTGCACATCGGCATTTTGTCAAACATTTTGGAGTTAGCCCTTAGGCTAAAACAAGGATCATAGTTGATTTATGACTATTTTATCTGACTAAACTTTGGGAATTATGTTAAACAGTTCACACACACTACCTGCACTTCCATATACATAGGAAGGTTGACACCTCATTGAACCATTCCAAACACATTTGTAAACATCCCATCTTTTCCCACAAATGTCGTTCTCCATAGTCGTAGCATGAGGGAGTCGTGGCATGGTAATGGCTCTTTTGAAATTCTGGTTTAATCACAATGACCTGATCCATCCACCAGTAATGCCCCACATCCACCTGTGAGTTTTCCATGAATTCATGACACATTATCTGAGTGCATGGATCATTTCAAACACATGAAAACTCTAATTTTTACTCAAACCAACCCGCTAATTATGAGAAATGTAAGGCTCTAATTAATTTGTCTAATTCAATATGTCACAATCCATAATGACATTAATGTCATAAGTGAAATAGCGAACCACTTTGGGGATCCAACTAAGCTTTCACATGTATGGGTTGAGTAATGCAAACATAATGCACACTGATGGACTCAGATGTGATTAAAACTAAAATACACAGTCCATCATTTGGGGCCCGATTCTTGTCATCTTTCTCCATTGCTTTTGAATTTAAAACTCCAATCTAAGATTGGATCATTATGAACCTGAGGTTCTGAATCACTGAAACTGAATCTGCATCTTGAATTCACATTTCAAGTCTGATAATGGCACAAATCTGAATTTTGAAACTTGACCTATGGCTCTGCAAACTCAAACTTTGAACCATGTGAACCTGTTTATGCAAACTCAACCACTTCGAATTGCTTTGAAATGGGTTCAAAGAGGTTCAAGAACCTATACCAAAAATTCAAACATCGGGGTCTATATGGGTACCAACATATGCTTCTCATGAAGTCTAATTATCCATGAACATTAGGATTGTATAAATAGTGTGTTTCTACAAGTGTGTTTCTTTCTGTCTTAGTTTAGTTTATTTTCTTGTTGTGTAGTAGTTTTGTCATTCAGTAGGTTGGTCTGCTCCCCCCGAGATTCTAAATTCTTGGAACACCTACAAGAGGTATTCATCACCAGAAAGAGCCACTTTTAGGTCTATTCAAAAAAAATTCAAATATATAATCCCTGGTCTATTTTTGCAAAATGTCTTGTGAAGAATAATTGAAAAAACCCTTGTTTCATGTTTCATAGCATAAATTTTGGTCCCAAAAACCTAAGCATTGAAAATATTTCTAATTCCATGTTACCTTTTATCACTTAAGGTCATGTCTTGAATGGTTCCTTTTTTAAAATGTCATGTTTATTAAGTTTTCAGTGTCCTAACCCTGCGGTCATGTTTTATCCCCTATGTCCAAAGTCCATGAATATTTTAATAAAATTTAGTATGTGTCATGCAAGTCTTGTTTAATCTAACGGTTGTCATAGGTGAAGATGACAAAATGTAGATGGACAAAGAATCCCAACAAGATGGTTGATACAGTTGAGAGTAAGGATCGTAAATCAACAACATCAAGGACAACAGACTCCAGATGGCTCACACCAAACAACTTTGAAGCAAATTCAAGTACAAAGTGGTCAAGAGAAAAAATGTGCCAAATATCTATTGTAACAAGAGTGGTTATCACTCAGTTAGCCATTTTGTCCTTTTAGCAAGTCATTAATTTTTTCCTTATTCCAATTGATCTGAAGCTTGTTGCAATCCTAATCTATAAAAGGATTCCCAAGATCATTGGAAAGGGCTAGAAAATTGGTAATGTAAACCAATCTGTAAAGTTTTCAATCAAGAGGGGAAATATAGTATAATTTGTACTAGATATTATAAGAAGTGAGAAATAAATAGTTGAGAGATCTTTAGCAGGTTATCTTTGAGTATTTTTGTATACTGAAATAAGTTTTTCTGAATATAATACAAAGATCAAAATTCCAATCTCTCCTGTGTTATGTGTCATATGAGTTATGAGTTTTATGATTCAATAGCATAGTTTTTTTTGTGTTTATGTACTTACTTGAGAGTTCTGATCTAGGATCATATTAAATTAGGCTCTAATTTATGCACAGATTCATCTGACACACTGCAAGGATTCTATTAGTAGTATGGGTTTTGAGGTGGGAGTATTATAATTTGAATCCGTTGGAAAACATTAATTTTAGTATATTGTATCTGAGTCAGAGTATTGCTGAAATGGATAAAGCACTAATCTGAAGCTTATAAGTTTTGTTTTATTGCATATCTTGTTGCACATTGGCTGTGTTTTCCTAAATACAAACATTTTAAATTCCATTAAGTATTCATCTGTATAAGTTTGTAATATTTTTCTATCTCATACTCCATCTCATGGTTGATGTTCAATGGGTAGTTAGCCAATTACCTAGTATCTCCTGGTCATGTTGAGTCATTATGAGATCACTACTTGATAGTACCCTTAAAGACATATTAGAAGGTATTGCAGGGTATCCCCCCTTGGTGTAGCAAGGTCTAAAGTGTAGAAGTATTAGGAGAGTGCTTGTTAGTTAGTCCTTTTCTTGTAGGAGCATACATTTGGAGGTGGCTCCTCTATAAAACATTCATAAATGGAAGAGGTTGTTGTTATTTCTATTACAACATAAAAAAGAACTAATAGAATTATTGATAAAAATTAAGGATTAGTGGAAACCTGAGTGGAAGACCCAGATGCTGCTCCTGCAGGAGTACTAATGTCATCGTTGTGCTGGAACTCCTACATGAAGTCTTCATGACTTATGGGATTGTGGTAGATATTGAGGCGATGCCCATTTACAAGCAGTTTGAATTGCACAGGATCAATGTTGAAAAGCTGAACCGCTCCATTATCAAAAACTCAAATTATTTCATAAGGTCCTAGCCATCTGGTCTGAAATTTGCCAGGGGTATGCTGGTAGCTGGAGTCATAGACCAAGGCCCTATCACCAATGGAAAATTTCTTAGCCTTGATGAATCTATCATGCCACTTCTTCCACTACTTCTAAATCAATTATGTATTGTGAAGTGCAGACTTCTGATACTCATCTAGTCCATTAAGCTGCATGAGCTTGTCTTCTTGTGCCTTGGTAAGGTTAATATCTAATTCCAATGTCGTCCTAAGAGTCTTGTGTTGAAACTCAATAGGCATAGATGTAGATTTTCCATAAACCAGTTCAAAAGGAGTAAAACCAGTTTTGGTTTTCCAAGTTGTTCGGTAAGCCCAAATGGATTCAGGAAGACGGGTAGCCCAGTCCTCCATGTCAATAGCAACTATTTTAGTTAGGGTTAATTCAATCTCCCTATTTTTTATTTCTTTCTGCCCTTTGGCCTAAGGATGGTATGGGGAAGATTTACCATGCCTCATTGTATATGCATGCATCAACTCAACAATAAGATTAGAATTAAATTGTGCACCTTGGTCTGTTACTATCTCACAAGGTACACCAAACCTAGTAAATATATATTCATAGAGAAATTCCACTACCTTATGATCTCTAGCATGCCTCATTGCTTTGGCTTCTACCCATTTGGTTGCATAATTAGTGCATACTAAGATATATGACTTACTATGAGAAGGTGGCTCAATAGGTCCAACAAAATTGATACCCCATTTGTCAAATGGTGTCACCACCACTTGAGGCCACAAGGTAATTTCATCTGACTTGGTCGGGTGCCCCATACACTGGCATCGGTCATAGTGCCTAGCATGCTTAGCTACATCTTTATGTAGGGTAGGCCAATAGTAGCATGTTGTCAAAATATTGTATGTTGTCCTCTTTCCTGCAAAGTGGCCACCACATGGCTCATCATGACAAGCCCAAAGGATGTCATTAGTCTCATCTTTATGAATGCATCTTTGGATGACCTGATTAGGACGTGTGCAAAACATAAATCTTGACGTCCATGAAAAGTTGAAGCTTTTCTTAACTAGAATTCTATTCTCTCTTGGTGAAAAATGAGGTGGTGTCCTTCCTGTAGCAAGGTAGTTTGTGATATCATCATATCATGGGTTGTAAGTGTCAACAAAGAAGAGGTGGTCATCAAGGAAGCTATCATAAATTGTTGCAAGATTATTTGGAACTTGTAATCTAGATAAGAAATCAGCCACTACATTAGCCTTACCTAGTTTATCAATGATTGTTACATCAAACTCATGCATGAGGAGTAACCATCTTGCTAACCTACCAGATATGGTAGGATTTCTCATTAAGTATTTCATTGCTAAATGATTAGTGTATACAAAGACTTCATAACTAGTAATGTAATGTCTGAATTTATTAAGTGCATAGATTATTGCTAGCAATTCCTTTTTAGTAACATTATAGTTTAGTTCAACGCCTTGTAAATTCTTAACAATATAATAAATAGCATGCTCAATTGTACCTTCCATTTGGCCTAGCACTGCCCCAGTGGCATAGTCAGATGCATCAATATGAATATGAAAGGGTAGCTTCCAATTAGGTCCTCTAAGAATAGGTGTTTGAGTCAGAACATCTTTTAACTATTGAAATGACAATTCACAGTTCTTTTTCATTCAAATTCAGCTTCTTTCTTCAATAGGGTATACAATGGGGATACAAATTGACTGAAGTTATTAATGAATCTCCTATAGTATCTAGCGTGACCAAGAAAACTCATGAAATCCTTCTGCTTGAATGGAGTTGGAAGCATAGTGATAACTGTAATATTTGCAGGATCAACCTAGGTGCTAAAGGATGAGAGGTAATTCCCTAAGACAACTCCCTCTTTCATCATCATGTAGCACTTCTCACTATTAAGGGAGAGGTTATATTCCTGACATCTTTTAAGAACTTTCTCCAAGTTAGCATGAGCCTCCTCAAAAGTATTTCCATATGCAGTGAAGTCATCCATGTATATTTCAACACAGTCAGCAGAAATGTTAGAGAAGATATTGATTACCGCCTGCTGAAAAGTAGCAGGTGCATTGCACAATCCAAATGGCAAGGCATAATAAACAAATGTTCCCCATGGACAGGTGAACATTATCTTATCCTAATCTTCAGGTCCTATCTAGATTTGGTTGTAGCCACTGAAGCCATCCAAAAATGAAAATTTTTTTTTTTCCAACAAGGGTGTCAAGTACTTGGTCAATGAAAAGTAATGGAAAGTGGTCTTTCTTAGTGGCTTTGTTGAGCTCCCTATATTCCAAAAAATATCTTCATTTCCCCCCCTTTTCAGAACAATAACTAAAGGAGAGACCCACTAGCTATCTGAAATTGGATGTATAAAGCCATCTTTAAGGAGTTTTAGTAACTCGGTCTTCACTATATCTCTCAGAGTAGGGTTAATTCTCCTCTAGGATATCTAATTGGTCTGGAGTTAGGGCTGATATAAATCTTATGGGTACAAATGTTTTGGTCCAACCCCTTCATATTAGTATAGTCCCATGCAAAGGCTTGTTGTCTTTCTTTCAACAGTTGGATAAGAGTAGCCACCTGAGACTTGGTGAGGGTTTTATTAACATTCAACTCTTTTCTTAAGGAAATTTATAGTCTTTTAACTTTATCCAACATCATAAATTCTGCAAATGAGGGTGACTTTATCTCATGTGGTAATAAGGTATGAAGATAATTAGGTGCTGCAGGAAGCTTAGTTGGTTTCTGCTTGGGCAATATAGTTTGGAGGGAATAGTTAGGGACTTGACAAGAGGATGCATCAGAGCCATAATTATTGGTAATAATTGCCACCAATATATCATCTTCCTCTTTTGATACCATAAATGGATCTTTTACAATAATCATGAGTTGTTGAACAGAGTTTGCCTCAAGGGCAGCATCACCTAGGTCTAGCCAGATAACTTGGTCAAGTTCAGGTTGGGGCTTGGCTGGAGAATACAGGGTTAATTTCTTGGTATGGATCCCATCAGATATTGTCATTTTTCCTAAGTGGCATGCAATGCAAGCATCTTTTGTGGCTAGCCAAGGCCTTCCTAAGATTAATTGATATCCTCCTAGTGTGGCTTTGGGGGATAGGATTATGAAATCTGAGGGGTAATCCAAGGAATCAAGTGTGAAAATGATGTCCTCCACCATGCCATCTGGCTTCACTATGGAATTATTAGCTAACTAGAGTATTGTAGGTGTTTCCCTTAAATCAATGATACTAAGTCTTAGCAAAACTTCTATAGTCATCACATTGATGGATTCCCCTAAATCAATCAAGAAATTCTATATTTGGATATCGTTAATATGAATGGTAACCACTAGGCTACCTGGATCAGGGTATTTAGGCAACAATACTTTACTAAGCATAAGATCATAAAGTTTCCCAAGAACATGGACAGTGTCAGGATCTTTCCTCTTTCTACCAGGGTGTTTGATACAGGCTTACTTGATTTCTTTATTATAGATATGAGTTTCTTTGAGGGAATCTAGCAAAGGTATTTGGACATTCATTTGTTTTATTTGGTCAATCAAATTAGTTGCAATAGGGTCTTTTGAGGGTGTTGTTTGAACCAATCTCTGCGGATAAGGTGGATTTTTCAAAACTAGAGTAGATTGCGGAATAGGTGGAGTAGCAGTGGGTTGATTCTCAGTTATTTCCTTGGCATCAGAAACTTCAGTGATTATGGACTCCTTAGGTGCATGCAATTTTGTTCATGATCTTAAGTGAATATCATTCACTTGCAAGGAGTAAGCTTGCTGCTTGTTATTAGGATTTGGAATTGGTTGCGCAGGCAGTTGTGTTGGCTTTTGAGGATTATTATTGGCTGCAAGAGGTGGAGGCATAATAGCTTTTTACTGAGGTGGAGACATAATAGCTTATTCCTGATTAGGCTGATTGGGTCCCCACTGGGGTTTTTGTTTCCAGTTACCATGTGGTTTCCATTGGTTATTCTGATGTTGTTGTTGATATTAGTTAAATTGTTGTTGGTATGGGTTGAATGGAGTTTGTTTATAATAGCTTTGGTTATACTGTGGATGTTGGTTAGACCAGATAGAATTCCAATTTTGTCCCTGAAGGCTAGAATTTTTAGGGTTCTAGTTTCTGCCATTGATTACTATTATTATAACCAAAATTATTTAGGGGGTCTTGAGGCATACCTTGTCTTTGAGCCCATGGTCACCTCTGAGCAATGTAGAAAACCTCATCATTCTCCTCATCTATAGATTTAAACTCTATGGGAATTGAATTAGTGTCAACAGACGCAATTGTTTTGCACTTACAATTCCTTTTCTTCTCTCTGCAGTGAGAGAAAAATTCACTCAGCATAGCTTCTGCATCCTCCTTCTTCCTTTGTTTTTGCATGTTTTCCAGCTGAGTAGCAACGTCATTGATAATGTCCCGCTTAAATTTAGACAAAAGATTGGACAACTCCAATTTAGATACTCCCAAACCATTGGATTTATGATGCAAGTTTCTTATTCCTCTCCCTTTCTTCACAATAGCCCTTGAATAGTTCAGGCGTATGTTTTTTATATCAGCCCAGTTCTTCTGAGTAATGTCTCCACTAGCCATAAGATCCAATTCTTCTATACTCCCATAATTTACACCTTTTAGAAAAAGAAATTTTTGGGACTCCTCATTCAACTGATGCTAGGTAGTCCACTGTAGGTTGAACATAAACCTTGAGATATAATCCTCCAAGGTCTCATCATCCTTTTGAGACATTTTGAAAATGTCATCCCCTTTTAAATATTGAGCCCTACAGTACTCCTTATATTTGGAAAGAAACATGTTTCTCATGGCATCCCAATCTACTATGGCATTAGCTCCTAGCCCCATGAACCACCTTAGAGAAGCCTCCTTAAGAGTAGATGGAAAAATTTCAGCTTATGGGTGTCATTTGTGTAATCATAGCTCCTACAGAGGATATCAAACTCAAAAAGGAAGGTTTCAAGGTCTTCAGTGATGAGGCCATAAAATTTTGGGAGTGCAGAGGCAGGTATGTTCTTCAGATTATGATTACCATGTTGAGGAGGAATGGGGAAAGGAAAGGTAGGCTAAGCCATCCTTAGGAGAGGACCTGGCTATTGCAGTTAATAGATAATAAGGGCTAAAGGGTTTTCTTAATACTTAGGTTTTTCAAACAGGTCATGCAAATGTAGCGATCCTTCAGAGGATGACGATGAAGATATTTCTCCTTGGGCAACAATAAATGGATTTTCAAATGTGTTTTCTTCTTCACTCTCAACTTGGGGTTCCTCTGGCTAAGGATTAAAAATATCAAATGGTTCAACCTAGTGATTTTGAGGAAGGAATCTCCGATGGGGGTCTCTTCTTCTATGCATAAAAGGATTACTTGAAACTCAGTCCTAAATTATGAAAACTAAGAACACGATCACCAAAGTAAGTTTGAACTAACACCATCCCTAGAATCAGCACCAAAAATTCTTGGCTAAATAATTGTCTTAGAAACCCATAGCATTAGACTTTTTATTTTAGGATTAGACACCGTAAATAGTTTCTAATTAGATTATTCAGTCTCATGTAATTATCGACCAGGAACGTAAACTTGGAATGACATTTGTAAAGTATATGCTTCAAACTCCATTGATTCTCATGGCTAAACCTATGAAATTGAGATGCAGTAAGCTTCAATAAATCTATGCTAACTCAAATAAATGCTCTTACTCTAGGAAAATAGTAATTATGGATAGGAACTTCTCTACCTGCCTATGCTGCAGGAACAGTCTACTAGTTCTGTTACTAGTGGCTGCAGGAACAACAGAGTTCCATTTTACTTCTCTAAAAGTATGGAAATGATTTCTACTCTAACAAAGGAATTCACTCACTAAGTGGGCCCCTTTAGATGAGTGAATAGAAACACAATCAAGATAACAAAATTGAACTCAACTTGTGCATTCTATTCATACATGGAAAATACACTTGGATAAAATAAAATAGTATTATAATTGTATCAGTATCTATTCAGAAAATAACTACTTAATCGACTAACTCCAAAGAGTTACAACAGTCATCTTATTTAAAGGAATTCTGCAACTACTCCCTAAATCTAAGATCACTCCATTAATGAGGATCATTACAAATACATAATGCTTCATAACATAAATATCTTCCATAGAGAATAAGTCTTCCTAGAATATAGTACATGGTGCCTCTAGATCCATAAGCTATCTTTAACAAGAAACTGACTTGTCTTTTTCTTCCTGCGAAGATCTTGTAGCAACGTCTTAACTTACTTCAACCGCTTGCTCAACCTATTCAAAATGATGGCATATTTGTAGAAACGGCTAGCTTTTGACTTCTTCAGCATCACAATGTTGATCTTTAATTCACCATGACTGATCCCTGCAACATGATTAATGCATACACACAACATCCAAGACATACATATTTTCATCATTAATATCAAGAAAGAAGTGTTAGGTTCCGATTACTCTTTCAAGGAACATGGCTACAGGAAGGAAACTACCCATAAACATAGTAGAGGAAATAGGATCATTCATTAGCATATAACTACTGCATTTTATCATTTTATCCATCAGTTCCAAGAAAATATATTATGTTCCCTTTTTATCCATTTTACTACTTATGTCCTTACATATACAAAATATACATATAAAACCATAAGTTTAAGTATATGTTATGTAAGTAAACTACTGGAAAGAAAATAAAAAGCATTTGAAAAGATAGCCTTTAAAGAGGCTCATCAAAGATCAATTCAAAATAATATTATAACACTTCTAAAATATGATCACTTACCTTTAGGTTGCTAGCAGTCACCAATGTAGTCAACAATAATGGTTGTTCATGGTCTGAATGTCTCAGATCTGAATTGAGAGCTCGCTGCTCAAACTGACCAAATTATGTAGATTTATATCTAAAGTTTGAACATGGTTGATGTGTTTATACCAATCCTTAATTGGAAAATTTTACAGGAATTTTATATAGTATATAAATATTTGGCGAATCTCGCTTAACTATAACATGTATTATGTAATTTTTGAGGTGATTATGGGGCATCTAATTAATTTAAGAAATTATAATAGAGTTGGCAAATTGGGTCATCCTAGCCAATAATATTTATATTTCTATTGGTGAATAATGGTCGTCTATTAAGACAACCTCAGAAAGTGTAGGCAAAAATATTTAATTTTCTATGTAGAAAATGTAGATTCTATTGGAACAATTATGATAGAGATACAATTAATTACATAAACTTATGGGTTACTTAGTCATGCATTGGACCGAATATTTATAAATTCTAGGCGAAGTGGTCACCCCTAATCGGTACAACATATCTACCATTTTTTAAGTCGCCAACATGAAATATTTTCCATTGGCAAATATTTTTTGCTAAAGTATACCCTGCTTAGGGAAATAAAAACAATCAAATTGTAATCAAGATAATAACCTTAATAACAGGGTGATTAACTCAATGATAAGAAACACTGTAAGTTTCAACTCAAATATTATATGACTAGCTAAATAAGTTAACTTCAACTATAACACTAGACCATAAAGAGATGTACAAACAATGATATATGAAACCCTAAAACTGGTAGAGTTCTAATAGGTTGATTTAGAAATATTTGTGTGAGTCTACATGCTCATTAATATGAATTTTTTCTATGGAATAAATTTCAATTTTGTGTGCTTATTTTAGTTTCCAATTGTCATCCTTTTATGTGACCATGGTAATTGTTTAAAAATATTACATTCCTTATCATATGCTTCCATTAAAATTTATAATATACTTATACAACTTGTGTTGGAAAGTTGTTCCAACCCCATTTTTATTTCTATTGAAGAAATCTTAGTATACATTTATGTCATGGCTATGGATAAATGTTGATTGCCTTTACTTCTTTCTGGTTAAAAGCGTCACATTTAATAATTTTAGAAATTCAAAGAATTAATTTGGTAAGGGAGTTGTACCTTTCAAAATTCAAAAGGAAGTTCATTAATATCTTTCCCAACTATTATTAATAGCCCATCTTTATTATTTGGGGAAAATAGAGTTAGAGTTTATTCATTTTGAAAAGATAACTAGTTAACCAATAATTACAACCTTATCAAACTATCTCAATTTATTTTATATAATTAAATAACTAAATTATACATAGAATAGGAAATTTGCAGCATCATTTCCATAAGACTAAACTATAAAATAATAGTTATTGACCTCTTTCTCTAACCACTTAGGACTTTTGGTAAGGGATTAATCCAAAACATCAATAGGCCTTACCCACCCCAAGCATAAGGAAAAGATAATCTACAATTCTATGAATTGATATATTATTAACAAGTCTAATACAAGTTAACATAATACATAATAATATTATTCAATTTTGATAATAATTTACTATATATAAGACTAGAATAGTAGGAAATCATGACATGCTATAACCCATAAGAAGTAGAATGTGTAACCATTTTTTTTTAAAAATGGATTATAATATATTATTAAATAGCCAATATAGAAATATGACTACGTATATTATATATTATATATAACATAAGAAATGGTAAGCCAAGATGTTATGTGGGAAGATGGCTCGCTAAATAAAATGAGGACATGAGGGGGATGTCCTATGTAACATTAGGAACACCCCCAAAGGCATCACCCTAAAAACCAAACCATATCAACAAAGTCCAAAATGATGAAGGGATGCTAATTCTAGATCTAGATTTGAAGATGAAGTATTGGGGATTGAATTCCTTTTATGTTAAGATGTATCTAATATGTAAAATTATATGCAAGACTATGAAAGGAATATAGGATATGATAAATGAAATGAAAACTAACTAAATATGATATCAGATCTGATTTATAATAGTAGGTGAAATATGAAAAGAAAAAGAATGAACTCACCTTGAAGCAAGGAGAGGATGAACAATTTCAAATCTGGAAATGGTTGTCACAAAACTGTTGGAATCAGAAAGTGTTCTCAATCTGGAACCATGACACTTACATCTTCTAGTTGTGACATTTGGAGATTCCTAGGACTATGCCGACTTAAGTAGTCCTTGTCCTAGAGACTCAAAATATGACAAATCCTATAGGATCAACCATTGGTTCTGTATCTCTAAAATTCAGGATCTGAAACTATGAAAAATTGTTCATGTGCACAAGAAGAAGGGGAAATTGTTGTGTAAAGGGGATTTCCTTGGTTAAGCCCCCGTATGGGAATTAACCTTGATATTAAATAGAAAATTAATGTAAACAAGATGAATTTCAGATTTACTTTGCATGGAAAAGCCTCATGGATGGATGTAGAAATCAGTCAACTCCATAAGGATGCCTGTATGTTTGGAATGCATTATAGAATCAAGGATGCCTTCACAAATGCAATGGAGCTACACTTGTCAAATCCTAGATTTTTAATGAGTGTATGTTTGAAATCTTGAATGGAGAAGAGGAATGGATCTTCTTTCTTTCTTGAGAATTTCTCTACTTGGCCACTATTGGAGAGAGATTTGTATCAATAATAGAAGATTTCCTTAGCTTGAATGGAAGAATACTTGGAGACTTTGAGATCTTCAATTGGATACTTTCCTTTGAGTCTTGAATCCACCACTTCAATTGCACAATGTGAATGCTTGATTGATTACAGTTGAAATCACCAAATAGTTTGCACAAAGATTTCATAATACTAGATTGTAATGGATGTCAAAATGAGAAGAGAAGACCCCCTTTTATACTCATTTTAGGACTTAGAATTTCCAGGTCAACCATAACTATGATCGAGAAATAATACACCCTGCATTGGGCTTGGAGCCCACTTAATCATAATGCCCTAGGACAAGGCCGAATCAGGTCGGCCTTGTCCTAGACAAGGTTGACTTCGTTCGACCTAGTCCTAGAATTTCTAGATTCAAGGAAGATCTAGGTCTTCGAAGGTGTGAAAATTTTCGTGAAAGAAAATGAAAGATGAAGGACATCAAGAATAAAGACATTAGGATATTGAAATCACTAAAATGAGGTCTAATATGTCCTAAAAGACATCCAATAATGGGTGATAAATTTTTAGGATGGTATATTTAGCCCCCACTTCAGTGGGAGTATGATAAAAATTCATGCTCACAATAAAGTAGATCAAATGCATAAGATGATCTCATTAAGGTTAAGGAGACAAAGAAACATCCAATGCCCTAGGTGAATTAATTCCTTGTTAAAACCAAAGCCAAAATGTGTGTGTGTGTGTGTGTGTGTGTGTGTGTGTGTGTGTGTGTGTGTGTGTGTGTGTGTGTGNTTAAGGAGACAAAGAAACATCCAATGCCCTAGGTGAATTAATTCCTTGTTAAAACCAAAGCCAAAATGTGTGTGTGTGTGTGTGTGTGTGTGTGTGTGTGTGTGTGTGTGTGTGTGTGTGTGTGGGTGTGTGTGTGTGTGTGCATGTGTACATGTGTACATGTGTGCATGCATGTGTGTGTGTGTGTGTGAGAGAGAGAGAGAGAGCACAATAATATTTTGTCTTGTTGTGAACCACAGAAGGAAAGCACTGCAAAAGATGGAATTTAATAGTGTTAGAATTATAATCTTTCCTTGGTATTTTATAAACCAAGGTCTTGTCTCATATTTTTAATTCCTTTAATAAAGAAATTAGATATTCCTCCTTAAGAGGATTCCTACACATGGCACACACAGTATGAGAGTTACATGCAAACTCCTCCAGTCATCTCTACTTAAGGGACGGTTCTCACAAACTTCTTAGAGTTCTCATAGGGGTTCTAATTTGGTTCTCTCAAGTTTAATAATCCTATATTCTCTCACCTCTCCTCACATTCTCAAACTTTCTCTCATTATTATAATGAGCTTATTGCTCTCATTATTTAGGCTTTGATCCATATTCATATTATTCACAAGGGGTTTTTTCTTGCTTTTTCACCTTTCAAAATTCTTGTGTTCTTGTCTTGGTCTTGGAGCATTTTGGTGAACTTGGTGCTCTCTCTCTCTCTCTCTCTCTCTCTCTCTCTCTCTCTCTCTCTCTCTCTCTCTCTTTGTATTTGGTAAAACTCTTCCTTTTTGCACATTCTCTTGGATTCTTTCCTTATCACTTTTCCATTTTATTTTATGTTTCTAACATGGTAACAGAGCTGGTTTAATCCTTTTTTTGAGTGTTGCATGCAGGAATAGTTGAAAGATATCATCGTTAAGGAGAAGAAATCAGTTTTTTGCTAATCTAACTCTTGTTTACAGGATTTTTCTTCATTCTTTTTGCAAATCTAAGTCTATTCATATCTATTTCAAGTTTTTTTTTTAAGTTCTAATCACTCCCTTTCTCGGGAAACTGCAAGGGATTAGTTTTATCTACCGTTCTTGCAGGATTCTATTTTTAATCTCATTTCATTGATTATTTCTTATCTCTTAACTTTTGTCTTGCAGGGTTACATCTCTCTGATTTCATTTATTTTATGCACTTCTTTAATCATTCTTTATCCTTTATATTCTTTACATATCTCTCCTAATGTTTATTGTCTATAAATTTTAATATATTTATATCTTTTGTTGTTATAATTTTTATGTTTGTTGTTGTTATCAACATATAGTGTTTTTATATTCTTATATATGTTATTCTCCTTGCATTGTGCATCTCAATCTCTCTCTCCTTGCGTTGTTTCTTTTTAATCCTCCCATGCTCCTCCTTATCTCTCCCTTCCCTCTCGCACTCTTCTTCTTATCTTGTTTATCTCCCCTCACTACATTTCATTCAACTACCTTTACCTTCTTAGCGCAAGCTCTTGTTTATTTTAACAATATACATTACTTTGCATTATTCCTTGTGCAACATTTTAGTTTTATTTTCTTTCAGCACAACTTTAGCATTCATTTTAATTTTCATTGCATAGCATTCCTTTGGTTCTAGTGTTTCCTTTCCCTTATTTCACCTTCCTTGTGTAGCATCCTTGCTATCTTCTTGCTCCCTCTTTCTGCACCCTCTTCTTGAGCCCTTCCCATCGTGCATCAGTTCTAAGCTGCTCCTCCCATAGAAGGTGCTTTCTCCATTCATCATAGCAGTCAAATTTGCTCCTCCCTCCATCGTAGTAGTCAAAGCTACTCACACATCCCTTGCTGCTTCCCCTTAGCAGCTTGTTGCCTCCTCACACCATGTAGCCATTATCCTTTTCTTTCCTCCATGTTCCTTTACTCTTGGCATCCCTCTCCTCCTATCATGCAACACTTGTTTCAGAATGTAACATTTATTTGGCAGCTCTACCTTCTTTTCTTCATTCTTTGTAGGTTATCATTATTTTTAGTTTATCATTATTCAATCTGCATTTGCAGGCTTATCATTACCTCACTTGGATATTTGTTGATTCTTTTCTTAGATATTTTTTACCATTCTTAAAAATATTTTATTATAAGTTGCAAGTTAATCATTTGCAGGTTATCATATTTGTTTAACTCTCAGATTTATTTTTCTCAATTGAGTTTAATCTTGAAAATTCATTTAAAAAATTTTTAACAAAAAAAGTTAAAACTCTTTTACATTTCGTTTCACTTATCTTTTTTTTAAATCATCTTACACCCATATTATTTTTTTCATTATAAAATTAATTCAATTGCTAACTCGGCATTTTATTGCTATTAAAATTTGTTTCTTCACTTTAACTCAAATTTTAAATTTTTTTAATTTAATAATTCTTGCATATCTAAGTTTACTATTTGTGTTAAACTAGTTTTTTAGATTCCTTGTTGTATTCTGCAACTTGTAATTCAAGTTATTTTATTTCATTGTTTCAATATTAATTCTAGAGATTAAATTAACAAGTTCTAATTATCATGCTTGGAAGGCTCATATTATAGTTATTTAACACTTTAAACACATTCTTGATGTGGCGACTAGTACAACTTATGTTCCCGCTACTACTACCTCTAAGGAAGATATTGATGCTTGGAATGAGAAAAATAACAAGGCTTTAGGCCTTATAGGTATTTCTTTACATCCAGATTTATATGTATTAATTGTCGATTGTACTGAAGCACATGCAACATGGACTATTTTGAAAAATACTTTTGGTAGTGCAAATGAATCTCAAAAGATTCAACTCCAAGATTAATTAAAGGATCTTAGGTATATGGATTTTAATACCATGGATGATTTTTTACTTAAGTTTGATTCATTTCGAAGTCAATTAACTGGTTTAGGAGTTACTTTATCTGAAATTTGGTTAATTCATATCATTTTTTAAAAATGCCTTCATAGACAATTTCAACAATTTATCACTAATATTCATTCTCAATTATCTCTTCCTTTTTTATCATCTCAATTAACTTATTCTATCTTTCAATAACTTTTACGTCAAGAAGAGGCTAAGTTAATTCAGTTTGTCTCAATCAAAACTACTGAACATGCTTTCATGTCTAGATCTCATAATAATAGCTCAAATAATCATAATCATAATAATGGTTATCATAACAATTCTAATAGGCCTCATTGTAATTATTGTGGGAAAGATGGTCATGTGATCAATAATTGTTTTAAGAAACTTAAACATGAGAAGTCATCTAATCCTAATACTCAAAAATCTCATAATCATAACACTCGTCAAGCTTTTTCTATTCGATATGGGATGTCTAATTCTCACTATGATGATACTACTATTTGGGATTAACCATATGATGATGGCTACTCTTGGAATAACCCTCTTGATTACTATCTTCCTACTCAAAATTATTATATGTTCTCTCCTTATGATGCAATTTAATTTGATGATCCTTGCTCTCATGTTGATGATATTCTTGAACAAGATGAGGAAATTATCTCTAAATTTCTTAATATTTTGATTAAGTAAAAGCAGTATTTGAAAGGTCCCAAAACCTTGTACAAAATATCAGAAGATAGGCATAGCTAATCAATCAACAACCAAAATATGAAACAAATAAGAGGCTAGGGCCCAAGGCCACACAAGACAAAAATATAAAAATATAACATTTAGAAAAAAAGATAACAAATGAGGAGAGCACAAAAGACAACAACTAGCTAGTTTCCATCAGATCTTTGGCCTTCTCTACGAGAAGCTCCATGTTGCCCACAGAGATCCTGAGTTCATCAAGCTCTATGTCTTTCTTCTTAATACTTGCTCAAGTGTGGATGCTAGAGCCCGCACCCTCTTTGGGCTCCTTGTTCTCCTCCCCCTATTAACCTCAATACTGTGCATTAAGCTCTTGCACTGTTCAATAGAGACTTTTAGGATATTGAATCTTTGTTCACTTATCTTTTTGAGCATCAGTTCCATTTTCTCCACTTTCTCTTCCAGAGTAGAAATGCGAGCCTCACTATTGCTAATCTCTGCATCTTTGCTCATATTGTTGACCTTTTCCTCCATAATCAGCACTTTAGTCCCCATCTCCCCAAAAGCTTCCCCTTTTTTGATGGCTTTAGTCTAATTCTTTAGACTTGTTTCCATTGATTCCTCGCCAAAGGTCGCAACTTTGACCATATTCACAATCTTCCCTTGTTCCTGAAGCTCAGCCTTCATATTCACAGTATCTTGTGCAATGGTAGCCATAAACCTACCAAAGGAAAGAATGTTGTCTTTGTGATCCATGCCAATATTAAAGTTGTCCTTTTTATCCATAGTAGTAGCAACTTTTTCCTTCCCCTGAGTACTATCATATTTTTCCTCAACCTTGCTCTGAGTGTTATCTTCATTCTCCAGATCCTTATCCTGCTTCTCCTTGTTCTCCAGGCTCTCATAAGTGGGTTCCTCATCATTAGAGGAAATAAGGATACCCTTATTTTTCTTAGTCCTCTTAGTAACATGGGTTTTATCCTTGAAACAAGCTTTCCTTTTTTTGTTCTTAGGGTTGTTGTCTTCGTCATCAGTTCTGAAACCCTCCAAATTAGAGTCCATCTCGGCATACTCTAGTTTTTTCTTAGGAATCCACTTAGAAGAGCTACCCTTCATGCTCCCAACTCGTCTACTACTAATGGTATTTATCTCATCCTCAGTGTCATCTTCAAATTTTTCTCCCAAGTCTTCGTCCTCGATTTCCACATCATTAAGAATCTTTCCCTTAAACACAGTTTTCTCAATTTTCCTAATTTTTAACACATCATAAATCAAAACCATCAGTCCCTGATGAGATGCATGATCCCCAAAACGGTCTTTCTATAAATCTCTCATCATAACATTCAAAGATATCATGAGATAAAAAGGGATTCTTGATGGGGAGGTCACCTTACTCTCCTAGACTCCTACTCTCTTAGGAATCTCACCTTGGACCCTATTCACTTCAGGATCCTCTAGACTCACACATGAGTCTCTTAGGGTTACTCCCAGACCCTAACTAGAAGGATTTCTATTCTCCCTCTCTCCTAGGTTTCCTACCCACCGAAAGTTTCACTCTTTATCTCCTCCTACTCTTCATGACTGAATAAAGTCAGTCATGCACCTTCTCCTTCTATCTCTCTCCTACAAGTTCCCTAGTCAGACCATTTAGCTCGCCTAGGACTTGTTTCCAACTCTGACTAGCCACTTCTTAGACACAAACATAGAAACATAATAGAAATACATAATGGGTACCTTTTTACAGTCACATCCCATAAGCTTGATCATGAGATTCAAAAGGTATCCATTGAACTAAAATGAGCTCAGAATCCTACTCTACATAAATCTGCACACAACACAAGTTTATACAGAACACACCAAAACTCTTCTTTATTGAAAATCAGAAAGTTACAATTCCCACACACAGAAAACTTCTTCTGCTAGCCTTCGCAATTACAGTTCTTCAACAACAACCCTTTACAGGTTTTCTTTACTTGTTTATATACTCGGCCTCTTCTTGGTTTGTAACTGTTTCTAGGTTACCTGTCGTCTGAAGATTCTTAACTACCTCGGCTCTTCATCTTCTCCTACAACTGTCATCGATATCACCTTCAGCATGGTTGTCTACGTGGACGATATTCTCCTCCATGGCATTCTCTTTTATTTTGGCATTTTCTTCCATGTTGACAAGTCAACCTATTCTCTACCTCTGTTTGTTAGTCGCACTGTCGCGAGCCTTATAACCCATGCATGTCTTAATCTGTGACTCAATGACACACTGCTGTCGCGCTCTCACCATGCTTCTAACCGAGCTGACGATCCCCTTGTGACTATGTGATGTATTGTAATCACGTACCCGCAACACTCTAACACAAGCTGACGATTACTCTGCGAGTATGCGATGCATTGTAGTCACGCACTCGCAATGCCTTGAACCAAGCTGATGATTACTCTGTGACTGAGCAATGCATCATCATCGCGCTCTCGCACCCCTTTTCCACAAGCTACCACTTCCATCGCGACTGTGCAATGCATCATTATCACGCACTCGCGATGATTTTCACTTAACTGCCAGTTCATCCGCGACTGGGCGATACATCGTAGTCGCGCACTCACACTGCTTTTATCCGAGCAAACAGTGTCTCTGCGACCTTGCGATGTCTTGTTGTCCCGTACTCGCACACCTAGGAACTTAACTGCTGAGCAACTCATGACTGTGCGATAGGTGATTGTCGCGCACCTGCGACTGTCTTCCCTTAACCGCCAATCTACTTGCGAGTCTGCGATGCCTTCTCATCGCGTTGTCACGACCCTCATAGCCTAACTGCCAATTCTCCTCGCGACTGTGTGATGAGTGTAAAGTCATCAGTTTTTAGCCACCCTATGCTAGGAGTTAAGAGTTGTTAGCATTTAGGAAGGTAATTGTCTACTAACCAAACAGGACTAACTGCTAACTGTGATCTGCTCCCGGACCACCATTGCTAAACTGCTAGGGTTTTGGAGCTAAAACCCTAGGGTGCTCTGCACCATACTCCCCCCTCTGAGAAAGAGAGATTAGTTTGAATTAGTTGGCAACAATGCCGAACTAATTCCTTGCTTTCTGCAGTCTTCTTCGTCCATCCATGTAGCTTCTGCTTCTGGTAACCCTAACCATTTTACAAGGTACTCTCTGTATACCCTGCGTCGAGTTGTCTTCTGAACTCATGAATCTAGGATTTTTTCTGCCTGCAACTTGGACTTGGTCTTCACCTGTATATCTTGAACATCTTTTCCTATCTCCATCTGCTGAGTGCTCTCAGGTATCACTGGTCCTCTGTATGGAATAAGATCCTACACATTAAAAATAGGTGATATATCCAAATTGTTAGGTAAATAAATTTTATAGGCATTCTACCCATACTTCTCCAATATCTTGCAGGGACCTATTCTCCTCATTTGCAACTTTTTAGGAATCCCCTTCTGTAATCTGGCTTTGTTCAGATGTACCATTACCAGATCTCCAATTTGAAATTGGACTTCTCTCCTTCCTTCATCTACCTTCTCTTTTAATTTCTAATTTGCTTCAATCAAATCCTTCTTCACCTGGTCATGTATCTCCTTCATAGATTGTGCAAAGTCTTCAGCATGTCCACTTATCACTTGCTATCCTTTTAGCTCTCTGAGTTCACAAACTCCACGTGGATGCATCCCATATACAATCTGAAATGGGCTTTTCCCTGTAGTTTGGTTAACACTATCATTATAAGAAAATTCTTCCTATGGTAACACTTGATCCCAGGCTTGTCCATACTCCCTTTTTAAGCATCTAAGCAAGTTTCCAAGCACTCTGTTGATAACTTCTGTCTGTCCATCTGTTTGAGGATGGTAGGAAGAACTGTGGGATAAGTTAGTTCCCAATCTTCTGCATAAGGTCTTCCAAAAATGACCCATGAATTTGACATCTCTGTCGGACACTATACTTACTGGCAAACCATGAATTCTAACAATTTCCTTGAAAAATAAGTGAGAAATATGACTGGCATCATTAGTGGTCTTGCAAGGTATAAAATGACTCATTTTGCTGAACCTGTCTACTACAACAAAAATGCTATCATAACTAGTCTTTGTCCTAGGTAACCCTACAATAAAGTCCATACTCAAAAATTCCCAAGGCCTATCTGGTATGGGTAGTGGTTGATACAAACCAGCATTTGTAGAGGTCCCCTTTGCCTTCTGACAAACTATGCATTGCTCTACATATCTCCTTACATCCTTCTGCATCTTCAGCCAGTAATAGTATCTACTTACTAATTCCAGAGTCTTATTCAATCCAAAGTGTCCACTCAAACATCCATTGTGCTTTTCCTGTATCAGGTTCTCTCTCATGGAACCCTTTGGAACACATAATTGATTTTCCCTAAACAACAAACCATTTTGTAGTGTGTAGTTAGCAAATTCACTGTGAAAATGATTTTCAAAATTAGAGCATACCTTGTATGCTTCTGCAAAATCTGCATCCCCTGCATACAAATCCTTAAATTCTTCTACTCCAATGCTTCTCAGTTGTATTTCCTGCACTGTCAGCAGTCTTCTGCTCAAGGCATCTGTAACCTTATTCACCTGACCTTTCTTATGCTTAATGGTGAATGTATAAGACTGTAGGAATTCCATCCACTTAATGTGTCTTAAGCTGAGCTTCTCTTGAGTGTTTATAAAGCTTAAAGCTTGATTGTCA
>MU228545.1:753539-806762 GCA_018584345.1 Thuja plicata
TGCTTCTAACAGGGCAGATCATCAGAAGTGATCAATGTAAGCCTTAACCGGCCAACTTTATACTGTAGTACCAAAGTTTTGTGGGTACCATCCCCACCCCAGTTTTACTTTCTATTTGGAAGGTTTCGGGGTTACCAAATCTTTGTGTTTATGTGTTATGAATGGTTATACTTTCATGCTTGCAGTAGATTATATAAATGAATGGTCAAGTATATACAAGTGTAGAAATGATTTAAAGTTTTAAGAGTTACTGATTCACCCCTCCCCTCTCAGTAACTTGGCTAGTCTTGATTATTTCCAACATATATATATTTGGTAAAAATCTTCCTTTTGCACATTCACTTAGATTCTTTCATGATCACTTTTGCATTTTCTTTTATGTTTCTAACAAATAGTCTATCAAGTTGTATTATTCTAGATCAATTCATCAACAAGGATTAATACTTAAAGGAAATTTCTTCCCATAATGGATCTAGCAACAAAATGGTCAGTCCTAAAGGAAGGTAAGCTTCCTTAGGAATCAAAAAAGGGTGGTCAGTCAGGGACCAAATGTGCATGGTTAGTCTAGGACCAAAATAAACAATGGGGATCATTCTAAGGATCCACTGAAAATAGCATTGGATCAATGTGTATGTGCAAAATTTGAAGTGGTGCGTATGCCCCCATGTTAAAGCCATTCAAAACTCCTTAACGAGATAA
Organism: Thuja plicata; assembly: GCA_018584345.1. NCBI lineage: Eukaryota > Viridiplantae > Streptophyta > Pinopsida > Cupressales > Cupressaceae > Thuja > Thuja plicata. Next base: position 754,239 of record MU228545.1, read on the forward strand.
ATTTATTTAACGTGGTGTACATGCATCCACAAGAAATTTTTCAAATGTGCAATGCCCCCAAGAAAGGAAAAATCAAGGGAAATGAGCAATTGACAAAAGAGAGCACAAAAGGGATCTACCATTTCTAGGGTCAGGAGGTCGTAAGATAACTCATGTATATCAAAATTATGTCAAAATGAATTTTCATTATCCCCCAAAGGAAGTACAATCTACAATACAAGAGGAGCTTGTCAAACATATCTCCTCTCCTCCCATCTTGTTCCATAGTGTTTAGGGAAGGTGGGAAAATTGCAAGAGGAGCAACATCAAGAACATCATATGGAACAATAACCAGTTCCAAACAAGGACCCTATTTGGAAGAGAGGTCATTATGTTTGTTACTAGGAGTGATATATAACTGTTGTGAAATCATAGCTAGTAAATCATGATCAATATTAATAGCCTCATACATGTCATCAGAATCACTAGCATGAATATCATTGTTAGCATCAAGAACACCATCATCAAGAGTATCATTTTCATCTAAGATATAAATAACATTGTCATTTTTGTTCTTTTTAATTTTTTTTAAATTCACTTCCTCCATGGGCTCAGGCATGGGTTGATCAAAGGGAAGTGAAACATCAGGAGGTGTATGAGGTGAAGAAATTTTTTGAGAATCATGTTGATAGGATTTACAAATACGATTAAGATGATGATCACGAGCATGACCGTTACATTTGGTTTTGCTAGAAATTTGAGTTGGGATATGATCAATCAACATCGAGTCCTTTACTTCTTTATGAGGAAGAACTGAAGGAACCATAATAGGTCGAGAGATGGGTTGAGAAGTATGTGTATAAGCAATAGGAAGAGGAGGTATAGGTGGTGCAGGAAGAAGTCCACATCCATCGCAAAGAGATGGAACATCCTTAGGTTTGATAAGTTCACAAATATTTTTAAAATTGTAGGCTTTGTATGATCTAAAGATATGGACAAGATGGGTTTGAGTTGGTTCAGGCATACAAGGCCAAAATAAATCAAGGTCAACTGATTCATAAGGCATAGAAGGCTGATAAAGACTATGGTTAATAGTCTTGATTTATCCATTATGATGAAATTTAACACATTAATAATAGGAGAAGCCATGACATGCATGGAGGTAAGCCAAGAAAGACCAAGTTTGACTTGAAATTGATTAGAAGTTGGAACTAAAGTAAAGGTAATATCTAAATATTTACCACCAACTTCAACATGGAATGAAATGGAACCATGCTAAGGATAAATGTTATAATTTCAAGTTTGAATCCTAACATAAGATTTATCATAAGAAACTTTTTGCAATTTTTAACTATAAAGATGTTCTTCAGTTATCACATTCACCGTGCAAGTGGGATCAACAAGGGTGCAATGGGTAGGAAGGCCATTAATCTTTATGAAAATATACAGAGGACCATTAGGTTCTTTAATTTTCTAAGTAGGGTAAAATGTAATGCAAGGCTGAGATGAAGGTTTAGGTTTGACTTTCTTAACTCGGTTAAAACCATGATTGGCTTTAGTAACATTTTCATCATAGTCAATGCATTGAGAAGAAGAAGAAGTTTGATCAATGGTATTGGTTGAATGAGATGGAAAAGGATTGGTATAGATTTACAATTTTTGGTTGGGAGGTGCCATAGATTTATTTCCTTGATCATGGTCACCATCAATAGATTTAGCCTTAGAATCAATAAGATCTTGGATAACACTCTTCAAGCGGAAACACTTTTTTCAGTATAATGACTAGGTTGACAATGATATTGGAAAAAATATTTGGGATCAAAGTATTTGGATTGAGGTTTAGATGTGTCAATTGGTTTGATAGGAGGAAGTGTTAACACAGTAGCATTAATTAACTTCAACATCATATTATGAAAAGATTAAGAAAGTTGAGTATAATTACAAGCATGTTTAAACATAGACGACAAAGGAGCCACACCTTTGGATGTTGTTTCCACTTGGTTATCAACATTTTTGGATGATTTGTTGATTTTTATGTAGTTTTTCTATTTATAAAACTTGTTGAAATTGAATGTGATGTCACTCTTATCAATGGAAGCAAGAGCCATTGGAGTGGTGCTCTCAAATTGACTCACTTGTAGTTGATAATGATGAAGCACTGCACACAATTGTGAAAAAGAAGAGAATTTAGAAAGAAGTATCTTATCTCAAATGTTACTTTGTAAATTAGCAATAAAAATACATTGCACATCAATGTCAGGCACAAAATAAGAAATCCGAGCATGAAAATTCTTAAATCTACTTATGAAATCACTAATTTTTTCTTTAACACCTTGCTTACAATGAATTAAATTAGTTAGAGAGATTTTAGTACCAATATTGTTTTGAAATTGTTCATTGAAATTACTAGCAATTTTTTGGAAGGAATCAATTGTATAAGGAGGCAAGGAACAACACTATTGCAAGGATTTGTCTTCAAAGGTTCTAGTAAACCTTTTTCCATGAACCTATGGTCATGAGAGAAATAGGTTAGAGAGGTTTTAGTACCAATATAATTTTTAAATTGTTCAATGAAAGCATTAGAAAGTTTTTGGAAGGAGGCAATTGAGTAAGGAGGCAACAAACAATACCATTGCAAGGCTTTTTCTTGAAAGGTTATAGTAAAAAAAAATTCCATGAACCTATGGTCATGAGAGAAATCACTACAAAAGGTTTTAAAATTTTTAACATGAGTCATGGGATCACCCTTACCATTATAAGTCTCAAGATGAGGAATCTCCATTTATTGCGGGATAACAACACAATAATATCTAAAGACAAAGGAATAGAAATGTCACAAGTAGGAATGTTAAAATTGAATTAAGTCATGGAATCTATTTTTTATTTAAAAGAAGACACAATTTGAGCCAAGATATTAATAGTAGAATTGGTAGAAAGGATGGTAGGAGGAGAAACATGGGAAAAGTTAGGAACATTGTTGGAAATTGAAGGAATGTTTGAATATGAAAAAGGAACACTATGATAAGTAGGCATGGAAGAATGAATTGAAACACACTGTAAACTTGAAGGGATATAAGAAGCAATAGGATTAGGAAGACTCACATGTGTAGGATTAGAATTTTGAATTAAATTTGTGATGATAGGTGGATCATAAGTTGATACACTAGGAATGGAAGTAAAGATAGGCAAAGAGGTCTCAATACTCGTAGTGGGTGGATTATATCATAGTTCTTGAGAACAATACCTAATGGGTTTTATATTGACATCAATAAGAAAATAAATACTATGCAAGAGGTTAACACCATGTTCATCATTGTGAATAAGTTTCCTTAAGTTTTCTACAATAGAAAGACCTTCAGGGTTACTATTTTCTTGACCTAGCCAATGTTCAAACTTCTCAAATTAATGGGAAATTTGTTGGACTTGAGTAGAAGGAACCCTTAATTCTTATTCTTCATCATGTGAAGAATGAAAAGATTTATTCTCCATGATAGGATTGGGATCGCTAAGATTCATGTTGGTTTCATCAAGATTCCTAGGAAATGAGTGTTCGGGATCAAAGGAACCCCATAAGTCTATGAATTCTTATAACTAAAATGCTATAGGTTTGACTCAAATTTATGAAGCTCATGCACAAGGGAATGAAATGAAAGAAAAATGAAATAAATATGCACTCCAAGAAAATTTGACTATCAAATTTAAGCATTTAACTATGATGTAATGTAAAATTTGACTAATAAAATGCGTACAAGAAAGGTATGATCTAACTAGCATGCTTATAAAATAGATCTAAATGAAAAGAAGGGGAATATAACACCAAAATAAGAATGGAAATGAACTAATTTGGGTTCACCAAAATGTAACATAAGAAATGGTGAACCAAGATGTTATGTGGGAAGATGGATCACCAAATCAAATGTGGATATTAGGGGGATATCCTATGTTACATTAAGAACATCCCCAAAGGCTTCACCCTCAAACCTAAACCAGATTAGAAAATCCCAAAATGGTGAAGGGATGCTAATGCTAGATCTATATTTGAAGATGGAGTATTGGGGATTGAATTCCTTTTATGTTAAGATGTATATGATATGTAAAATGATATGTAAGACTATGAAAATAATACAAACTATCATAAATAAAATGGAAATTAACTAACTATGATATCAAATTTAATATATAATAGTAAGTGAAAGATGAAAAGAAGAAGAATGAACTCACCTTGAAGAAAGGATGGGAGGAACAAACTTCAAATTTGTAAATGATTGTCACAAAACTGTCAGAATCAGAAATTGTTCTGGATCTGGAACTTTGACAGTTTTACCTTTTGGCTATGAAATTTGCAGACTCCTAAGACTATGTTGATTCAATTTGGCTGTGTCCAATAAATTCAGCCTTGTCCTACAAACTCAAAATCTGACAAATTTTGTAGAGGATCATCCACGTGTTCTATATCTCTGAAATTCAGGGTTTGAAATTCCAAAAGCCTATTCCTGCATACAAGAAGAAGGGGAAATTATTGTGGAAATGGGCTTGCCTTGGTCAAGCCCCTATATAGGAATCAACCTTGAAATGAAATATAAAAGTAATGTAAACAAGATAAATGTCAGATTTACCTTGCATGGAAAACCCTCATGGATGTAGAAATCAGTCAACTCCAAAAGGATGCTTGTAATTTTAGAATGTGTTGTAGAATCAAGTATCATTTCACAAATGCAATGGATCTACACTTGTCAAATCCTAGATCTTCAATGAGTGTATGATTTAAATCTTGAATGGAGAAGAGGAATGAATCTTCTCACTTTCTTGAGAATCCCTCTACTTGGCCACCATGAGAGAGAAATTTGCATCAATAAGAGAAGATTGCATTGCTTGGAAGGAAGAAGAATTGGAGACTTGGAGATCTTCAATTGGATACTTTTCTTCAAATATTGAATCCACCACTTTAAGTGCACAACTTGAATGATTGATTTCTTGCACTTGAAATCACTAAATATTTTGCACAAATATTGCATAATATTAGATTGCAATGGATGTCAAAATGAGAGGAGAATACCCCCTATCATACTTATTTCAGGACTCAAAATTTCCAGGTCGATCACAACTAAGATCAGGAAATAAAATACCCCTGTATTGGGCCCAAAGCCCACTTAATCACAATTCCCTAGGACAAGGCTGAATTGGGTTAGCCTTATCCAAGACAAGGCCAACTTAGTTTGACCTAGTCTTGGCATTGCTAGCTTCAAGTCAGATCCGGGTCTTGGAAGGTGTGAAAATTTTTAGAGAAGAAAATGAAAGATGCAGGAAATCAAGCATAAAGACATTGGGATATTAAAATTACTAAAATAGGGTCTAATAGGTCCTATAGTGTAAATAATTATTAATATTATATCTTTGTCATTCATATTTGTACAACTTTCATTCTTATCTTCATCATAGATAATATATTAGAAACCTTATAATCTCTCATTAAGAGACACATCTAATTTCTATTTTTAATAAGGAAAATCCATTTACCAATCTCATTTAATTATGTTGCAAGTCACTTAGGTCATAAACTATATTTATAAATTACTACTTACTGGATAGATTTGCATGGATGCTTAGAGACACCAATTTACATCCAATTTAATATTTGTATTCATAGTTTAATTATTAAGGTTAATCACTTTGGTTCATTTATTACAATAATAAAAGTGAATACATCAAGTATTTTAGTTTAAAGATAGATTATGCTCTTATATATTTGTTATACATGTAGTGCATAACTAGTAATTATTTCTTTAAACTATGTACATTCTATTTACCAACTACAAAATCCAAATCTTATCGAGCAAAACTAGTTTATAATATGCTTAAATAAGTATAAAATAATCTCATTTTTCAGTGAACATCCACATAATCATTTTATAAAACACTTTTTTGTCAATTTATATGCATGACTGCTATACTTTGAAAATGTATACCCTAAACATTTATGATGCATAATATAACTAATACTAAAACCCAACAGAATATATATAAAATAAGGTCAAAACTTAACATTTCCCAACACATGATATTAAAAATAAAACCAAGTTTTATGATAGGTGTACCCTCTTTTTATTCTAAGTTTCATAAAGTTTCTCCATAATGCTAAAAATAACTCTAGTTTGTCAACTTTTACACATGTACTGTTACAATTCATAGAATTAAACCACCAAGATCCATTGCATACAAAATAACCTTACAAAAGCAAAGCTTGGAGACAAAACTCAAAATGATCTGAAAGATAAAATATTCATTCAGAGGGGGAATCATTAATTACAAAGGGCTCAATCCTTATAAAGGAGATCGAACACCAAGAAGGTGGAGAAACCTAGGTTGCATGAATATTTAACAAATAATTAATTATTAAATGCCTAAATTTTAGCTTGAGTGAACAAGAGATAAAAAGGTGACTTAAACAATTAAATCAATAATTATTTAATTAATAAGTGAACATAGAAATACCTTTTTACTCTAAAATGTACTGCATACATCTCATCTAATTACTATAATATAATCATGCTTTCCAAGTTTATTAACATGTATACTACTCCAATATCCAATAGATTATTGAGAAAATCAACAAACACTCACTCTAGTCTACAATGTACAATTGATTTTAATAACATTTATCTACTCTAGTCTACAACAAACTATTGAGTTTATTAACATATATATACACACTCTACAATAGAATATTCAGCATGATAACATTTATTCTACTCCAATCTATAATAAACTATTTGATATAATAACTTTTATTTTATTCAATTCTTTACCTAGAGTATTGAGCATATCTAACCAAAATTACAAAGTATTCAATGATTTGACAACTTTAATCTTATTTCATAATTTGTGATAGTAAATAATAAAAAAACCATTACATATGATTAACAACTCTCATTTTATATTATTTACATAAAAAACACAATAACACATTTATATTAAGAACACAAATTATTTTTTAAAGAATGAAAAAAGGAAAGAACTTAAACCTAAAAGTTTTACCACATTCTTGATCAATATACCCTGCTTTCCAAAGAAATCACAAATAACCTCGACAACACAATTAGAAGAACAACATCAACACCTAGTATATTGCATTTGAAATAAATAATCTATCCAACAACCAATCCTCATTTTAATCTAAATATTCCCTTCTTAACTCCCTCAATGCAATAGAATGTCCCATTTTCTCCCTAAATTTTCGCAATGTAATCCTGAAAAAATGAAATAGGAAAAAGTAACAAGTTTCACTAACTCCACTAATTTTACCTCATTTGAGAGGTTCATTTAATCATATATAATGGAATTTATGGTCATTTACTCCTCCTATTATCTAGTCTCACCTTGATGTTGGAGATTATATATTTCTTTTGTTAATATAGTTGGTTTAGGTCTATAATGTGGTCAAAAGTGGCGAGAACTAGAGTCTAAGCCTAAGCCTACATAACCAGTCTACTTATCCTACAAGATCAATCCAGTTAAAGCGATATCAAACCACATACCAACCAAAAAGAGACCATAAATATTCCAATCATCTAATGTCTAGAGTCATATTAAAACTTACAAAGGGAAGTGTAATATTACATAGGCCCTTCCACCTCTTCTAAATTACAAATATAATTAGATCAACAAGATTATTCTTCCAAGAAATTATAACCATACATATGTCAACCTCAATTACTGTGCTTCATCAATTGGGAAATAAAGGATTAGAAACCTCAATTTGATCAACTAGGATTAATAAAGAAATGGTCGCAATGGCTAGATTAAGGTAGAAAAATTATTGAAGGGAAGCAAAGAAAACTCTAGAAACACCTTGAGATGTATCTCATCATTGCAAACCAAACTACCTAAAGCTTCTTGCACCTCAACCAATTAGCTAATGATGACATATATTTTTCCATTAGTATGCAAAGGAAAACCATCGGTAATACCAACACCAAAATACAGAGTTCAACACAACCTGACACAGCTAACAACAGAGGTCACCGAAAGTGCTAAGTGCAAAGAAAACCGACATAACAGTATATAGTGTAAACCAAAGACACAATTTGCAAGTGCAGCCCAAAATTGGTTAAGTGGAACCCAATGACCAGAATACAATGAAAACTAAGAGAACATACAAGAGAGGAACCCAACAGAGCAAGGGAACCAGACCAACAAACTTTCAGTTCAAACCGAGCATCACACACTGAAAGTCAGTTATATCCTGAGAAATGTGGATCTGACTTCCACGTCAAATAAAACACTTGTTTTTTATATTTAGCATTTTGATTTGTTTTAAAACCATTTCATGAGGGACAAGTAATGTAATTGTAATTGTTTTAATCAGTCTAAATGATTGAAAACATGCAAACTAGGAGATCAAGGTCAAGTTGTAAACCTTTGATCATAGAGTTAGTTTTGAAATAGGTGAAACTAAATAGCTCAAATCTATTGTATAAATATATTTCTAATCATTCATTATTTATGGATGTGAGAATGATAGTAGCCAAGGAGAAAATCTATGGATGAGACTAAGAGTTTCAAGAAACAGAACGACAAAAGATGAAATTGGTTATCAAGAACCACATACAAGGCTACCCAAGCAACAAAGGTAATAATCAATCACATTAGGTGATACATTGTACATGTAAGCTTTAATGGATCTATACTCAACAATACTAGATTGCATACACTCAGGTCAATGAATATTTTTTACTGCATTCTAACAAGTGTAGAAAATAGAACAAATCCTTTCAAGGTGGATTTAACAATCCTTTGTAAATATCTTAACTGAGTGCACACTAAAAAGTATTGCTAAAGATATTAATAGAGTAGACCTCAACCAATCTCCAGATGATTCTCCTAACATGGTAGATCATCAGAAGTGATCAAAATTGTAAGCCTTAATCGACCCCTTCCAATCTGCAGATAGTGAAGTTTTTGTGGATGTCATTCCCACCGCAGTTTTTACCTTCTAACAGGGGTTTTCTACGTTATCATATTTTGTGTTATGTGTCAATTACTTTCATGAATATTTATATGAATGTCTATAAACAATTAAGGTTATGAATTGATATTACATGCATAAAGAAAGAATAGCAGATAGGATCGGTACTGCAACAATTTAATTACAAAGGTTAAAGGTTAATTACCTAAAAATCTTTAGAGGTATTGATTCACCCCTCCCCTCTCAGTACATACTTCCCATTAATTCCAACAATTGGTATCAGAGCTAGATCTCTTGTTTGGAAAATTTTAAATACTTAAGAGAAAATATCATACAATGGAGAAGTACAAGCTTGATAAGAATATTGAGAATCAGAAGCTAGAGATACAGATCTTTTATGAGCAATACAAGGTTGCAAGAATTAAGATGAAAGAGATACTGGATGAAAGAAAAGCTATGGCAACTCAGAGCAATGAAAAATATTATCATGAAGAAGAGATACCATATTTGTTTGAATCATCAACATCTACATCTAGAAACTCATCAGATACTTCAGAAGGAAGCATGACAAGCCTGAATGAAGCCAATCAACATCTAACAAAGCAAGTAAAGATACTGCAAATCGGTCAAGAGACACAGATGGTAAGAATGATAGATGTTATGACCAATGCTAGACAAGCTGAGCAAGAAAGAAAACTAGCTATTGATGACAGGAGGAAGATCACTGAAAAGCTACAAGAGAGAGAGAGAGAGAGAGAGAGAGAGAGAGAGAGAGAGACTTACTAAACATCATCATGAGATCACTAATCAAATAGTTCTTATGAGTCATGAGGAAAACCTACTGAATACATAACTCAATGGAAAATTAGAAGCTATTGGTGAGCTAAGAGAAGAAAATGAAAGACTAACACACATACATGATCCAAAGACAACACAAAGACATGATCAAGAGAGCTGAAGAAAGCACCAAAAGAATGGATGATTTTCTTGATGGACAAAGAAGAGTCAACAACAATACCAGACTAGTGTATACCAAACATGAAGAATCAACAAATCAGTCTGATCACAAAGATGTCTTCACAAATCTAAAGCCCAAGAAGGTTACATGCAATCATGTGGAAAGCAAGGCCTTACATCAAATTTTTGTAGGAGAAAATCCAAAGGTATTCCTAAATCCACTTTCACATTCATAGGATATTGTTATAATTGTAACAAGAAAGGACAAAAAGCATATGAATGTAAATCTAAGGTAAAACAACCGAGAAAGGAAACCTACATGGACAAGTATTGTCCCACTTGAAAAATGCATGGGCACACATCTTTTGAATGTAGGAAAAAGAAAATGCAAGCATGGAATCCAAAAGATCAAGTTACTGCATATCAACCGAAAAGATTCAGTAACTCATATGTTTGGGATTACAACACACAGGATAACTGAAAAGCATGTGGTAGAATTGGTCACATACCTAAAAAATGCATGAGGAAATGGACAAGAAGGTCTAGAACCTAGAATAACCTCAGAATGACATGCTTACACTGTCATAAGGTCGGTCATCTAAGGAAGGATTGTAAAGACTGAATAACAGAGACAAGTACATTTTCCAATTGAAACACCATTGAAGATATAAGGAGGATGAGAAACAAAATATGGAGGAAAGATACAAAAACTGACAATGATGGATAGAGAAATGTAAATGGCGATACCGTATCCAATGGATCTAGTGACATCACCACTCCCACTTAAGCAAAACAAGTAATTATGGAACTGCATTATACCAAGTTATACTTTACATCAGTTTCATTACATATTGATGAAAAATCAAACTAGCATGATTAAAGATGCACTATGGTATTACTTGTTATGAATATGTGAATTCAATCTCATTGGTCAAAATATACCAAAAATCATCGGTGTACATACAAAGGCAAAGTTGCTAAGTTCTTACCGAGATCCGTTGGTCATCATGTAATGTTGTCTTTTCTTTAAAACTGAAATCAATTGGTGAACATAATGAGTTAATAGTTGCCTCGAAGCATTGCATTTTTATCGAAGGAGAAGTTAATGTATCACCCAACGAATCCTTCTTCACACATCGAGAAGTGGTTGAGCATTAATGACTCAAATTAGGGAAAAGTTTATAAATAGACGACGGATGGGTTTCATTTCTCACACATCAACTTGAGTGATGAGAAAGAGAAAAACTAGAGCACAAAGTGACCCGATTGCAGAGAAACCTTAACTCGATTCACTGCATTCCAAACAGATTCATAAACAACTACAGAGGTTAAATTAAGTACCAACATTCATCGAAAACTCAGTTGTCATTTGTGGGAAAGCCCTAATTTTTGAAAATGATGGCAACCACATATAGAACTTCTAAGATTAATAATGCTAAGGAGAGTAATGTTAATTTGATAAAGAATGGTAATTATGAGGAACCCAAGTATAAGATATGCCTAGAGGTTTCCTTGCAACCTGATGACTCTAGAGCATTTTCTAGAATTCCACCTAGGGGTTTGTTGATAGAGGATGTTAGATCCTACATTCACTCCAAGATCACAGAAATTGGAGATCTTGAAGTAGAGAAAGCTTACAAGAAGCTTTGCAATGATGATGAAACCATCAAAGAGGAGCATAAGCACATTGAGGTGTGTTGGTTCTTTTTTATTTTATAATATAAATAACAACAACCTCTTCCCTTTATGAATGTTTTTATAGAGGAGCCACCTCCAAATGTATGCTCATGCAAGAAAAGGACCAACTAACAAGCACTCTCCTAATACTTCTACACTTAAGGCCCTTCTACACCAAGGGGGGATACCCTGCAATACCTTCTGATATGTATTTAAAGGTACTATCAAGCAATAATCTCACAATGACTCAACATGACCAGGAGATACTAGGTAATTGGATAACTACCCATTGAACATCAACCATGAGATGGAGTATGAAATAGAAAAATATTAAAAACTTATACAGATGAATACTTAATGGATTTTAAGATGTTTGCATTTAGGAAAACATAGCCAATGTGCAACTATATAATCAATAAAACAAAACTTATAAGCTTCAAATCAGTGCTTTATCTATTTGGGCAATACTCTGACTCAGATACAATATACTAAAATTAATGTTTTCCAACAACTTCAAATAATAATATTACCACCCCAAAACCCATACTACTAATAGAATCATTGCATTGTGTCAGATGAATCTATGCATAAATTAGAGCCTAATTTAATGTGATCCTAGATCAGAACTCTCAAGTATATAAACATAGAAAAACTATGCTATTGAATCAGAAAATTCATAACTCATATGACACATAACACAGGAGAGATTGGAATTTGGATCTTTGTATTATATTTAGAAAAAACTTATTTTAGTATACAAAAATACTCAGAGATAGAGATAACCTGAAAAAGATCTCTCAATTATTTATTTTTCACTTCTTACAATATCTAGTACAAATTATACTATCTTTCCCCTCTTGAATGAAAACTTTACAAAATGGTTTACATTACAAATTTCCCATCCCTTTCCAATGGTCTTGGGAATCCTTTTATAGAATAGGATTGCAACAAGCTACGGATCAATTGGAATAAGGAAAAAATTAATGACTCACTAAAAAAGACAAAATAGCTAATGTAGTGATAACCACTCTTGTTACAATAGATATTCAACCAATTTTGTCTTCTAATCACTTTGTACTTGCAATTGCTTCAAAGTTGCTCGGTGTGAGCCATATGGAATCTATTGTCTCTGACGTTGGTGATGTATGATCTTTACTCTCAACTGTATCAGCAAACTTATTGGGGTTCTTCATCCATCTGCATGTTGTCGCCTTCACCTGGATCAACAATTGTGTACCTGTCCTTCCAAGAAGTGTACACCTCATCACTTGGCCAGTTAAAGCTAAGGACTTCATCTTTCTTGTTGATGATATCACCCTAGTTGGCACTTGCCTTATTAACTTCTCCCTTCCAGAACTCAAAAAATTCCCTGGATTTGTTAATGATGTTTATAGTTTGAACAAACAAAACTATGCCTCTCCAAGGTAATGATGCTATGTGTCCAGGCATTTATTGTGTATTTTATGTGTCTTAATGATAGAACCTCATTCTTTATATCACCATCCTTTTTTAGCATGTTAGGGTACATTTCATACCTATCCTTTGAAAATTCTCTCCTCAAGGTTTCTACCTTTCTGATGAGGATATTCCTTTTGATATCCAAGTCCGCCATTAACTTCAAACATTTGTGAGTTCTAGTCAAAACAATATCAATATTATTTTCTTCTTTCCAGACATGGAATAAAATGATTTCACCTTAGCCCCTTTTCCTTTCCATGTGTCCATGACCATACCCCATTGATCTTTGTCTGCATCATATTCATTGATAATGTTAAAAATCCTTTTTCCCAACAGATAAAGATCAGCAAGATTCACCTCTTTAGCACATCTCAAGAGGCTAGAGTATATTTTGTCAGAGTGCCTCTGTTTAACCCATTCTTCTACTTCTTTGAATGCTAAAGATTCTTCAAGATCTTTCTTAGAGGTTTCTTCTAGCCTTTTCCTTTCAGAAAATAATCTATCTCTTTCCATCTCCACATCTGCTAGAGTCACAGGGCTTGATGGCATAGGAGAGGGAGGATCAATGATATATGGGATGGATGATGAAGGTTGGTAGGGATCTTGAGAAATCATCATTTGGGGGATAGAATAATCTGATTTCTTACCTTCCAATTCAATAATCTTCTTATCTTTCTCAATAGATTTTACTTTCTCCTCATTGTATGCACCTTGAACTCTTTCAAAATTTTCACTCAAGACCTTGAGTTCATTCTCTAATTTTTTGGCTACACTTACACTAAACTTAGAAGATTCCAAAGTTATACATGCTGCCTCAACAACCCCTATTTCTACAACTCTCTCTACCAAAAGGCTACCTAAATGCTCAGCCTGAGTATCTCTGTCAGTTATCTTGGGGTTTCTTTTTCTCAGTTGTCACATAACTAGGGCTGCATGATCTTCACTGAACTTTACACCCTTTGAATCTTGTTGTACTTTTGCTTCTATGACATGAACAATTTTTGTTTCCTTCCTAATGGCATAAAAAACAATAGTATCAGCTATGTCCCATTCAAGGAGTATCAATACTCCTTCCTTCTTGACTAGCTCTTTGCCCTCTTCAAGAGTTATCTTTTCAAACCTAGATAACATCTCATGTTTTGTTTCATTTTCAATTTCCTCTTTGCCTTTGGCAGGTTGTTCCTCTTGCTTTTGTTGACATCTATTCTTGAATTCATCAATATGAATTATCCATAGGAATTGCAAAAATGCTCTTTCTTTAACAAAGTTGTCATCTAAAAGAAATTTCTCACTTGCATGTTGTGTCAATGGATCTAGCTCTTTGCCAGCAAATTCTTCCACTATCAGATCCAATTGAGCATGTTTTGTCTCTTCAGGCATTCCTTCCTGCAAATCATTAGTTGTAACATATATATGCCCAATGTTTCCCATTTGCACTAATTGCTGAGCTATAGCTTGTTCATCCATGCACATTGGGGATTGGGAGGGAGAATATATCTGTTCATGTTGTTGTCCCTCTTCTACCTTTTGCCTCTTGGGAGATGGAAAACTTTGAGCACTAGGCTATAGTGGCCTCTTTCCTTTAGGATCACTTGTCTGTCCACTTGTTGGTAAAATTGTGCTATATTCCCTCCGTTTGTACACTACATACTCTCCTTGTGGGATATTTCTAACAAGGAAGGCTTTACCCAAAATTTCTTTAGCCTTCTCTGGCTCTGGTTGCAATATGTTATCTCTTTTCTGGCTCAAAGCCTACATAATTTCTACAAGCATATCCATTAGTGACTCAATCTTCTTGGCCCAAGGCTGGAATTCCTTTAAAGGATCATATGTTTTATCAAAATGATGAATAAAATCAAGGCTTTTCTTGTAATCCAACCATTTTTCTTTCTTTATTTCTTGGTTAATTAAGTCAAATTCATTTCTGACTATGTCTTCTGGAAAGTTGAATTGATGATTCAACACCACACACTTTGTCTTTTCCTTGAACATGTCTTTAATGAACGCCTCAAGGTTAGCACACCTGGATACTAATGTGGTCAAATTGTATGGTTTCAAAAATTCCTGCAAGTGTTTCAATCTTCCCTTGGTGATGATAAACTGATGAGAAACATTGATTACAAAAAAGATTGTTCCTTTTCCTCTTCCAGTCAGGGCATCTTCTTGTAAACCTCCAATCTATCTTAGGACCTCTTCCAATCCTATCTTAAGGGGCACTGTGTAGGGTAATATGTTTGGCACTCCCCTAAAACCATAGACCCTAAATACATTTGACACTGGATAAGGGATAATATCACCCCAGTTATGTACTATATTGAGCTCTTGGTCATATTCCTTTGCCTCAAGAATTTTTATAATGCTACAGGAACCCTAGGGTCCTCTTTCAATAGCAATGCCTTGAGTCTAGCAGTAAAATACCTGTCAAAATTGATGTAACTAGCTTCTTTATTATCCCAAGTCATGTCTACATTCCACAATTGTACATGCATGATTTCATTATCCTTAAATCTTGCCAGCTCCATCTCCTTCTCAAAATAATCAGCCCCCTTATATAGAAACACATGCATCAACAAGGAGTACCATGCAAAAGGTTTGGAAACCCTTGTGTTCTGGACACCTATCAACCCTTCATGAATCAGGTCTGCAATATGGGGCAAAATCAAAAATTATCGCTAGATGGGGATGCAAAATATCGACCATCATTAGCATATAATGGATAGGCATCTCAACTTGCTCATCATCTCCACATATTTGAAAAAGAGCCCTATAAACTAATTTGGTCTTCAAAGTGAAATAATCAAGTTTGAATGGTTCTTTTATGTTAGGCCCTACCAGAATCAAGTCCCCAAGTGTGCCAAAATATTGCTTGAGGGGCCCTTCTCCAAAGTATTTCCTCTGGGCTTGGTAAACTTCTTTTAATTGAATAAAATCAATCTTATCTATAGACATGTTTGGATCATTCTTTTAGTTGTTTGAAAAGCATAAAATATTTAATACACTGAGAATTCCAGCATAAATTATATTCATGTCCGCCATTTATAGATATGTTGTCACAGTTGGGAGGACATTGGTTTGTCCCTTTATCCACTAGGATTGAGTAGAAAACCAAATTGCAGGGTCTCAACAAATCTGATTCAATAGAGTTTATGGATTCAACTTTTGTTATAAAGTCAGAAATTTGAGTTGTTGAAGTCAGAATTTGTATGACATTTGGACAGTGTTCAAACTAGGAGCCATTAGTGATAGTAGTATTTTTTTTATTTATTCTTAGTATGTACCACTAAAATCTTAAAAACTCTAAAGTGACACTTAAAAAATACATGTGACGTCGAACTGTCAAAAATTGTTGACGGCTAAACGTTGCATGTATAGCAAATTCGTCGCATGTCTGTCGTAATTGCAACACCAAAAAACTGTAATGACAACATGCTGAAGTTTTTAGATGGTGCAAACTGCGACGCCTAGGTGTCATAATAGCGACAAATAAAATATGTAACGACAACATGATAAACATTGCGACACCTAGACGTCACTTTTTTTGTGTTAACTATCGCAAATTATGACAGACGCGCAATGAATTTTCTATACATGCGACGTCAAGCCGTCAGAAATTGTCAACGGCTTGATGTCGCATGTATAGAAAATTCTACACACGTCTGTCATAATTGTGACACCCACAAACTGTAACGCCGACATGCTGGAGTTTTTAGACGGTGCAAACTGTGAAGGGTAGCACAAAAAATGTGACGCCTACATGTCGTAATAGCGACAGTTAAAATATGTAACAACAACATGATAACCATCATAGCTGACTCGTATTGTGATGGTTAGGACCATCGCAATAATGATAGATGGTACAACCATCATTTTTTTGACACCAAAACTGCAACACTGGTCTTTGTTGCTTGGCCGATGGAACAGTGTCGGAAAAGTGACACATAGCCATCGAAAAATGGTCTCAAATATTGTAGTGCCTTGTGACCAAAATATAATTGTAACTCCAACTTATTAAATTCTTTTCATACCACCATAGTCCAAAGGACTAGCTTGAAAACTCTACAAATTCTCATGATTTTATAAATTATAATAATTATTGGACTTGTGCAAATGAGTATAGCTTCTCCACTTGGTAGTTACTGTGAAAAAAAAATTAATTATGTGTAGCAATGATTTAATAAAGAGAATTTCATCATTAGAAAATAAATCTATTTTATGACCAAGATAATAATATTGTCACTAATACATGTGAAGGTAGAGTGATACATATAACATAATTTATTTGCATTAAATATTTTATTCATTCTATAGATTGAAAATATCACAACATCAAAGAGTTAGGATAATATCAAGCTCTAATATTCATAAAATGTAGACTGAAAATATCACAACATCAAAAAGTTAGTACAATATCAAGCTCTGGTATTCACAAAATGTTCCCACTTTTCCTTGTTTGATTCCTTACTAAACACATCCACTTTTACCTACAACCATGCCACATATTATTGACAATGTTGGATTTACAAAAAATAACAATTTAAATATTACAAGAAGTATTTTAATGAAATAAATGTTATCATAATTATTATCTTAGCACAAATACAATATCTTTAATTTCATCAAAATCTGATGACTATAAACAACTATTACAACACATTTAACAAATGTGGAAGGTATTAAAACTTCCACAACACTATTAAAACTTTTTATGTTTTCTGAACTCTAAATCTCTAAACTCTGTGGATTTTGATCTAAGCATCTTCAAGGATTGGGTGTCAAAGAGATGGAAAAGATCTTTAAAAAGTAAAAGAGAAGGGTTTGTCTGGTTGTCTCCTCCTCAAGGATGGGTCAAAGTTAACTTGGACGGTGCAGCCAAGGAGAACCCTGGTCAAGCTGGATGTAGGGGTGTTGTGCGTGATAGGTACTGTAACTGTCTAAGGGCCATTGATTTTCCTTTGGGTATCCAAACTAACCATTTTTTTGAGACCATGGAAGCTCTACAATCTCTTAAAATGGTGCAAAATCTTTAGTACAGAAATGTGTGGGCCGAAGGTGACTCAAATAACATTATTAAATGTTTAAAAGGAGAATTTAAGGCTCCGTGGTTGATTAATCACATTATTATAGAAACCATTTCAATTATCAATTCATTTAATAATCATTATATCTCCCACATGTACAGAGAGGCCAACTTGGTGGTGGATGCTTTTTCCAACTTCGGTGTCAAATCACCTGATATCATCACTTGGCATGGGGAAAAGGAAATAAATGAGGACACTTTATCCCTCATAATTTTTGATAAGACTAACATCAAAGTGGGAGTTATTTTAAGTAATCATGACAATGACATATAGGCTTTTAGGTATAATGAAGGTTTATTTAATTGCACAGAGAGAATTGATATTATTAAGGCAATTAACTGGTGTCACATGTTGTGGGATGCTATTTTTGTTTGGCTTTCTCAGAGCTTCTTCTTTCAAGCTAATCTCTCTTCTCAATGTTTTGAAACTGTCAAAATGGGAGGAGGGTTAAAACGCGGGGAGCCCCTTAGGTGTGAGAAGTGGAAAAAGGAGTCGAAGGTTTGGAATAAACTAAAGAAGGGGGGTATTACGCCGTATCTGGAAAGGATTCATAGCTTTGACAATAATGTTACCAACTAGTTTATGGGTGGTTGGAAGGAAGGCTCTGTTGTGCTGTGTGGAAAAGAATTGCCCTAAATGAAGAGTTCATCAAGGAAGTGACGGGTATTCAACACAGAGGTATGAACTTATTTAGGGATAGGAAGATTTCTGATAGATTTGTTAATATGTTTCCTGAAGATGATGTTGAGGGGGACAAACTTGTTTATTCTTCCGATTTCTATGATGTGGACCACATCAAGCAGATATGGAGGAAGGTTCTTATTGCCCTTATAGAGTATATTACTGTTGATGGTCGTTATACTAGGGCTCATAGTTACCATTTTGTTATGTTCAACCATTTCAGGCACAAAATGAATGTCTCAATCCCTCATTATCTTTTGTGTTCCCTTAGTCATAGTATTATAGATCATAAAAAGAAATATAGAAAGCATGTGCTCCATGAAGCGCTCATTTATTCGATTTATGAGTTTTGTCATGATAAAGTCCCAAATAAGGTTTAGAAGTCTGTAGAACCTAAAAAAAAAATTGAAAAGGAGATTAGAGGAGTCTGGAAGTAGGAACACGAAAATGTTGTCCCATGTTTCCCTAAAAAAACCTAAATGTAGCCTGGATAAGCAAAATTTCAATGATGAGAAGGGTATGGAAACTGAAGATGATGATGGTGAAGAGGATATATCAATTGATCCTCCTAGTAATCAAAATGTTGAGGAGGAGGAGGGCATGAACACAAAAGAAGATGATAATGAGAAATATGAGGAAGAGTGGATGGAAAAGAAAATGGTTTTTGATATGCCTGGTAATGTTGAGGTTCGTCAGGGTCTCCTGGGAAACGTAGTCTGACTCATGGCCTCCCTAGGAATATTGAAGTTCTGTAGGAGCCTACGTTTGGTGCCTCTATGAAGGGTAAAATCCCTAAGTCGATGGAGCTTAAGGATAAGCTGGAGAGTAAGGCGGAGGAGAAAGTCCTTGTCCTGGTTGATTATGCAAGCTCTGTGGAGCATGATATGTCGATTTCTCCTTAAGGATCCAATGAGATGACTGAGGATTCCAAAGATGACCATACTTCCAAAAAGAAAACAGACTATAGCGTTTAACTTTTTATTGAGGATATGCAAGATAAGAGGGAACCCACTTTGGGTGTTTTTCAAACGACCAAGGCTATATCCTTGTACTCTTTTTGGCTTAATAGATGGACATTCCACAAGATTAAGAGTATTAAATTCAAGTATCGTGCCCTCTCCTCTAAGATTGAGAATATTGAGCATGGTTATCAAGGTGGCACTTCTACGGCCGAGAACAAGTCTGCTAGCTTGTTGGAGGAGAGATCAGAGTATGTGCACTAGAGTGGAGAAGAAGGAGAACATGTTGAACAAGATCCTCCAGCACAGTAATGAGAGAATCAAAGCTTCTGTCCAGAATCTCAATACCTTGGTGGAAAAATTGGAAAGTTCTTTCTATGAGAAAACTACTGTAAATTTAGATTCTGATGTTGGGGATGTTGTTGGTTAAGGCTCTGGTCCTGGGAGAGGGACTTGAGGGCAAGCATGAAGAAAAAAGTGATTGTTGTTCCGAAGGATATTCTGGATCTTAAGGCGACTGTTCGTAATATGTCTAATCTTGAAAAGAAGGTGGCGGGTACCCTCGAGGACCTGGCCCAGGTCAGGTTTCCTGTTTCTCTTTCTTTTGGTTTTTGTCGCTAGTTGTGCTACTTTGCTGGTGGTTTGGTGTTGGGTGTCTGCTGCTTTTTGGCAGCATTTTGTCTAGAGGGCCTTATTGCTTATCTTAATGTAATATGTTTGTAAAGGGTTTCAGGTCCTTTCAAAACCTATTTTGCAATTAGTCAAAAACAAATGTGGAAGGTATTACAGTAAACCAACTTCTAATCCACTTAATTAATTAATTCTTTTTTGTGTCACAACAACAAAACCACATGTCAAAATTGAAAATACCAAGAAGATGGATCTTACAAATGGATTAATAGATCTTTAATGTTATTCACATAACTCATGAGTTCAATGTACTATAGAATGTGTTTCTTTGTTGTTGAAAACTCTAGAAAGTTGTTCAAATTATAAGCTTAGTTGATTGCACAAGGATCTTTGATGACTAGATATATTTGAGATTTAAATGAAAACATACAAATAAACAAAGTAAAATATAATAATTTTGGGTGCCACCCTAGGATGCTCATCTATCATAACACTTTTCAAATTTATTGAATAGGTCAACAAGAAGTCACAAAGGAAAAAACCCTAGCATAATAATCTTGAAAATATGTTCAAAATCACCACCAAAGTTCTATTTGTTGGCACATAGAGTTTGCAATCATTAGGATCAAATATGTATTAGAGGTTATTTATATACAAAGAAGTCAAATCTATAGATGCCGAGAGTAACTCTATAAATGCAAGATTACATTTTCACACAACTCCAAAATTTGTAAAATTGAATTTATTCAATTTATTAGTCTTAAGATCCCATATTAATCTTAGATCCCATCTCAAAACCTAATTAATATTGATCTTCTCGTTACAATCAAATCGATCTCTCTTTCTTCATCAAAGTAACCATTTGCTCATATTATTTGATTTTAAATTTTAATCTAATTGCATATTTGGTTTATAAGCTTGACTTGATTGTCTTAAAAGCGGTAGATGTTTTGATAAGAGGAAGGGAGATGTGGATGGGGCTCATTCCCATCCTCCAATCATCTCCTCTATTTGGGTGAAGCAGCTCAGCAAAGTGCTTTTGCACATTACCCATCAATACCGTCTATCTCTTCAACCCTCCCCGCCCTAATTGATGGCAGCCGCAGCAATAATTTCACCATCTCTTGGCCACAGAAATGCCTGTGCCCCCCTTTCATCTTCCTCCTCTCCGTCTGTCTGCAAAACTCAGGTATGAAATTCAAAATTCATCATCTCATCCCTACATTTCCTTTTACATTAGAGTAGTTATTGTTCTTTCTGTTGATGATTACCAGATAATTTCGTGCGGATTGCCCGTTAATGAGGCGAGAAAGGGTGTATTTCTCTCCAAAACATATAAATGCAAGAAGAGGAATATGCCAAGGCTGCAGGTGACAGCAAGGAGTGCAAGGGCCTCAAAGACCATTGAAGCCGAAGTGGATAAACCTCTTGGCTTGGCACTCGGCCAGAAGACTGGTGGTGGTGTTGTAATCACGGTTTGTTCTTTTTCTTCGTGCAATCTGACATTGGAATTTAAGGAGATTATATGGTTAATAACATTGCGACCCATTTTCCAGGCAATAGAAAATGGGGGGAATGCTGCCAAAGCGGGTTTGAAAGTTGGGGATCAGGTATTGTACACCAGTAGTTTCTTTGGAGATGAACTGTGGCCTGCTGATAAATTGGGTTTCACTAAAACTGCCATCCAAGCAAAACCGGATTCAATTTATTTTGTAATTAGCAGGTTAGTTCCTATTCCACAACTATCTGCTTTAGTAGCGAATTGAGCTTTAAAGGAAAAACAATGTGGTTTTGGTCTGATGCCCAAATTAGCAAATTCACAGATAGAGTGTGAATTTTCCCCCCTCTTCATGGAAAACCTATCTGTTTATTTAATGTTAGGGCTCCCACAAGGGCCAAAGGAAATTTCAGAGAGTAGGCTTTTATCCCCCTTTGATAATTGTTGAAAGAAATTTGACCTCTTCTTTTATGGTGTGGTTGTGGTGAGAAGTATTATCAGAACCAACTTTCGAATACAGAGAATTCAGGAAAAGAGATAGCCAAGTTACAAAAGATAAGTCGTTAAATTTCCATGATAGTGGCCTTGAAGAACTTAAAATCAGGTTTTTGGTGTTAATGCCCGAACCTGAAAGGAATGGGTATCACACCGAGTTGGGCATTGGGCACAAGTTACTTTCTGTATCAATGTTATGAGGCCAATGAATATGATGTGGTTGCAGAGGTGCAGATGTCGATGTGAAGAGATTACCCAAGAGACCAGCGCCCCCTCGGTTCGGAAGGAAGCTAACAGAGGCCCAGAAGGTACATGTTTACTATTTTAGAGATCACTACATTTGGATCACTTTTTTGGACTACTAGAATTTGACATGGCTTCATATCTAAATTCTCACAGGCTCGGGCAACTCACATTTGTCTTGACTGTGGATACATATACACCCTATCTAAATCATTCGATGAGCAGGCAAGTGATAATCATAGGCTTCTCCCGTACTCTGTTTTTAGAGAAGTTGGATTGGTTTGTGTTTAAGTAGGCGATGATTTTTTTGTGTCAATGTTGGTGTCTACACATTTTCAGGCGGACACATTCATTTGCCCACAATGCTCAGCACCCAAGAAGCGTTTTGCACAGTATGATGTTAACACTGGCAAAGCCATAGGTGGCGCTTTGCCTCCAATTGGGGTACTGCTTGGACTATTGGTTGGTGTTGGGGCTGTTGGTGCATTGCTTCTCTATGGCCTTCAGTGATAACCTCCAGGGTTATTTATTCATATCATCAACAATTGGCATATCTCTGAGGACACCTTTGGTGAGCAAGGCTTACAAAGCGTAAATAAATTTGTAGAAATGAGTACGTTAAATTTTAAATTGTGGAAATGTACAACTTTGTTGCTAATTCACCATGTAGCTTAGCATCAAAGTTTGATAATTTAAATTTACTCAGAATTCTCACTAGTTGACCTACAGTATGTTATTTGCGGATTACTGGGGCGTTAGCATTAGATCAAGTCACTTTAATATGATATCTTACAGCTGCATGATAAAACCATGGTTTTGTCTGGAATTTGAAATCACTCTCAAGTGTAAATGGATTGGCATTAATGCCTTTGTAGGCACCATGGTATACCAATGTTTTATTAAATCTTTCGCATACGAAATCGATTAATTTGGCTGTTTCAGTCTTCTTTTGGTAATGGGCGTTGTAGATTTTAAGCTATCTGATTGCTTATTCTTAAGCCTAAATTGACGTATTTTGTAAGTGTATTCTCTGTCAAGGCATTTGTGTGGTTCTCGCTTAATGCAATTGGGAGCTCTTAATTTCTATTGTCTACTTCTTGTTGCCAATTGAAGACTCTCAATCATTTTTTTTTCGCTCCACCAGACTTCGAAACTTTCTCTTTTTTAGGGATTAGTCTTGTCTTCGGCCCCTTTGGGTACTGGAATACCATATCCTGTATATGGTCAATTTAGGAAGATGTTGCATATTCAGGAAAATGCTTATTCTCAAAATGAAATCCGGAATATGGGCTGACCTGTTTGGTTCACCCAGAAGATGAATGAGAAGATGCATAAGGAATTTTAATTCTTTATTTTTTAATTTCTTTGAATATGGTGTGTATCTATATACACATGCACACGTGTATATATACATGTGTGGGTATATACACATGTATATATACACACACGTGTGGGTATATACACATGTATATATACACACATGTGTATATGTGTGTATATACAAACATGTATATGTATATACACATATACACACATACAGTACACATATATACACACATTTGTGTACATATACACATACACACGTAGACACGTGTGTTTATACACACAGACATGTGTGTGTATACACACGTGTGTATATACACATACAAGTGTATATCCATGTATATACACACATGTGTATATATACACACACACATAGATGTGTGTATATATACACACACACATAGATGTGTGTATACACATATACACACATTTATATATATACACATATACACGTGTATATATACACATATATGTGTGTATATATACACACATATATGTGTGTATATATACACACATACACACTATACATATACACATACAAGTGTGTATCCATGTATACACATATACACACATGTGTTTATATATACACACACACACATTTGTGTATATATACACATATACAGATGTGTGTATATATAGACATATACACACACCATACA
This sequence comes from Thuja plicata, assembly GCA_018584345.1. NCBI lineage: Eukaryota > Viridiplantae > Streptophyta > Pinopsida > Cupressales > Cupressaceae > Thuja > Thuja plicata. The sequence continues at coordinate 778,841 of MU228545.1, forward strand.
TGTGTGTATATATATAGACATATACACACGTGTGTATATACACACACACACCATACATGTGTGTATATACACACACATACATGTATATACACATGTATATATACATGTGTATATACACACGTGTGTATATACACATGTGTGTATATACACACATGTATATATATACATCCTTATAGCAATATAATATACATCTTTATAGTCACATATCCCATGAAATATTAAATTTACTTTTGTAAAAATTGGAATTGGAATTTGAAATTCCAATTCCACCTATTTAGGTGGAAGATGATATTCCCATTTTGGGGGCAAAATGAGAATTTCGGAATTCCAATTCCATTTTTTTCCAAGGACCCAAACATGGAATTTGGCATTATCCAAAATTAGATAATGCCAATTCTTGTTATATTCCAGGAAACAAACGGGCCCTTAAGTATGTATAGATTTGATATGTTTTAAGGTGAAGATCCTTTTCAACATTATGTAAGATAGGAATGCATTTTTTTAGGATGTTCTCTTGGTATTTATGTTTCTCTTTACACTAAAGTTAGAGGTTGTTCTAATGTATTTATCATTTATGTAAATTTAAGTGCAAGTTAGTACAATTGTACTTGAGATTACTTATACAAGAGCTTTTAGACCACTAGAGTAATGCTCCTTACACTATTGCTAAAGTCTCACCTTCTTGCTCTTCTTCTCAAATATGTTGATATGATCACAACTAATATATTAGAAGCGATCGCGGTTCTTAGTCCCATGACTCTCAATCCCAAAATAACAAAGATAATGGTGCTCATGATTGGATCCACCCTCACAACCACCTACCTCTTATCATGGGTGTTGGTACTCTTGATTAGCTTAACTATGGCAAGGTTCCTTAGATGAAACTAGCAATTTATCCTATTTGTTCTCAACAACCTTTGGAGGACACTCCTTAAGAAAGGGTGAACTCATTATTTGGGAGTCAATAGATGATGATCCTACTATCACTAATGTATGGGGCAAACTTATAAAGATCCTCCCTCATGCTAGTATTGCATAAGGCGCTTAGTTATTTTATGTCATGTTCAGGCTTGGCCCTTTGAACTTGTCTTTAGCTTCTTGGTCTTGCCTAGACTTTGAATATTGTACCATTATCTTTTTTGTTAATATGAAAAAGTTAAATAGGTTTATTCATCTAAAAAAACTACATTTATATTTGGGTGGTGTGTGTGTGTGTGTGTGTGTGTGCGCGCGCGCGCTAGTAATTGCATATAGAATGGGCTTTATCTTTTTTGATAGAGTACACATTCTTGGATGACTATTTTCATTTGTTCCACGACTCGGTTTTATTCTGGAGCATAAGTTTCATTTGATGCTTGATGTTTTGTGTTGAATAAAGAGTCTAAAAATATTTGGGCATGTATTGTCCCTTGATTTACTTGGGGAATTTTAATGAGATGGGTTGTTTTTCTTCCACTTCAATCTTGAAATTCTTTAATAAACCATGTTAAACCATCTTTGATTTGTTCCTTCAGAGATGTCTCCATATCTTTTTGGAGCAATCATCAACAAAGAAAAGTAAGCATTTGATAGCATTGATGTAATCTTCATAAATTCCATGTATATAACCAGGTTGAGAATATTTTTAGTATAATGACATGACCCTTTTCAAATTAAGTTAAAAGCATAGCTAAACAATATTTAAAGTTGTTTTCATGACTCTGTTCATAACAATATTAAAAAGGGCAATTTATTTTTATTAAATGAAAGGTCCAATATAATGCTAAAAGTCAACCTAATAAAGCGTCATTATATAAAGGGCGAGAAATGATGTTTTATTAAAAAGGCTTCTTGGGCACTAATAAAAAAAATTCAAGGGAAAAGGGAAAAAATAAAATTATATTATATTATCTCAATGGGTTTATAAAGGGAGAGGTTTGGGATAGAACAAGCCATCCATTGTGTTGTGATCAAACCTTCAATTTTGAAATTGAATTGACGTATTCATCTTTTGCTTATAGGAAAAAGCTCATTTGGCATCAATATTTGAGGGATACAAAGCGTCTATTTTTCTTCTAGATTTGAAGATGAAAACTCTCTTATCTATTCAAGCAATTCCATTAAAAAATTACTAGTGTTGAAAAGTTAGAAGGAATTTCAATTTTAGGAGTACTATGGAAGAATTTTATATTTTGAAGCTTATTGCAATGATGTGTATCACTTCTACATCGTCATGCTACAATTCCACGTTTATTTTCAAATTGGTTTGAAGATTTTGTTGATCTCGAGAGTTGTGTGGTTTGCAAATTGGTCAGTGTGGTGTGATTTAGATTGCTTTAGTATTTAATTGGTGTGGTATGGGTATTTTTAGCTTTCAATGGGGTAGAAAATATTTATCTATTTATAATTTGGGGCAACTATGACATCATGTTTGAAGATATCAATTAAAATGTTGTTCCTCTATATTTTGTGTGTTTATTCATCATTGCACATTTTAATCTTTAACAAATTATTATTTTTGTTAACATTATGATGTTCACATTCCCAATGTACCATCTTTTGTATTGGTGTTGACTATTGTTAAACATTTTTTGGGACTATCATACCATTTTGGGTAGTCGTACAACTAGAATGCTACAACAAAGCCTTTGATGCCTACAAAAGCATTGTTAATTGTATTTTCACGTTTTAAGTGGTTGCACTACTCCCATTCATTGTACATCCTTATATTTATTAAATTTTGCAAGCAATTTCTATGAGCAATTCCAATACTTCGTAATGTTAAAAATATTTCTTGTTAAGTATCCTCCATTCCAATCCCTATTTAAGTTTTTATTAATTTTGGACTCTATTATATATTCACAATTTTTACAATAGTTTGAGGGACTTTTAGAGTCTATGCATTTGTCAAGTTTTTTATTTGTAATAAACCTTTGTGGGTCATCTACTGTTGCAAACACAACCAATGCAAACACAACCAATTATTATTCATTTCCTTGACACTGGCAACATGTTAGTATATGAGAGAAGTCATTTTTATGAAGGTTCCATGTTTATTCATAACAACACTTGTATCAACAAGATTAAATCATTATTGCTGGTCTTATTACAAATTTCAATAGTTTCTTATTTCATCTTAGTTGTTTATCACCAAATTGATTTAATATTGTTATAAAATTTAGAAGACATTGCCACCAAACCCCTTCATAGATTATTGCATTAATGAACATGCAATAAATCTTGGAGGACGTTGATGCCAAATTTGATTATTATTCATTTTGGAATTTCTCGTTGTGTGCATTTTAATTGTGTGGCTTACTACTAGTAAATTCATAAGTTTTATTATATCAGTGTCCTAGCTATCACATACTTTCACCCTCCCCATTTGGCATCTCAGTGATGAAAAAGTGCTATAATGTTTGCATGATCATTGGGTTATTGTCAAGATTGTTTAAATTTCCAAATTGGGAAATTACAGTGGTAGTAGAGATATGATCATACTAGCATATAGAAAAAACTAACTTTTGACACAAATTACATCACATACATTCCAATATGGAAGACAAATATTAGGATTTCAAGAGTACATATACAAAATGAAATAAACTTTGCAAGAATATTAGAAAAACCTAGAAGCATAAATAAAAAAAATAGAGATGAGAATATAGGGAGAGGGTATAACCGAGTTCTCGGGTCTCACGGAGGTGAAGAATCACCCTACATCATTGATTTGATTTGTTTTTGCTCTAGACTTCTGCATCTTCTTTGTCCCTTTAGATGACATCGGTACCATTTTCATTTATTTTTGGTGGGCTCTGGGAACATGGTCTATGTTTTGTTTATAGTTCTTTCATTTTCTTATGATAGGTTAGATTAATTTTTTTTAAGAACTTTTTTGAATTGGTAATATTTAACTTCTTAAATGGTGTTTGGTTAGGGAAATTAATGCTTGGGCACAATAGTAGCTCATGGGGGACAACTTGAGGTACACAAGGATCAAAGTGGTGGGAATGTAAAAGGTGTTGGTATTTTAAACAATAAGACTTTTAAGGAGGTAATTTCTAGAGAGAACGAGAGACGGTTCCAGACTCAACAAAGTTTGAGGTCAATAGTGATGGAATGCTCAGTGGAAATATAGTAGATGGAGGAAAGGAAGCTAAGTGCTCCTTCTACCTTAATGCCTTGATTGTAGTTCCAAAAAAATGACATGCTTGAGGCATTGAAAAGAAGAACAAATGTTTAAATCTTTTTTTCCCTAGATAATATTAAGATGTCTGCTCATATGTTTCTTGATTAATGGATCTTGAGGGTTTGGGGGAAAATTTGGGAATTCATATCACCTTCTCTCATATGATTTAGAAATGGTGTTTTGTTATCTTTTTTGAAACCCATGTTATGCAAGAATGTACTTTGGTAAAACTATTTTATATTATGGGAAATGTTGTCTTTAGGGAAATAAAATGATCCCCTTATACTTTGAATGAAGAAATTATAGTCATCTCTATTCCTAGATGACTTATTATGAAAGATGCTTCAACTTAATTATGGGGTTTTCTCCTTCATCTCCTTGCTAAGATGGGAAAGGTAATCCACTTGAGGAAACCAATTCAAGGTTACTAGTTGCACTTTCTCTTGGTATAGACATCCCAAAATAAATTCTAATTGGCCTTGGAGAAAATATCTTGACTTGCAAAATTGACCTTTTTGAGGGTTGTAATTCATGCTTCCTTTGTAAGAAAGAGGGGCACCACAAGAATTTCCCTAGTTTTAAAGTAAGTCCCTTGAGGACTCCAACATTTAGCCCCAAAAATAATATGGAAACCTCTAATGATAATTATAGTGTGCCTATACCAAATGAATTTCCTCTAGTTAATGTGAATTCTAAAGAGAACTGAGTTGATAAAAACCTGAAATCTGATGTTCAAAAGACTACAAATGATACAGAGGCACTTTAATAGAACTATCATACTACTCAAATAGTGTCCAATTATTTTCCCAAGACCAATACTGGACAGACAAAGAATGTTGTCATTGGCTTTGGACATGATTAGAAATAAGGTTAATGAAGCCAATAAATAGAGCCGACAAGATTTGTTAGAGGAGATTTCAGAGTCTTTACCTAACAAGGGTGATACAAATAAAGAGACTTCAAATCTATCCCTTGATAACTCCCCAATTTCAAGTGAGGATGAAATTATGAAAGGGATTGATAAGACTATCTCCTCTATAGAAAGAAAAGAGGAAGAAAAGAAAAGAACATACTTTACTAGAGGTGATAATAACAAAAAAAAGTGAAAATAAGGGAAAAGAAGGAAAACTTCCCAAATGTTTTGAAAAATTTAGAAGTAGCAATGAGGGGGAACCTAACCTAAATAAGGATTAAATTGAATTTCATTAGTTAGAACATAAGCGGCCTTGAATTCCCTAATAGAAAATTTATTATTATTGTAATGTGCAAACCATTTGGTTATATTGATATCCTCATGCTACATGAGGTAAAGGAAATTGGTTTAACTCTTGATACTATATGAACCATATCTAGAAGAATTCACTTCACTTCTATACGATGCATGAAAAAAGAAGATACATTTCCATTTTGAAGAACAATATTAGAGATTTCACTCTTCCACCTGTAACAAGGATACTTGGATTATTCTTGGGTATGAAGGAAGAAAGTTTGAGATTTTATTAATTTATGCTCCTAATCAGCATTGGGAAATAATTAAATTATGAAATTGGTTCAAAAACCTTCCTAATATCCCCTAGATTCTTGGGGGTGGGATTTTAACATGATAGAATGCAGTGAGGATAAGGTTTGCGATTTAGATATAGGTTGGAAGGGAAATGCAAATATTTTCTAGTACCAAATGAAGAATAGGTTGAATCTATTTGATCCTTTAGAGGGCCTTAACAGAGAAAGTAAAAGAAGTTTTCAAATTAAGTTTTCTCCTGCTATAGTTTCCCACTCGTCGGGCTTTTCTATTGGATCACCGCCTGGTTCAGCTGGTCCAGGAGTCTTTAGTGGGGGAGGGCAGTATGTGGTGCGTCTGCAACCCTTTGCTGAGAATGGGGCCCGTGGACCTACTGGTCCTGCCTCTTATGCTGATGTGGCTACTTCGAAGCAGATATTAATGAATATTTGTCGTATGATCTTCCTATTCCTGGGACAGGTGGCCACCGTCCCAGATCTGTTATGCCTATATCTATAAGTGACCCCATAGTGTTAAATCTAGAAAAGGATATAGTTGATGAGATCTTTAATAATGCAGAGGACTATCCTCTTTTGCTGCTATTTTTAGATTTAGGAGTTTGTGGCCATCTCTTTCGGACCTGCATGCATGGATTTTCAAAAATTGGGAGCCTATTTTATCTGATTCTATTAAGATATTCCCTATGGCAAAGGGTTTTTATTGTAAAGTTTGACAATACTGAAGATCAGAACATTATTTTGTGTAGTTGTTTCACTTGGGAGGAGCATTTCCCCTTAATGACCAAACCCTGGCATTAGGATTTTGATCCTCTTACTGAATCTTTTAATAAAATACCATTATAGGTGAGGCTTCCGAATCTTCCCCTGCATCTCTAGTTGGAATCTATTCTAGAATCTCTAGGAGAGGCTATTGGGGATTTTTAGTTGGTTGATGCAGTTTCCACTAACATTTTTCACCTGATGTATGCTCGTATCCTAGTGGAGGTTGATGTTTCTAAGGGTCTCCCTGAGAAGCTAACTCTGGCTTCTCCTTAGGGCTCTTGGATCCAAAATCTTGATTATGAGGGAATCTCGTTCAGATGCAGAAAGTGCCACAAGACTGGCCATATTTCTACCTAGTGTTTATCAAATAGGGTAAAACCGAAGAAATTGCCTTCTTGGTGGGTGGGCGTTGCTGACCACCATTATACGGTTCAAAAAGATTCAATGGATGGGGCTTTGGATGGAAGCCCCTCTCAGGATAATCCCGCTATCGCTGATTCTATTCATGCTATCTCAGATGTTGTCTTGGTTCAGATAGTTGATGTTGTCCTCTCAGGTGATGCAACTATTGTTCCTGTCTGGATTACTGATGCTATCTCTGGCTCAGCTGTCCTGACTGCCACTACTATTGTTTTTGATGCCCAGGTCTCTCTGGGGGGTTTTGGGGAATGGTTATGATGATGTCCTTGTCCCAGCTGGGGATGCTGGGGTGGATGACCTTTCTTCTCAGGTTGTGGGATTCTCTGCTAATTCTTTGTCTTGGCAGAATGCAGCTATGAAGACAGAGGAAGGATGGAAAACTGTTAAAGGAAAGAAATTAAAGTCTCCCAAGTGTCCTTTTAATATGAGTTTACGGTCACATAAGGGTGGGCTTAAATGATTTTCCTGATTTCCCTTTTTTTGTTGACTGTTGTTCTGGTCTCAGTTTCTTTCTTGTGGGAATGTTTGTTTGTTCCCTTTGGCGTGTTAGGTGTTGTTTCACATTAGTTTATCTGGTCTCTTAGCATTCTTTCTTTCGATGTTTTGTTGTAAAAGGTTTTGGGTCCTTTTAAAACCTATTTTTACGTAATCAAAACAAAGAAAGTAAAAGAATGTGCTATACGTGATGCAACTTCCAAAAATCAACAAAATAGTCTATTATGTGTTTGATAGTTTTCATGCAAATAGAAACCTAATTCTCATTTGACTTGGTGGATAAAGATTGCAGAGTGAAGGTAAACCCTATCTCTCTATCTAACCACCATCTTGTTGAGGTGAAGACTCTAAGAAGTAATGATACATTTTATGATATAAAGTGGAAATCTCTTCAAGTTAAATACTTCACTATTAAATATAGATGACTATAATGATTCAATATTTTATTTAAGAGATTTTAATAGGATTCTCCTATCGAGAGATGGAATTAAAGTCAGTAGATGGTCTAACATGTTTCAAACTAATGGGAAGAAAAATACATTAGAAGGGAGGAAAGTAGAAATGGCCCTGAAAAATGAGTTATGTTATCTTGAACAATCCTTACAAGATACACTTGCTAATGAGATCTTAATTGGTGGCATGACATCCACTAAGAATAGTCTTAGAGTACTTCAAACTAAGAGAACTCGAGAAATAAGAATCATATCCAAAATGGGTTGGTCTTCTCATGGTGACAAAGGGTAAAGTTTTTTCTTCAATTATATCAAGAAATGAAATATCAAGGAGAGAATTGATAGGATTTGGAATGATGGTAAGACATTGAGAGAGCTAGACAAAATTGTTAATCAGTTCTTTCTCTTTTATGAATACTTTGATCATTTGAAGAAAATAGTTATGACTTAATTAAGGCTAGGGAATTATACATGGAATAATATCACTTAAGAATGAGTTACCTAAGGTTGATGGAATCTCTACAAATTTATACAAGTAAAACTACCAATGGATTAGTGAAGAGTTATTGCAGGTAACACAAAGGCCATTGATGCATGCTCTATTGGTAGTAATATCAATAGGATTATTATTACCAAAGTATTATGATAAGTCACTAATTTAAAGAATTAACACCATATAACATTGTTGAATGTCTCAAATAAGATTCTTGCTAAGGTTTTGGCATCAAGATTAATTGATGCTCTCTCTATATTCATTAGTGAGACTTATATTGGTTTCATTAAATGGAGATGTATTCTTTAAAATTCAATCACAAGATAGGAAGTAATGGAGTGGGATAAAATTTTAGTGCCTCCCGTGATTGCATTCTATTGTGTGTTATTTTGGTTCGAGATGGATTTTTTTAATATTATTTGGGTATTCGTATGAGGTGTTCAGCCATTTCTCCATTTGATTACAAAACCCTATTTTGGCTTTGGCATTGCTGATGGTTTATTATGGATTATTGGGATATTGTGTTAATGATTCTAGTTACATTTTATGAGTTATATTGTGTGACTGACAATATGTTCCATGGATTTATTTTATGTTTAATAATATTGATTAAATAATGATTATGTAGTTAATAATATTGTTGATGATTAATGATGGTAAACGTGTAGTTTATATGTATACGTAATTGCAATGTTTCAACATTAAATAAAGAGATTCATGATATTTAATGGTAACTGCTGATATGGAATGATTAGATAAATGATTACGTGATGTTATTGAGGATGTCTTGGGTTATCGACATATTTTTTCTATATTCTTATGATGATATATCTATGATGTGTTTTTACAAAGCAGAATGAAGTCGTAGTTACTCGTTTGCGAGGCCCACATGATGTCTTGTTTCCTCTTCATTGCCTATTATATAAACCCACCTATTGTCGTGTGGCAACATTTAGTCATCTTGTGTGGATGATTTTGGTGTAATTCATTATGCATTTCATTGGGATCATGTTGTCATTCTATATGCATGGTGTACCTATGTTGTTCACTGTCGTCGGTTATTGCGCTGGGCGCAATTGTCGTGGTCGACACATTTTAAAGTGGATTTTATAATTTTGGTTAGAATCATTATTTTGTGGCTTGGAGTAATGTAGAATTTAGTTTTTTTGGTTGCCATGGTTGAGTGATTTAACCTAAAATAATTGTATGTTAATTTGGTGTCATCGGAAAGAATGTCGTGTGGATAATTAAATTAATGGACTCTAAATATCTCTAGAGTTGAATGTATTTGGGGATTTAAGTTATATTTCATTTTATTCCTTTTGTATTATTATTTTTATAAAGTGACTTTAAGAGGATATTAGATTTCATTTTTGGAGGAGAGCATTATTTTCATGCCTTTTTTTGTGAAAATGGTCATGGTTGGAAATTTGTTTTGAATGTTGGTAGAGATTGCTTGGAAATATTTTTGTGGGTATTGTTTTGAATGATTTGTTGGAGTGGCCTTCACCGGTGGCTAAAATTTCACTTCCTCTCTTGGTGTGTGTGGATTTATCTTCTCATTTGGAGGTTTTCAACAAAAATGAGGTAGAATATTTGATTTCTCTCTTGTTGCACATTTCAATTATTCCTTTTTGTTTGTAAATGGTCTTTGGATTACTAGTATGAATATTTGTGGTTTATGAAGCTCATTTTAAGTTTATATGAATTTGTTGTTGTCAATTAGGATTGTATCCTTAGCTAATATAAAATCAACTACCCTGTTGAAATAGGGAAACACTCTCAGATTGTGGGTGATCTATGGTGAGAGTGAACCTCCAGAGAAGAACAAATTCCTTTTGTGAATACCTAAAACTAACCTTGCCATGAAAATGGATAAGAAAATATATTTGAGTCAAAATCAAACTGTAAATTAAAAGGCGATTCACCAAAATTATTCCAATCTTTAGATCTCTCACAACTATTTGCATCCACAATAAAATCTGAATAAAACTAATTCTCACAAACCCACATGCAATAACCATATTTTAAGAAGGCACAAGAGCTCAATAACCATAAAAAGGGTAAGAACTTTCCACAAGTTAAACTATTGAAAACGCAAAACACAACTCATAACCTGTTAACACACAAGTAGGAAAGAAAACTTTTATCTCTATTCCAAATCTAAAGGGGCAATCCTGCTACAAATCCTAAAAGTCAATGTGATCAATACAATAATGCTTGAATATGTAGAATGCAAAAAACAAGAAAAAATAAAGAACCCCTAAAATATCAAGGGTCGATCAAGAATGAAACTCAAGTGAAAGAAGGGGTCAAACTGCCAAAAACATGCATTTGACCACCTCAAAACTCCCCAAGACTCATGCACTATCCACACGCGACTCCAAAACTGCTCAAAACTAACCCAGGAACTCCTCATTACTCATGAGATCTCAAAGGTCAAATGTAGGAAGAAATATCATAAGAATAGGGATGGAACTGGAAGATACTTTAGTCTAACTATCTCAAAAGGTATCTCAACTAAGAACTAACCCATGTGGGCCCTTAACTGAAACCAAATTTCTCCCTATCTACTCCAAATCAGTCCATCAACTATGCCAGAAAATGAAAACCCCTCTCTAAGACATGCAAAGAAGAAAACTACCTCTCTATCTAAACTCAAGCTCCTCCATCTAAAAGAACAATGCATGTAGCCTCTAATGCTTTCTAATTTTTAATTTTTAAATTTAATATTTATTTTCTTGTCTTATAATGCAACATAAAATAAATATTAATTACAAGTTGGAAAATACAAAATAGAAAGAATTTAATAATATAAATTCACATTAATATTTATTATGTAATATAGCATTATCAGTTAATAAAGATTAATGTCCAAATATATTTATAGAGTAATATAATATATATTAATTCAAAATACTTATATTATTAAATTTTCGTAAGGCATGAATGGCTATCATAACCCCGCAGTGATAAAAGTTAATGAAAAGACTTTAAAAACAATCCAAGGAAAAAAAAATATCCTTTAACCGAGAGATATTAAGGGTTCAAACCTTAATTTGACTTAAATCATTATCACTTCTTCATTTTCACTTTTTGGAGACTTCTTTAGTTCTGGCCGCCGACCTCTAGGGTTCTTTGTGAGTTTAATCTACGTTTGAAGCTCTTTGATGAAGAATTTGCATAGACCCTAGGCTTTTGATTGGAAGTTTGAGGAAATTCTAAAGCATTTCATAGATATACAGTCTTTTGAAGTGTTTATTTCAAGTAAGTTCTTTAGTACAAATAGGCCCCGTTTGGTTGCCATAATTTGGGTGGAATTAGCATTGGCAAATGCTGAAAACATCAAATCCACAGTTTGGTTGGGACAATCGAAATTGGAATAGACCAATTCTAATGCCCATTTAGTCCTATTTTTCAGATTTATATCTTCCACTTGAAAAGGTGGAATTGGAATTTGAGGGGCAAATTCCAATTTTTTCAATGCCTGTTTTGAAACTTTTCAGGTCCGCGTGCATCCTTGTAACATTTTTTTGGGTGCGCGTGCAAAGAAAAGTGGGTTTGTTTTTCATTATGAACAAAACCCATTCCCATTGTTTTTTCTATGGTAGGGTTGTTCCATTCCCATCATTTTCGTTGTGTAGGGTTCTATACCCATCAACTTCGCTATGTGTTCTTTGCAAAGAAAACCCATTCCCATATTTCTCGTTGTTCTTTGGCAAAGTGATTGGGTGATGACCAAATCGTGTTGTGTTGTATTGTGTGGGGTGCCTTCAGTGTTCTTTGGAAAGCAATTGTTGGAATTATGTGATTCCTCTGCTATTCTTTTCGACGGGTATGTTTTGCTTCATTTTCCCCTCTTTCGTGATATGGTTTTCTGAGCATGCATGACAATGTGTGAGGGTTGTTTTGAGTAATTCGGAGGGCTGCAAAGGATTTAAGAGAGAATTTCCAAATTTTTAAGAAAAAACTTGTGCACTTGTAAAGGAGTTGGAGAATGTAGAATCAACATATTAATAAGGGTAAATTTACATGTTTTTGTTGTTATTATTCTCATTGATTGGACTATTACGCTAATAATATGCATCTAAAAATCCAACCAAAAGGGTCCTTTTTGGTTGAGGCTCTCTATACTTTCCATGCCTGGCTTGTTTAAAGGTTTTGAAGTTTGTTTCTTTTATTTTTCAAGGGGTATCTCATAAATTTATTTTGTTGCTTCATATTTTTTCCGTGTCACATAAATTTTATAGGGAAATCTATAGATCAAATCTAGATGGAAAATAAAAAGAAAAATCTGGAGGGAAGATGTAATTTTCAGCAACATGGAAAAAATTCACAAATAGTGGGGCTACATAATTTTAAGCCCCTCTTTTTCTATGTTTGGTGGTTGGAATTGTCTAACTCTGACCTATATAGCAGAAACTCATGTGTTTTAGGAGAACTATTTACTGGGGGATGTTTAAGGAAATAGGCATGGGATCATATTTTCCTAAAAATTAAAGCATTAGCCTAAGTATGGGACCATGCTCTAGTCCCTTGGAATGAGGTTTGAGCAATTTTCTCAATAGGCCCCAGAAATGAAATTTAGGAGCCAAATGTAGAAATAGGATCCTTTAGAACAGAGTAGATGTGGTGTAACTATTTTTTAGAGAACTGCATGAGGAAAACTGTTAACTATTTATAAACTCTATAGAAATAGAGTACCAACTAGTGTGACTTTTCGACAAAAGAACTGCTAATGTATCATTGCAAATTTTCCTACCCTCCATCAGAAGTAATAGTTTGTAAAATTTTTATTTCTTAAAAACATCCTCTCCCCATTTTCAGGTATAAAATTTGCAGTTTTAGATATGTGAATTCCATGAGCCCACCGACATGAGAGAAATAGGAGTAGCCGCCTTCTCCATGGAACCCAACTTGTAGTATTTGTTAAAAAATTATGCATGGGATCAGATTTACCTAAAAGTAGAAGCAGTGGTCCAAGCATGGGGTGGTTCTCCAGTCCCATGGAAGGGTGCTTGCACAACTTTCTTAGTAGGTGTCAGAGAGGAGTCAACTGTAGATCGAGGGCCCTGTAGTGTAGAACATTTTCATGTCTCTGCTATTTTTCCAAGAATGGGACAAGGATAACTGTTATTTAGTTGTTTGTGGAAAATCTATTTCAAAAACCACCAGTAGGATGCTGACATTTGGAAAAAGGAAGTGCTAAAATATCTTTGTAGGAATTGCAAAGATTTACCCCCCCACTGCAAGTAGTAGTCTAAATTCTTCTTTTTAAAAACTACCCACACCGCATTTTCAGGTATACATTCTAAACCTTGCAGTTTTAAATAAATAAATTCTGTGAGACCATTGACAAATATAAATAGGAGATGCAACCCTTTCCATGCAGCCCTACTATTAGTATATGATTGATTCAAACTCTTAGAAAGGTAGAAAACTAAATTTTTGGTATATTTAATGATAATATTAATTAGTGAGTGGAAAATGAGGAAATTTAATATGTCTTGCTTTTTATAGAGTTGATAAGAAAATATGGCTTTGTTTATGAGCTGAATCATGAGGTCAAAACTTATGGGTACAAATTATACAAGAAAAATGAGAAGAAATTCTTTTGTGGGATTTCAAGGGTACAAATTTGAAATATATTGGGTAAGTGGAAATAAATTGTCTTGTGGAAAATATATAAAGTATATGGAGATATTTTTTCTTCTGATCTTTTTGGGGTTTAATGATTTGTACAATCTCTAATGTAAATGAGAAAAAAATACTCTTGTGGTGTGCTAGGGGTAACAAAAATTAAACAATGTATAAAGTATATGAAGAGAAATTCTCTTCTGATCTTTTTGGAGGTTCACAATTTGAACAATATCAAATGTAATTGGAAAAAAAACACTCTTGTGGTGTTCTAAGGGGTACAAAATTTAAACAACATATAAGGCAAATATAAATAACTTATTTTGTGGTCTTCTTAGGGATACAAAGTTTTGAACAATATATAAGGTAAATGGAAATAAACTCTTTTGCGGGTTTCCACAAGGGATCTCATGTGCCAATTTGGCATTGGGGTTTCCCATGACCTAAGAGACAACTTTAACCTTTTTCAACTTTCCTCTATTTTATTTTCATGCTGTGAAAAATTTTGTTTGTATAGATGGTTGTTTTATTTGCTTGAGAATTCAACATTTTACATGTCTGATCCATTGGGTCACTTTCAGAACTTTTACACGGTGGTTCACTGGAAAGTGTTTTATTTTTTAATGTTTATCCACAATGTGGCCGAGATAGGCAAGTATGTTCATGCAAACTCACACTTTTACCTTTTAAAAGTAACTTGTTCTCCTTAAGCACTTGTAATACTTTCCTTGGATGAGTAATATTTTCTTTTGTATGGTTTACTAAAAGCCTATATATCATCCAAATAGACAGTTGCACAAGAATCAATGTGGCCTAACTACCTCATTATCAACCTCATATAGATAGTTGAAGCATTCATAGTTGAAATAGTAGCGCCCCAACTACTCATACAATCTTTTCTTTATCTTAACCCTATTTTCCACTCATCCTCTTCTTTGATTTGAACTTATTGATACCCTGATTTCAAGGCTAAGTTTGAAAACTACTTGGTCCACTGAAGTCGATCAAAGAGATGATCGTTATAAGTTGGAAGAAATCTCTTTTCAATCATAGTTTTGTTCAATGCCCTATGGTAAACAGTGAACACACATTTGTGAGATCTCATCTTTCTTTGGCACAATTACAATAGGATAACCGCAAGGTGAAGTACTTTGTCTGAACACACCTTGATTAATGAATGCATTTGGCTAAAATTTAACCTTATTAGTCTCAACAACACTTATATGGTAGAGCCAAATGTTTCGAAGCAGACAATTGGGTAACAATTATATTCATGTGCTATAGCTTGCCTAGGGGAAAGCCCCTTTGGCCCCAAGAATAGAACAAAGAATTGGTTTGACAATTTTTCTAACTCTTGTTGTTCTTGATAAGAGTAAGCATCCCATGTAACGTCTTTATCTTGGTCCCTATGCTTTTATTTTCTACATAGTAACAAAAGAGAAAACTTTCCACTTGCATTGATAAACCTCTTAGCTTGAGAATCCTGAACCATGGAGATTTTGGACCTTCCAACATAGGAATTTAAGGTAAAGTGTTCACTATTCAAACAAATTCTGCATTGATTTTTTCTTTTAAAGTAGATTTGATCCTTCAAATAGAGATAGGGAATTCCAAAAATGACACCACAAACATCCAAAGATATCAAATCAATTAGAAGCTTATCCTTAAACCTTGCTTTAATCCCAAATGACAACTTACATTATTTTGTGTTTGAGATGTCTCCTTGTTATAGCCATCTCAAAGAATATGGATGAGGATGGTGCATCTTGATAGCTAAATAATAATTTCTACCAAAATGTTAACCTCCAACAATAGATGTTACATTTATCTGGATGACTAATAACCATTTTCCCCTTAGATCCATGCATTCATTACCTTAAAACATAAGAGCATCTTATATTCATGGGTAGGAGATAATTAGATAACTCCATTTATTACTCACATGGACAACAGTGGGGATAGGAAGTTACAGTTCCAAAGATCCTAGGGAAGTCAATATGGTGATAATGGCAGATTCAAAATTTTAACCAAAAAAAGTGATTCTCCTCCGTTATTTAGGATGCACTATTAATCATGGTTATCCAAAATCCTCCAATGGGGTTCTTTCAAATCTACAGATGTGAACACGTGATAGCACACAAGAACATAGGCTATATTTCAGCCCAACATATAACTACTATTTTCTTAAAAAGTACATGATAACTGTGATTTTCTCAAAAAGTTAGACTCATTTACAATGCCGCAGTACATGATGATTGTGATTTTCTCAAAGTACTTTTTATAGAAAATCACTGTTATTGTTTCCTCAAATTGACATTCTGATGTTCATGGAGAGTATAAATTTATTCTTCTCATAATTTAACCACTAGGTTATTATTTTTTGCATGCTTATAACTCTTTAATAGTTGTTTGCATGGTCTTTTTTGTTGTTTGAGGAGGTGCAAAGTTATGACTAATAATAACTTATTATCAACATAATTAATAATAACTTATTACATAGAAATATGTATGTGCATATATAAGTACCATATATATGCACATAATTTTGTTATTAATAATCATGTTGATTATGTTCAACAATATGTCTTGTAGCTTATATTTGGGACATAACCAATATGTTTTCACACCACACTGTCAGGTGCCATATCCAATTTACAATTTGTGAAAGAATATTAATAATATATGTTATTTCACAAAGTCCAACTCTAAGCTCGACCATACAAGACATCAGACTTAAAGTACTAATTATATATATGATGGGTTTATAATCTCCTTCATAGGTATATATTGTTAATGGTTGTCTTATGAGCTTATTAGGAAATATAAATGGAATACACTAAGGAGTACCGAGTGATGAGGGTCAATCATAGTGTTCTAATGCTGATGCTCAAATCATGTGTTCTGATAGTTCTCATATAGAAAATTCTTTAAAACAAATGAAGCTTGCAGACCAATTTTATGATGTTACTCCTTGGTGTATTCCATTTATATTTCCTATTGCAACAGGGCTTTTCTGATGATGTATACCATTGTTGTGTTGCATTTAAATTTGGTATTTATTTTTCTGATGATACTCCAATGCTATCCTCTCACTGATGTTGGGTTACTAAGTTACATCCTTCTTGCTTACTGTTATTTAACATTCATTTGTACCTCATATGATACAAAAATGTATATTTCAATGGTTTCAATTTTATTTTATTTTTATCTTCATTCCTAGCTGGTTATTGTCTATGCCTCTTGAATTTGTTAGCCTTGATACATTAGGAAATATAAATTGAATTCACCAAAGAGTACCAAGTGATGAGGGTCAATCATAGTGTTCTAATGTTGATGCTCAAATAATGTGTTCTTATAGTTCTCATATAGAAAATTCTTTGAAACAAATGAAGCCTACAGACCAGTTTTCTGATGTTACTCCTTGGTGTATTCCATTTATATTTCTTATTGCCACATGGCTTTTTTGATGATGTATACCATTGTTGTGTTCCATTTATATTTTTTTTTCTTTTTTTTTTATGATAATCCTTATGCTATCCTTCCATTGATGCTGGGTTACTATGTTACATCATGCTTGCTTACTTTTATTTAAAATTCATCAATCTCTCTACTCCTCTTTGATCCGTATCTAAGTTACATACTACTTTATTATTGTTATTTAACATTCATCAATCTCTCTACTCCTCATTGATGCTGGGTTACTAGGTTACATTTTGCTTGCTTACTATTTTCACTGCAATTTCAATCTCATTCTCAATGAACGTCGAGCTATGGTCCACTATATATGCTCTAGTATATATGCTCAATACATTTTCTCTTCTACATATGCTTAGTATATATGGTTAGTACATATACTCATAACATATTCTCTAGTACATATGTCAGTATATATATTGTTGTGTTGGGTTTGTAGTACATATGATCTAGCACTATACGCTCACTATATATGCTCTAGTACAAACTGCAACATATGTACTAGACCATATATACTGAGCATATGTACTACAAACCCAACATAACATAACAACAAAGGAAACCCATAGCCTGTTGTTCGTCGCCCACACAAACACTTTCCAAAGCACATAAAAAATGATGGGAATGGTTTTTCTTTGAAATGAAAAATGAAAATGATGGGAATGGAACCCTACCCAAAAAATGGTTTATATTTCTTTGCACGCGGACCCCAAAAAAATGTTACAATGTTGCACGTGGACCTGAAAATTTTTGAAATGGGCATTGAAAAAATTAGAATTTGGCTTGGGTTCTGTTGTGTTGTGTTGGGTTTTTAGTATATATGGTTGTGTTGTCTTGGGTTTTTAGTATATATGCTCTAGTACATTTGGTCATTATATACGCTCACTATATATGCTCTAGTACAAAGTGCAACGTATGTACTAGACTATATATACTGAGCATATGTACTACAAGCCCAACACAACACAATAGAAAACCCAAAATGTTTTCAAAATGGGCATTGAAAAAAAGAGAATTTGTCCCTCAAATTCCAATTCCACCTTTTCAAGTGGAAGATATAAATCTTGAACACTACATATAATTGTTAAGACTACATATTGTTGATCATAATTAGCATGATTAATAATAATGAATGGTTTATATGTATATATTTTTATATGGTTTATATGTTTATTGTGATGATTATTTCTATCCCCAGATTGGACTTGCATTGATAATGAATTTTGATAATAATGATTCACTATCTATCTATCCTCATTTGCAATAATTGCAATTAACAGGTGGTGTAGGTGATGTCCTTCACAAAAATCATGATGAGCATGGAGGATGAGGTTCAAGTAAGGCAGGAAACTTCTTCCTCCAAGAAGGTTACATGGACAAGAGAAATAGAATGAAAGTTCCTATACTTGCTCCAAGAGAAAGTTGAGCTAGGAAGGAAAGGCGAAGGGGCTTCAAAAAAGAAGCCTAGACTGCCATTGAGAGGAAGTTCAATGGTGAGATGAGCCTCAATCTGTCAAAGGAAAATTTAAAAAAAAAGCTTAAAGGATGGAAGCAAGGTTTTAGAGTTATGAGAGAGTTGAGGAGTATGAGTTGGTTTGCATGGAATGAGACTACTCAATGTGTGGATGCTGATGAGATGGTGTGGGAGGAGCTTCTGAAGGTAATATGATCTTTTGAATATGTTGATCTAAGTAATATTTCCTTCTTATTAAGTTAGTGATACAAGACATAGATCTAATCCATTCATTATGGAAACATGTAGAGAAAACAATTCAAAAATGCCAAAGTGTATAAGAGACAACCGTTCCAGTACTACAATGACCTAGCCTTCATTGTGGGTAATGACACAACTGAAGGTACCGTAGCTAATACTGCACAAGAGACATAAGAAGAGCACAATATGGATGAGGGCGTCGACTTGGATTGTGATGAGGATTTTCCTATCGGTACACCTCTCAAGACTATAGCTGATTTGGATAATGAATTATATCATTACAATCAATCGAGTGCAAGTGGTAGACCAAATCCTTCAACACCGTCATCAAGGAGGGGAAAGAGGAAGAAGGCAAGCATGGCTGGTTCCTTTGATGCGATTTGTGAAACTATGAAAAAAATACAAGAGGACCTCCATTTGCCTCAAGTTATCTAATTGGATAAATCTGATTCAGATGTTGTCTTATATAGTGTGTATGAGGCCCTCCAATCCATCCCTAATTTGAGTCGAGGCACTATGCTAAAGGCATATGACACCTTCATGGTTGAAACTAAAAGAGCCAAAGGGTTCTTGAAAATGAATGAAGAGGAGAGAGTGGACTACATTGTAATGAAGTTTGGAGAACTCTAGTTACTTTTGTTTCATTTTAAGTCTTGTTACTTAAACATTGACAAGGTTAGCCAAGATACTTTTTTAAGTTGGCAAGGTTAGCCAAGATACTTGTTTTATCAGCAACATACAGTTGATATCGGTGTGACATTATTTTGTTTTTTTGAAACTCAAATCATGTGTTTTGATTGTTCACATATGGATGGTCTCTATGGATTCTCTCTGTCCAAATCAACATTACTCTTGTACATATGGCTGCTCTACTATATATGGTTTCTCTACTATATATGCTCTAGTATATATTTTTTCTTTCTTCCTAAGTCACCATTCATGATTAACTCACTACTCCAGCTTGTGCAAGTTTCGTAGATCACTCGAACATCTACTTTTTTGCTTGGCATCATATATACATGCATCCACGATGATATTGTTTTTACTGTTATTTCATGCATTGATGATTTACTTAAAAATGAATATAGTTTTTATTCTTTCTTGTACTTTTTTTGTAGACTTCTCTGACACCTAATTTTTTTTTCTTGGCATCATATTATTGTTATAGTCAAAGCATGTGTTGTAATGGAAAATCATGTAATACATCTATACGTGATGCTTGTATATTATTTTTGATTGGCATTTTTTTGTTCCATTTTATATGTCTATACGTCTTGACTTGGTTAGCCATGTTGCATTATAAAATATAAATGGAATACACCAAGGAGTAACACATGATAAAGATCAATTATAGTGAGAAATTATGTTGTTCTATTGTAAAGTATCAGAACTGTACATTTTTAATTCTTTAAAAATGTTCCAACAGTACTCATATGGCTGCTCTACCGAAATTTTGTGTTTTTCATATTAGTTTTTATTGTTATTAGTATTTTTCGTTAGGCTAGATACTATTGCAATGAGTTTTTCTTAACTAGTGATTAAAAAAACTCATTTCAACCAATTGCAATTAACTATTTATATTTTTCAATTTCTATTTAGATTTTTCTAAAGTATAAGTGATAAATTTTTAAGTAAAAAAAAATGAAAATTATTTTTCTTAAAACTGATTGGCTAATTGGTTTGGGGTCTTATTGCATGGATTTTAAGGAAACACTATGTCCATTATAATTTTCAAGGTAGGTTTTTAGGATACACTACCGAAAATTTATGAAAACTTCTATAACAATAATAAACTATATCAACCAATTATAATTAAATATTTCTAAGTTTTGAATTTTCTAATTTTATTTCTAAAATACACATGTGAAATTTTTAAGTTACAAAATTGTATTAGAATTAAAAATCATGTATCATTTTAAATGAAATAAATCTTAATTATAATTCTAAAATTATTTTATAGTTCAGAACTTGTTATTATTAAATTATTATCTTCTAATAAAATTTATTATACTTAAATTATATTTAATAATATTACTATAATTAATTATTAGGCAAATACTTCACCACTATGTGGCACTTATTTTAATTAGTATATATCTGAACTGTTGTGATAATATGAAATTTAGGTAATTTACAATTTTGTTTCCATATATAGAGCAGATGTAGTTTTGGATATTACTATACCAGTTCAGAAACAAATTCTATGTATTTCATATTGAGATTTTGTTCCATTTTATATGTCTATACCTCTTGACTTGGTTAGCCATGTTGCATTATAAAATATAAATGGAATACACTAAGGAGTAACACATGATAAAGATCAATTATAGCGAGAAATCATGTTTTTTTATTGCAAAGTATCAGAACTGTACATTTTGAATTCTTTAAAAATGTTCCAACAATACTCATATGGCTGATTTACCCAATTTTTGTGTTTTTCTATATTATTTTTTATTGTTATTTTAATTAGTATATATTGAACTATTGTGATAATATGAAATATAGGTAATTTACAATTTTGTTTCCATATATAGAGCAGATGTAGTTTTGGATATTACTATACCAGTTCAGAAACAAATTCTGTGCATTTCATATAGAGATTTTGTACATTTCTCCAAAACCTACCTTTTTGCTTGGCATCTTATATACATGTGTTCATGAAGAATTCAAAATGGATAGTTCTAAGAGTACACATATGTTTTTCATGATTTCAACTTATAGTCCATATTTTTGATGACTACACATTTTTCTAATGTCACTCCTTGGTGTATTGCATTTATTATGGGAACTTTGTTGGCCGATATGTTATGAAAAGGATACAGGAAGCTTCAGCTGGATATTGGCTTATGTTTTTTTTACTTAACGGTGTGTCTTCACACCACCATTTTGTTGTTGGATTTTGTTCTTCCCTATCTTCTATCTAAGAGTATAATTGTCTTATTAGATATTTTCATTATAGCATAGAAAGCTTGAATTTAGATCTTAATTTCCATTTCCCAATCTACATTTGTTGGTATGATATGGCTCTATTACAACTATGAAGATTTTTTTAACTTGACAATTTTGGGACTCTCCATCTACATAGAATATATTTGAGAGGCATATTGGTGCAGGGAACCTCCCTATTTGATGTTTTGGTGTTGTTTAGGGTTGGTTTAGGTATTTGTGTGTGTGTTGGAATAATTTCCAAGGGGTTAGATGCAATGACAAGTTAACTTCATGTTTGTAAGAGCCTTAGTGCTCATTAGGAGATTTAGGGTCAGTTTGGGCTAAATTTGTGAAATTTGATATTTTAGTGCAATATGGGTTTGAGGGGTGTTTTAGGACCCTACATATCCTATCTATGGTCATCAAAATCAAACTCACCCATCGAGTTGACAAGGAAAGTCAAAATGCACAAAGTTGCTAGCAACTTTTGCAAGAATTTGCAAAATGTAGTTAGATTCAGTTGTAACTACCCCATGCTCAGTATATGAGCATGGATTCAATGTTTGGGAATGGTTAATGAAATTTTGGATTGCAACAATTATTCTTGGCACTTCTGTATGGATATCTGCAACTAATTTCTAGTAATCTGTACTGTTTCTTTGTTATTGTATGGTTGTGCACGGATTGGCATAGCAGATTGGGTGCCATGGGGATGGAATGATTTACATTAGCTTTCATATGCATTAGATAGTTTTCTTTTAAGTTCATTAGGTGTAAAGATACAAGTTTTTGAAGGTCATTGGTTTGTAAGTGACAATACAATGTTGTTTAGATAGAAATGACTCTACCCTAAAATCCCACTGGTGGAATTGACTAAAACCATGGGAGAAGTAGGGTTAGAGTATATAGATAGGTTTTTAGTTTTCATTTTTGTAGTTGCAATAGATTTAATAGGCCAAGTAGGAAGCCCTATGGCTGGCTGGTGAATCTAGGTGAGCCAAGACAGGGAGAAGAAGGAATTTGTTTGAGCACTCATGACCTTTTGGGAAAGACTTAGTGGAATTTTTAGATGCCCTAAATAGTCTCCTAAAAGGATTCAAAGGTGGAAGGAGGAGAATCAGAAGTTGGAGATCATTTTAAAAATTGTTTATGCTGACTGGTCAAGAGGCCTAATTAATAGGCTAAAATTTGGGGCTTGCAAGAAACTAGGGTTATGGGTGCTTTCAAAATTTAGGGTTTTGGATTTTGATAGTGTTGGTTGATACCTTGAAGATTTTAAAGGTCTTGTGTGGGGTAATTTGGAGGGTTTTAGAGTAATAACCTTAAAACTGTGAAAATAGACCTACTAGGAATTAGGTAATTAGGCCTCCTAGTGAAATAGTGACCATTTGGATTGGTGAAGGGTCTTGGAGTATTGGGATGAGTTTAGAATGACCTAGGATGGGTCAAGAAGAGTGATAAGAGTCTTGGTGAATGTATGGGAAGATCCTAAGCAAAGGCTTGGCATTCTAGGAGGAGTTCTAGTGGAGAAAACTAGGCATTTGGTGAACTAATTGGACTAGTTAAGCCTAGAAACTTTGGAATCTTCTAAATTCCAGCTATACCTTGGAGGAGAATTTGGTAGAGAGGGTCTTGGAGATCCTAATTAAAGGAAGATTCAAAAAGGATCAACCATTGGATGGTTGGGATAGACAAAGAAGCATCTTGGAGTGAGGAAAAGCTCTAGAGAACCAAACCCTCTGCATCTGAGTGGTATTAGAGCTAGATTTTCTTGAAGGTTGTGTATGCCTGAAGTGGAAGAGAGTCAAGAGGTAGAAAACATGCCTCCTAAGGCAATGAGTAGGGATGCCATAGTGGAATGGGTTCAGGGCCTCTTGGTGAAGGCTAGTGTGTCCAAGACAAAGGGAAAAAATAAGATCACTGAATGGGGAGATGAGAGTGATGGAGATGATGAGAGTCATATGGAAGAGTCATCTAATAAAGGTAAAGAACCTAAGATGGACAAAGAACAAAAGGTATTCCTAGATGCCTTCAACTCCTTAAACAAGTATAGTATGGAACACATACCATATTACTATGGAAGCCTGAGTGGATAAGATTTGTTGGATTGGCTTGAAACCATTGACAACCAATTTGATTACAAATAAATCTTAGAGGAGAAAAGGGTCAGCTATGCTAAGGCTAGAGTCAAGGGATCTAAATTGGTGTGATGGAACATGATGCAGGATGATAGGGAAACCAATGGAAAGAAAAATATTTTTTCTTGGGAGAGGATGAAAATCAGATTGAGGGCACAATTCTTTCCCAGTGATTATGAGATACAGATGTATCAAAAGTTGTAGAAATTAAGACAAAAGGATATGATAGTGAGTTCTTACACCGAAGAGTTTCACAAGTTGAGCCTAAGGGCTAGAAGACAAGAAGAAGAAATGGAGAAGGTGGCAAAGTATCTCAATGGGTTGAGACAAGGGATACAAGATGAGATTAGCATGATGGCTCCTGACAGTATGCACAAATGTTTCCAAGTAGCCTTGAGAGAAAAGGATAAGGCTAGAAGGAGGAATAAATTCCATCAAAGGGGAAGAGGTGGTAACAATAATATAGGTTTTTAGAGAGGAAGGAGTAACTTTTGTAGGGGACAGAGCCCTAATAGACAAGAAGATAATCAATGTAAGGATAATAGTGGGAGAATTTGGTTTAGGGGATCCTTTCATAGAGGAGGATACAGAGGAAGAGAGCCTCCTAGAGGAAGGTTTCAGTCCCAAGGAAGATCCAATTTAGTCTTTATTGGTAGGTGTTACAATTGCAACCAAGTGGGTCACACAATGGGCAGGTGTCCTAAAAATCCTTCCTCATCTTCAATGGGGGATAGAAGAAATCAGTTGGTACAAGAGGATGACACACAAAGTGTTACTTCTTCCATTTCCAAGGCAGGGCCAGTATTGGATGCAGAGAACTTGATGCTAAGAAGTGTTAGAATAGTCCCAAAGGATAGTTGAGAGGGGCGGGAGGGGGGGTGAATCAGTTATCAGCCAATTAAATTCTTTTCTTTCTTTAACTTTAGAATACAATAAAGTAAATGCTCATTCAGATAATACAGTACACAACACACAATTTGATTATGGGGAAACCAAATGGTAAAAACCCCGGTGGGAATTAGTACCCACAATGAACTATACTTGTTTATAGTAATCCCTGTTAGAAGATATTTCAACCATGTTAGGAGTTTTACTTTACAATGCAATAAGTATAGTGACTTGGTTAAGGGTCTGACCCTATTAGGAGTCTTTTACAAATAACCTTGTTAGGGGTGAGGACTCACTGTCCAAAAGTTCACTGCTTCAATGGTGAAGGCTACAACCTTCTGTAGAACATATATACACTATATCTGATGATGAAATGTAGAGTAGACCTGCTATCTTGATCAGTTCCAATGTATTTTAATCTTCTACTCTTGATGAATGAGCCACATCTGATATTCTACTCTGTACATTTTCTTTCTCTTTTTGTATCATTCACACTTAGCGTATCACAAATGACTTGATATAAGTATCTTTCTCAAAGTATGAGATCATGGGACTTGTAAGACAACTCTTCATAACATCCTTGTTGGATTTACTAATCACACAAACAATATTTAGTCCATGCAACATAAATTGAATAGACGTAACGCTTCACTAAGTCGGCCTCACCAAATTAACTCTAAGTTTGCAATCTTCTTGAAACATGTTTGGTGCCTTTAGATAACTATCATCAACTCATAACTAATCATGAATATACACACACATATCTTGAAGATAGGCACAACTCAAGAAACACATTAAATACGTCGGCTTTGAACAGATACTGCTCTAGAAATGTAACTGTTAATAATAGAATTATACAACTTGACTGAAACATCATATCTAAGTCTGCGTGTATGAACATAAGATGCTAAACATTTCTACAACCTGAATATATCCATGCAAGGCTTGATATCATAATTCTCATAAGTACATGCAGAATCACTACTGTATATTATATGTTGTCATCAATGACAAACATACAATCAACTAGTTATATAGAAATAAATCTCCAACAATCTCCCCCTTTGACATTGATGGCAACATAAGATATTAAAAACATCTTCAGCACATCGTGTCTTCTTTCTATTACAATCTTCTCAATATCCTCATCAAGGATTCCTATAAACTGCTTTAGTTCTTCTGACTACTTTTATACTCCCCCAGAGTATATGCTCCCCGTTAGTACATACTCCCCCTTTGACATTAATGGAAAAGAGTGCCATAAACCATTAGGCACAGGTACTACTCCAGAAGTAGAGTAGTCAACCATTCATCAGTCACTAAGGACTGATGTTCTTTCTGCTTTATCTAATCAGACTCAGGAGAGGGAATTACTCCCAACTTCTCCCTGAGATACTCAAAAGTATCTTTTGCTAAAGGTATTGTGAAAATATCTGCCAACTTTTCTTTGGTGCTCACATAGTCTAATTTCACTTCTTTGTCTGCAACCTTTTCTCTTAGAAAATGGTACTTGATCTCTATCTGTTTTGTCTTTGTGTGCATCACAGGGCTCTTATACATGTTAATAGTGCTAGTGTTATCACAGTGAATAACAATAGGGTAATCAACCTGAATACCAAAGTCTTTAACCATCTGCTTGATCTAAACCATAGTTGAACAATTCACTGCTACTGCAACATATTCAGCTTCTCCTATTGACTGAGAAATACAATTCTACTTCTTGCTTATCCAAGAAACTAACCTATCTCCAAGAAATACTGCTCCTCCTGAAGTACTCTTCCTATCATCAATACAACTGCCCAATCTGCATCTATATACACATGAAGTTGTACATTCTCTGATTTACGATACCATAAACCATAGTCTATAGTTCCCTTTAGATATCTGAATATCCTCTCAATTGCCATTAGGTCATTCTACTTGGGTTCAACTGCAAATCTTCTAACAATGCCAACTGCATTAGATATGTTAGGTCTAGATTAAGTTAGATAAATGAGTTTTCCAATTATATATTTGTACAATGTCTTATCAACTACTGTGGAATCATCATCTTTTGAAAGCTTGCTTCCTGTTATCATAAGGGTGCATAATGGATTACAATCTTCCATCTTGAAGGTCTTCAATATTTCCTTCACATATTTTGACTGATTAATGAATATACCTTTATCTATCTATTTTGCATTTAGTCCCAAAAAGTATTTTATAGGACCAATCATGCTCATTTCAAATTCATTCTACATTTATTTTGCAAATGCTGCACTAATTTTGTCATTACCTCCAAAGATAATGTCATCAAAAAATATGGCAACTAGTAGTAATCCATCAAGTGTCTCTCTTGTGAATAAGTTACAATCTTTTGCACCTTTCTTGAATCCAATCTTGGTAAGATAACCATCAAGTCTCTCATACCAAGCTCCTGGGGCCTGTTTAAGACCATAGAGTACTTTTTTCAATCTGCATACCATGTCTGGTTTATCTGAAAGATTAAATCCTTCAGGATATTCAATGTAGACTTCTTCCTTCAAGTCACCATTCAAAAAGGTTGACTTTACATCCATTTGATAAACTTTAAAGTCTTTGAATGTTGCATAGGCCAAGAAATTTTTTATGGCTTCCAGTCTGCTCAGAGGGGAAAATGTATCAGTGTAGTCTATTCCTTCTCTCTACGCATATCCTTTACAAACAAATCTTTCTTTGTTTCTTACTACTGTACCTTCTTCATTCATCTTGTTTCTGAATATCCACTTTGTTCCAATCATATTTTTGTCACTAGGTCTAGGAACCAATTCCCATGTCTCATTCTTAATTATCTGATCTAATTCTTCTTTCATT
>MU228545.1:806812-826107 GCA_018584345.1 Thuja plicata
CTAGGAACCAATTCCCATGTCTCATTCTTAATTATCTGATCTAATTCTTCTTTCATTGCATTCTTCTAATCAGAATCATTACAAGCATCTTCAACACTTAAAGGTTCAATCTGTGAAAGTAAACATATGTCTTCATCCATTGTTAGACTTTTTGCTTTTGATCTGGTCAAAACACTGCTGCTCTGATCTCTAATGATATCTTCTTTAGAGTGGTATCTAGATGTGAAGTTTGGAACCTTAGGTGTTACTTCTTCTATGATCTATGATTCTTCTCTACTTGATTCATGGTGATTAAATGAAACATCAATGCAATCAAACATTTCATCAATAATAGTATCTTTACTGCTAGGTCTGGGTTCATCTTCAATCAAAGGTACATATTCATAGTACCTTTCTTGGACCATGAAATTTTCATCAATATTTACACAAGTACTTTCAATTATCTTTTACAGTCTCAAATTGAAACATCTGTATGATTTTCTTTTAATAGAGTAACCAAGGAAAATACCTTCATCGCTTCTTGCATCAAACTTACCAACACCATCATCTCTTTTGATGTAGCACTTGCTGCCAAAGATTCTGAAATATTTCACTGTAGGTACATTGCCAAACCAAACTTCATAAGGTGTTTTGGCCACATCTGGTCTTAGTTGTGTTATGTTGATAGTATACACTGCTGTATTGGCTGCATCTCTTCAATATGTGTGCACAACTTTTCTTTCAATCATCATAGTGTGCGTTATATCAAGTATAATCATGTTCCTCCTTTCTGCAATCCCATTCTACTGTGGGGTTCTGGGAGCACTCAACTATCTTTTCATTCCATGTTCTTCACAGTAGTCATAAAACTGATCAGAGGTGAACTCTCCTCCTCTATTTGATCTGAGACATTTCAGTTTTATTCTAGATTCATTCTCAACCTTGGTTTTGAATATTGTGAACTTCTCAAAGGCTTCTGACTTCTCTTTTAAGAATGCAACCCTCATCATTCTTGAAAAATAATCAACAAACAAAATGAAATACATTTCTCTATAGTATGATCTTGTCTGATTAGGACCACATAAATATGTATGTACTAGGTCCAATTTGTCTTCAGCTAAGTTTTTCTTGCTTATGAAAGAAATCCTTACATGCTTTCCCATAACACATTCCCTGCATATTGTGTCTACTGGTCTTGCAATACTAGGAAGATCTCTAACTGCTTTGACATTGCTTATCTTTACTATATTATCAAAATTGATGTGACAGAGTCTCTTGTGCCATAACCAACTGTCATCCACTTTTGAACACAAAACAACTTACATCTAAATTGAGCTAAAAAACATTAGCTTTTGTTTTTGATCTTGATGCAATAATGTCTCCATCTTTGTTGCTAATGATGCATTTGTTGTCTTTGAATTCCAAATGATAACCTTTGTCAAGTAGTTGTCCAACACTTAGTAGAATGTGATGTAGTTTATCAACATGAAAAACATCATCTGTCTTATTCTTTCCATCCATGGTGATGGATCCTCTGCCTATGATAGGTTTGGGAGTGTTATCTCCAAATCTAACCATACCACCTTTGTATTTTTCTAGATGAACAAATCTATCTTTATCACCTGTCATGTGGTCAGAAAAACCACTGTCAATGATCCAATTAGTTCTGATGTCTACTTTGGAAATTAGGGCTAACTCCTGTGCTTCTTTGCCACCTTCAATGTCCATATCCTTAGGCAATTTTTCCATATCTTTAAGGGCAATGAATCAAATTTCATCTTCTCCTAAATCTTTATCAGTTACACCTTCTTTAGCATGATAAAATTCCTTTTTGTATTTAGGTTTATAATTAGGTCTAAATTTCTTTATTCTTGTAGGACACTTGGATGCAAAGTGGCCAATCTTGTTGCATGAAAAACATTTGAATGGAATCTTTCCTTCATATTTCCCTTTTCCTTTCTTTTCTCTTTTAGTAATCATAGCTACGATTTCTTCCAGTTCTTCATCAACATCTTCTTTCTCATTATTGCTAGAGATGTGAGATTTCTTACCATGGAATGATGCTTTGAATGCTGTTTCACCTTTTGGTCCAGTCTTCAATCTTGATATCTCAAATGCAGAGATTTTACTGATCAAAGTCTCTCTTTTGAAGTCTTGTGAAAATTGCATAGTTTCCTGTAGAATACTGATCTTGTTTTCATAGTCTGATGTTAGAGTAGTCAACAGCTTGTCCATTATATCTTCCTCTGATATTTCTCCACCATTGTTTTTGATTCCATAAACTACTTCATTTATCCACTGATTGTAGGCTCTATTGTTCTCTTTAGGTAACATCTCAAGACTGTTGTATATCTTTTTCCATGTCTTCCTACACGCATTATTAGCTTGAATATCTCCTTCAAACATGTCTTCTAAATACTTCCATATAGTGTAAGCCTTGTCTTATTTCTTGATCTTAGAAAATTCACTATCGGATAGGGCACTTATAAGGGCTTCTTTGGCAATTGCATTAGCTGTGAATGTTTCCTTTTGTTTGCTAGTAGGATCATCCTTTGCAAGGTCTTTCAGAGATGGAATAACAACTTCTTGTGTAGCTATCTCAAAGATTTCAAAACCAATACACTGTAGATGGGTTATCATTTTGTTTTTCCAATCCATATAAGTTTCTCCATTGAACTTAGGACTCTCTTTTCTGAAGTATGCCATTTGATCTACCTTAAGCTGTTAGGCTTTCTCCTCAAGGCACTTGGCTCTGATACCAATTGTTAGAATATTCCCAAAGGATAACTGAGAGGGGGGGTGAATTAGTTATCAGCCAATTAAATTCTTTTCTTTCTTTAACTTCAGAATGTAATAAAGTAAATTCTCATTCAGATAACA
The DNA here is from genome assembly GCA_018584345.1 of Thuja plicata. Taxonomy (NCBI): domain Eukaryota; kingdom Viridiplantae; phylum Streptophyta; class Pinopsida; order Cupressales; family Cupressaceae; genus Thuja; species Thuja plicata. Next base: position 809,672 of record MU228545.1, read on the forward strand.
CAGTACACAACACACAATTTGATTACAGGGAAACCAAATGGTAAAAACCCTAGTGGGAATTAGTACCCACAATGAACTATACTTGTTTATAGTAATCCATGTTAGAAGATATTTCAATCCTTTTAGGAGTTGTACTTTACAATGCAATAAGTATAGTGACCTGGTTAAGTGTCTGACCCTGTTAGGAGTCTTTGACAAATAACCCTGTTAGGGGTGAGGACTCACTATCCAAAATCTCACTGCTTCAATGGTGAAGGCTACAACCTTCTATAGAATAGATATATACTATATCTGATGATGAACTGTAGAGTAGACCTGCTATCTTTATCAGTTCCAATGTATTGTAATCTTCTACTTGTTCTTCACATAGACTCTTGATGAATGAACCACATCTGATATTCTACTCTGTACATTTTCTTTCTCTTTTTGTATCATTCACACTGAGCATATCAAAAATGACTTGCTATAAGTATCTTTCTCAAAGTATGAGATCATGGGACCTATAAGAAAACTCTTCATAACATCCTTGTCATCTTTACTAAGCGCACAAACAATATTAAGTCTGCTTAACACAAACTGAACAAACGTGATGCTTCACTAACTCGGCCTCACCAAATTAACTCTAACTTTTCAATCTTCTTGAAACACGTTTGGCACCTTTAGATAACTATCATCAACTCATAACTAATCATGAATATACACATGCATATCCTTAAGATAGGTGCAAATCAAGAAACACGTTAAATATGTTGGCTCTGAACAGATACTTCTCCAGAACTATAACTGCTAATAATAGAATTACACAACTTGAATAAAACATTATATCTAAGTCTGTGTGTATGAACATAACATGCTAAACATGCCTACAACCTGAATATATCCAGGCAAGGCTTGATATCATATTTCTGATAAGTACATGCAAAATAACTACTATATATTATATGTTGTCATCAATGACAAACATACATTCAACTAGCTGTACAGAAAGAAATCTCCAACAATCTCCCCCGTTGACATTGATGGCAACATATGATATTAAAAACATCTTCAGCACATGGTTTCTTCTTTCTTTTACAATCTTCTCAATATCCTCATCAAGGATTCCTATACATTGCTTCAGTTCTTCTGACTATTTTTATACTCCCCCAGAGTATATGCTCCCGCTTAGTACATACACCCCCTTTGAAATCAATGGCAAAGGGCACCATAAACCAATAGGCATAGGTATTAATCTAGAAGTAGAGTAGTCAACCATTCATTAGTCACTAAGGACTGATGTTCTTTCTTCTTTATCTAATTAGACTCAGGAGAGGGAATTACTCCCAACTTCTCCTTGAGGTACTCAAAAGTATATTTTGCTAAAGGTTTTGTGAAAATATCTGCCAACTGTTCTTTGGTGCTCACATAGTCCAATTTCACTTCTTTGTCTGCAACCTTTTCTCTTAGAAAATGGTACTTGATCTCTATGTGTTTTGTCTTTGCGTGCATCACAGGGTTATTAGACATGTTAATAATGCTAGTGTTATCACAATGAATAACAATAGGATAATCAACCTAAATACCAAAGTCTTTAACCATCTGCTTGATCCAAACCATAGTTGAACAATTCAGTGCTGCTACAACATATTTAGTTTCTACTGTTGACTGAGAAATATAGTTCTACTTCTAGCTTATCCATGAAACCAACCTATCTCCAAGAAATACTGCTCCTCCTGAAGTACTCTCCCTATCATCAATACAACCTGCCCAATCTGCATCTGTATAGACATGAAGTTGTACATTCTCTAATTTAGGATACCATAAACCATAGTCTATAGTTCCCATTAGATATCTGAATATCCTCTTGATTTCCATTAGGTGATTCTTCTTGGGTTCAATTGTAAATATTCCAACAATGCCATCTGCATTAGATATGTCAGGTCTAGATTGAGTTAGATAAATGAGTTTTCCAATCATAGATTTGTACAATGTTTTATCAACTGCTGTGGAATCATCATCTTTTGAAAGCTTGCTTCTTGTTATCATAGGGGTGCATACTGGCTTATAGTCTTCCATCTTGAAGGTTTTCAATATTTCCTTCACATATTTTGACTGATTAATGAATATACCTTTATTTGTCTATTTTACATTTAGTCCCAAAAAGTATTTTATAGGACCAATCATGCTCATTTCAAATTCATTTTGCATTTCTTTTGCAAATGCTGCACTAAGCTTGTCATTACCTCCAAAGCTAATGTCATCAACAAATATCACAACTAGTAGTAATCCATCAGGTGTCTCTCTTGTGAATAAGTTACAATCTACTGCACCTTTCTTGAATCCAATCTTGGTAAGATAACCATCAAGTCTCTCATACCAAGCTCTTTGGGCCTGTTTAATACCATAGAGTGCTTTCTTCAATCTACATACCATGTCTGGTTTATCTGAAAGATTAAATCCTTTAAGCTGTTCAATGTAGACTTCTTCCTTCAAGTAACCATTCAAAAAGGTTTACTTTACATCCATTTGATAAACTTTAAAGTCTTTGAATGTTGCATAGGCCAAGAAAAATTTATGGCCTCCAGTCTGCTCACAGGGGAAAATGTATCAGTGTAGTCTATTCCTTCTCTCTGCAGATATCCTTTACAAACTAATCTTGCTTTGTTTCTTAATACTGTACCTTCTTCATTCATCTTGTTTCTGAATATCCACTTTGTTCCAATCATATTTTTGTCACTAGGTCTAGGAACCAATTCCCATGTCTCATTCTTAATTATCTGATCTAATTCTTCTTTCATTGCATTCTTCCAATAAGAATCATTACAAGCATCTTCAACACTTAAAGGTTCAATCTGTGAAAGCAAACATACCTCTTCATCCATTGTTAGACTTTTTTCTTTTGATCTGGTCAAAACACTGCTGCTATGATCTCCAATGATATCTTCTTTAGAGTGGTATCTAGATGTGAATTTTGGAACCTTAGGTGTTACTTCTTCTTCTATAATCTATGATTCTTCTCTGCTTGATTCAGGATCATTACATGAAACATCAATGCAATCAAAAATTTCTTCAATAATAGTATATTTACGGCTAGGCTTGGGTTCATCTTCAATCATAGGTGCATATTCATAGTTCCTTGCTTGGACCATGAACTTTTCATCAATCTTTACATGAGTACTTTCAATTATCTTTTTCAATCTCAAATTGAAACATCTGTATGCTTTGCTTTTAGTAGAGTAACCAATGAAAATACCTTCATCGCTTCTTGCATCAAACTTACCAACACCATCATCTCTCTTGATGTAGCACTTGCTGCCAAAGATTCTAAAATATTTCACTGTAAGTACATTACCAAACCAAAGTTCATAAGGTGTTTTGTCCACGCCTGGCCTTAGTTGTGTTATGTTGATAGTATAGGTTGCTCTATTGACTGCATCTCTCCAATATGTGTGCGCAACTTTTCCTTCAATCATCATAGTGTGCGCTGTATCAAGTATAATCCTATTCCTCCTTTCTGTAATCCTATTCTACTGTGGGGTTCAAGGAGCACTCAAATCTCTTTTTATTCCATGTTCTTCACAATAGTCATAAAACTGATCAGAGGTGATCTCTCTTCCTCTATCTGATTTTAGACATTTCAGTTTTATTCCAGATTCATTCTCAACCTTAGCTTTGAATATTTTGAACTTCTCAAAGGCATCTGACTTCTCTTTTAAGAAAACAACCCACATCATCCTTGAAAAATCATCAACAAAAAAAATGAAATACCTTTCTCCGTAGTATGATCTTGTTTGAGTAGGACCACATAAATCTGTATGTACTAGGTCCAATTTGTTTTCATCTGAGTTATACTTGCTTATGAAAGAACTCCTTACATGCTTTCCCATAACGCATTCCCTGTATATTGTGTCTACTGGTCTTGCAATTCTAGGAAGATCTCTAATTGTTTTGACATTGCTTATATTTACTATGTTATCAAAATTGATATGACAGAGTCTCTTGTGCCATAACCAACTATCATCAACTTTTTCAATAAAATAACTTACATCTGAATTGAGCTAAAAAAGATTAGCTTTTGTTTTTGATCCTGATGCAATCATGTCTCCATCTTTGTTGCTAATGATGCATTTGTTTTCTTTGAATTCCAAATGATAACCTTTGTCAAGTAGTTGTCCAACACTTAGTAGATTGTGATGTAGTCCATCAACATACAAAACATCATCTATCTTATTCTTTCCATCCAGGGTGATGGATCCTCTGCCTATGATAGGTTTGGGAGTGTTATCTCCAAATCTAACCATACCACCTTTGTATTTTTCTAGATGAACAAATCTATCTTTATCACCTATCATGTGGTTAGAACAACTTCTATCAATGATCCAATCAGTTCTAATGTCTACTTTGGAAACTAGGGGTAACTCCTGTGCTTCTTTGTCATCTTCAATGTCCATATACTTAGGCAATTTTTCCATATCTTTAAGGGCAACGAATCCAATTTCATCTTCTCCTAAATCTTCATCAGTTACACCTTCAACATGATAGCATTCCTTTCTGTATTTAGGTTTATAATCAGGTCTAAATTTCTTTATTCTTGTAGGACACTTGGATGCAAAGTGGCCAATCTTGTTACATGAAAAACATTTGAATGGAAGCTTTCCTTCATATTTCCCTTTGCCTTTCTTTTCTCTTTTAGCAATCATAGATATGATTTCTTCCAGTTCTTCATCAACATCTTCTTTCTCATTATTGCTAGAGATGTGAGATTTCTTGCCATGGACTGATGCTTTGAAGGCTATTTCACCTTTTGGTTCAGTCTTCAATCTTGATATCTCAAATGCAAGGATTTTACAGATCAAAGTCTCTCTTTTGAAGTCTTGTGAAAATTGCATAGTTTCCTCTAGAATACTAATCTTGTTTTTATAGTCTGATGTTAGAGTATTCAACAGCTTGTCCATTATATCTTCCTCTAATATTTCTCCTCCATTGTTTATGATTCCAAAAAATGCTTCATTTATCCTCTGATTGTAGGCTCTAATGTTCTATTCAGGTAACATCTCAAGACTGTTGTATTTCTTTTTCCATGTCTTCCTACGCGCATTCTTAGCTTGAATATCTCCTTCAAACATGTCTTCTAAATACTTCCATATAGTGTAAGCCTTGTCTAATTTATTTATCTCAGAAAATTCACTGTCGGATAGGGCACTATAAGGGCTTCTTTAGCAATTGCATTAGCTGTGAATGTTTCCTTTTGTTTGCTAGTAGCATTATCATTTGCAAGATCTTTTAGAGATGGAATAACAACTTCTTGTGTAGCTATCTCAAAGATTTCAAAACCAATACACTATAGATGGGTTATCATTTTGTTTTTCCAATCCAGATAATTTTCTCCATCAAACTTAGGACTCTCTTTTCTAAAGTATGCCATTTGATCTACCTTAAGCTGTTAGGCTTTCTCCTCAAGGAACTTGGCTCTGATACCAATTGTTAGAATAGTACCAAAGGATAACTGAGAGGGGGGGGGTGAATCAATTATCATCCAATTAAATTCTTTTCTTTCTTTAACTTCAGAATACAATAAAGTAAACACTCATTCAGATAACACAGTACACAACACACAATTTGATTACGGGGAAACCAAATGGTAAAAACCCCAGTGGGAATTAGTACCCACAATGAACTATACTTGTTTATAGTAATCCCTGTTAGAAGATATTTCAACTCTGTTAGGAGTTGTACTTTACAATGCAATAAGTATACTGACCTTGTTAAGGGTCTGACCCTGTTATGAGTCTTTTACAAATAACCCTGTTAGGGGTGAGGACTCACTGTCCAAAAGCTCACTGCTTCAATGGTGAAGGCTACAACCTTCTGTAGAATAGATATACACTATATATAATGATTAATTTTAGAGTAGATCTATTCTCTTGATTAGTTCCAATGTATTGTAATCTTCTGCTTCTTCTTCACATAGACTCTTGATGAATGAACCACATCTAGTATTCTGCTTTGTACATTTTCTTTCTCTTTTTGTATCATTCAAAGTTAGTGTATCAAAAATGACTTGCTATAAGTATCTTTATCAAAGTATGATATCATGGGACCTGTAAGATAACTCTTCATAACATCCTTGTCAGCTTTTTTAAGCACACAAACAATATTAAGTCCGTGCAACACAAACTGAACAGACGCGACGCTTCACTAAGTCAGCCTCACTAAATTAACTCTAACTTTGCAATCTTCTTGAAACATGTTTGGCGCCTTTAGATAAATATCATCAACTCATAATTAATCATGAATATACACACACATATCTTGAAGATAGGCACAACTCAAGAAACACGTTAAATACGTCGGCTCTAAACAGATACTCCTCCAGAATTGTAACTGCTAATAACATAATTACACAACTTGACTGAAACATTATATACGAGTCTACATGTATGAACATAACATGCTAAACATGTCTACAACCTGAATATATCCACACAAGGCTTGATATCATCATTTTGATAAGTACATGTAGAATCACTACTGTATATTATATGTTGTCATCAATGACAAACATACAATCAACTAGCTATATTGGATGGAGAGAACTTGATGCTAAGAAGAACTTTTTTGAAAGTGCCTAACACTATAGAGCCACCTCAAAGAAAGAATTTGTTTAAGACAACTTCTAGGTCTGATGGGAAGATTTGCAAAGTGATTGTGTACTCTAGATCCACTGAGAATATTGTATCCACAGAGATGATGGATAAATTGAAACTGAAAAGGATACCTCATACCACACCCTATAAGATTTCATGGTTGAATAAGGGTCAAAAAATAGTGGTAATAGTAAATGATCTATTCAAAATAAAACTTTTTTTTTTAAATGTTCAGATCTATTGTTAGTCCAACAATACCTCTCTGATCAATATATACTTCAATTCCTTTGCTTTCTTTCTTTATTCTACTTGGTGAATGCTTTGTCCTTTATTGCTCGGTGTTTGCAGAATTTCTTGGCTCTGTTCTTCAACTTGTATGATCAGATCTGCATGAAGAATTCTATCTTCACACAAAATATACTTAACATTCCTCTCTCTGAATATGAATTCCTTGTCTCCTTATATAGACATGATTGGTCCCTCAATCTCCTTTTGTTGTAGATCTCTCCTTGATCCGTAAAACTCGCCATGAGTTCCTTTATCCCATAAAGATCTCCTTTAGTTTTATTCCATAAATCTCTCCTTGATAACTATGAATAAAAAATGCTTTTAATCTCCTTCCTTGCTTTAGCTTAACTGATCATTGATAATAACAAATCAATCAGTCAATCCCTAAATTTTAACTCTACCAGCTCTACCAGCTAAGAAATTTTGTTGTTCTTTAATTCCAGTTATGCTCGGTCATCAACTTCAGTTATGTTCATTCATTAACTCCAATTATGCTTGGTAACACTTGCTCGGTTAATGTTGTGCTTGGTATACACTGTGAACTACTCAGTGTTTACTTTCACATAGTGTATGTAAACCTTTTATGTTTTACCGACAACATAAACTTTGTCTCTTCAGATCTTCAAGGTTATGACAATATGTGTATGAACAATCAAACCATATCAAGTTGAAATCAATGACAATACAATACACTAACTAATTTAATGTCTTGCATTCACTTTTGCAGCTCGGTGATCATCAACTTATCATCTTCAAACATTCAATCAATTATAGTTCACCAATCTCTCCCTTTGGCATTGATGGCAACACAATACAAAATATGCAGTATAAAACATGCCATAACATACCAAACTTATTATTCTATAACCAATTCAAATATCTAAATCTCGATAAGCTCTTCTAGCTCATATTTAATATGTTTAATCACTACAAAATATTTTTTACCATACAACTCTCCCTATAGATTTGATTCCACTGTGTGCTTTCCCTTTATTCATTCCCTTCAATGGATAGGTGTAGCAATTCTGCATTCTAATTCTATCTCTCCCTCTCTTGTAGAATCTCTTCTCCCTTTTCTGGATAGATATGCAGTGTTTACTCTCTCCAATTCTCTCCCTTTGATGGATGGTTATTTTAGATATGCAGTGTTAACTCTTTGCAATTCTCTCCCTTTTATGGATGGTTATTTCATTGACAGTAACCTTTAGATATTATAGAATATCTTCTCCCTAATGGATATTTCATTGAATCTTTCTCTCCCTTTAATAGCAATGCCAAAAAATATATACATCTTTGTAGTAGCCAATAATATCTCTAGTGTGTGGTTCAGCTAAGTACCTTCAGTGTACTGATATTTCATTGTAGTCCATATCACAGCTTGCATCAACATGATTAATCTTCTGATAATATGTAGGTTGATGCAACCTCCTAGTCAGCTTAGTGACTAGTGGACAAGGGATGAACCCCTAGTCTATTCCTCAGGTATTCAAATGTATCTTTTGGCAATGGTTTTGTGAAAATGTCTACTAGTTGTTCTTTGGATTGTACATATTTTAGTATTACCTATTTCTCTTGTACTTGTTCCCTTAAGTAATGATACTTAATAGATATGTGCTTTGTCTTAGCATCCATCACATGGTTCTTTGAAATGTTTATAACAATTGTATTATCATAATAGATAATTACTGGGTCAAGAATTTCCTCATTCATACCTTTCAGCAATTGCTTGATCCATGCAATGTTAGAGCACTTTGCAGCAATAGCTACATATTCTGCTTCAACAGTTGATTGAGATATGCATCCTTTATTTTACTTATCAATGTGACAATTCTGTCACCCATAAAGAATGTTCCTCATGTAGTGCTCTTTCTATCATCTATGTTTCCATCCCAATCAACATCAGTATAAACTTGTAGCTCAAATTTCCCTTTTTTATTGTACCACAAACCATAGTCTTCAGTATTCTTTAGATATCTCAAAATTCTTTTAACGATAGTCATGTGTGATTCCTTAGGGTTAGCAGAGAATCTTGCAACTATACCAAATGCATGTGCTATATCAACAAATGACTTGCATAGCATATCATTACCTCTAAATATGATATCATCAACAAATATCTCAGCAATCAAAATCTCATCGTCAGTATCTCCTTTCAAATACATATTATTGTTGTCACTTGTTCTAAAAAATCCAATACTAATAAGATAAGAGTGAAGTCCTTCATACCATGCTCTCGGTGCTTGTTTCAATCCATACAAGGCTTTGTGTAGTTTACAGACCATTTTCCTCCTTTTAGGATCAACAAACCCTTCAGGTTGTTTAATATATACCTCGTTTTCTAGTATTCCATTCAGAAATGTAGATTTAACATCCATTTGGTATACTTTGAATCGTTTAAAAGCAACATAAGAAAGTAGAATTCTTACTCCTAGTCTAGAAATGGGGGAAAAGGTTTCTCCATAGTTAATACCTTCTTCTTGTGCATACCCTTTGCATACCAGTCTTGTTTTTTTCCTTGTGACTTCTCCATTCTCATTAAGTTTGTTTCTGAAAATCCTTTTGGTGCCAATGACATTTTTGTCACTTGGTCTAGGTACTAATGTCCATATTTTATTCTTATCAATATGTTCAATCTCTTCATTCATTTCACTAACCCATTCTTGATTCTCAAGTGCATAATTAACATATTTAGGCTCAAAAGCACAAATCAAACATCTATTGTTAAGTGACTTACTTCTTGTTCTCATTCCTTCTCTTGTGTCCCCAATGGTCTGGTCCTATGGATGGTGTCTTATGACATATTTAGCAAGTACAGGTTCAAATCTATGTTCTTCATTTTGATCTTCATCACTTGTTTCATCATTGTGAGTAATTTCCTTATTCTCAGTGTGTGCATCTTGTTGCTCAGTTGTATTTTTCTATTGCTTGGTAGTGTTACATTGTTTCTCGGTAGCTTTAGTCTGTTTCTCAAGCAAGGTGTTAGGTACTTCAATGTAGACAAATATGTTGTAATATTCATGTTCCTTTATGCTTTCCTCATCATTTTTCTCAGCAAATTCATCCACTTTAACATTTTCAGTCTCAATGATTTTTTTAGAAGATTTATTCAGACACTTATAAACTTTGCTTTTAGTAGAATATCCTAGAAATATTCCTTCATTACTTTTATATTCAAGTTTCCCATTTCTATAATCTTTTAGTATATAACAATGAATTCTAAAAATTCTAAAGTAACTCACATTTGGTATGCCATAGCTTATAAGGTGTCTTATTTGTGTCTTTCTTCAATTGAACTCAATTCAATGTATAGACAGAAGTACTTACAACTTCTCTCTAGAATGTTTGTGTGATGCCTTTTTCCATCAATAGTGTTCTAGCACAATCAACAATTGGTCTATTTGTCCTTTCAAATAATCCCATTTTGCTGTGGTGTTCTTAGTGCAGAAACTTGTCTTGTTATCCCATGCTCATTACAACAGTTAGTGAATTCATCATAAATAAATTCTCCTCCTGTATCTGAACTTAAACATTTTAGTTCTTTTCCACTTTGTTTTTCAAATTTATCTTTATACCATTTAAACATCTTAAATGCTTTAGATTTCTCTTTTAAGAACATGACAATCATCATCCTAGAATAGTCATAAACAAATAGAATAAAGTATCTATCACCATAATAGCTCTTTGTTCTCATTGGTCCACATAAGTCACTATGAACTAACTCCAGAATAGTATTAGATGAGTATGTTTTTCTCTTGAAACTATACTTTTTCATTTTTCCTATTTGACAATTCTTGCACATAACATGGCCGGGCTTTGAAATACTCAGTAAGCCTCTCACTTTCCTTTTCTTACTTAGCTTAACCATGTTGTCAAAATTCACATGACATAACCTTTTATGCCACAACCAAACTTATTCATTTCTTGCCAATAAACAAGTGGTCTTAGTATTATCAAGATAGAATAGACTAACTTTTATTTTTTCACTAGTACCGATCAACTTTCCTATTGTATTATAGATCATTGTTTTTTTGTTCTCAAATGCAACTCGGTGTCCTATGTTGTTTAGCTCTAAAACACTCAACATATTATAGTTAATTCCTTTCACCCAAAATGCATTTTCACATTTGATTAGTGTATTCAACATGATGGTACCTTTTCCTTTAACTGGGAAAGGTGAGTCATTACCCATCCTAACTGATCCACCATTATAATATTCAAAGTTTCAAAATTTTCTTTATCTCCAGTCATGTGATGAGTACAACCACTATCAATAATCCAGACATCATTTTTGCTAACTTTAGATATGAGTGTTATTTCAACATACCTTTCTTCTTCGTTTGAATCATCCTTCATAGCAACAAATACTACCTCAATATCTTCATCAGAATCAGTATCATAATTTTCAGCTTTATTCTCAACCAAGTAACAAGCCTTCTTGCCTTTGTCCTTGTAATCTCAGTTATCTCTTATGTCAGAGTGTCGGTTTCTTCTATGGTCTTGGTCATCACTTGTGTCATGCTTCTTTTCATACGATTTGTCATTGTCTCTTTCATCCTTTCTCTTGTTAGGGCATCTAGCAGCAAAATGTCCAATTTCTTTGTAATTAAAACAAACCAATGGTAATTTACCTTTATGTCTTCCTTTACATCTATGTAATCTCCTAGCCATTAGTGCTTCAAGTTCATCAATTTCTTTCTCATCAATATCACTGTCACTATCATTTCTCATATTGTGTTTGTTACTAGATTTGCTTATTTTCAGAGAAGACTTGAATGCAGAATCAATAGTAGGTAAGACAATGTTGTCATAGTTGTTCATCTCAAATGAAATAAGTCTAGCAATCAAACTACCAAGAGTAACATTGTTACTAGTTATTGCTCTCATTTATTGAATTAAAAATACTCTAATAGCATAAAAAGACATTAAGGTTCTCATAATTTTACTTACAACTATTACTTCATCAAGTACTCCTCCTACTCCACGGTTAGCATTAACAACTTCTTTGATTCTATCACTGTACTGAGTGATGTTCTCTCCTTCTTTCATTCTCAGGTCATCAAACTTTCCTCTTAGGCTTTCAGCTTTAGCCCTCAGCACATTGGCATCTCCTCCATGTACTAGCTTGAGTTTGTCCCACATTTTCTTTGCAGAGGTGCATGATTTCACATCTTCAAATTCAGCATCGGTTAGTAAAGAAGCAAGTTCTATCATCATAGAGTTGTGTTCATGTTTCTCTCTCAATTGATCAACAATTAGAGGTCCATTAGGTGCAACATATTCAGTATCCTAGTGTTTTGTAACATTATTTCCAATACTAGATAGATGAAGTTTTATCCTTATTTTCCATGATGTAAAGTTGTCCTTGTTCAAATTAGGCATATCCCTTGTACTCATATTATGATCTTTAGCTTAAGTCCCTTTAAAATTTTCTTCCAAACACCAGATCTCTGATATAATGGCTCATAAAATGACCTGACTTCCTATTTAAAACACAACCATTGATCTATGTTTATATTTATCTATGACTTCAAGTTTAGATATGATCATAGGCACGTGCTGTTCATGCATAATGCCTTGATCATTAGATTTTGATCACTTCTTAATTGAGGCTTTGTGCAGTTCGTCTGATCAAACTGAACTTGATCGGTCTTTAAATTTTTTTCTGCTTTGCTCAACATGGCCCATCATGGACACATGTGTTCAAGGCATGATGCATTAATGGATAGGTCTTGAGCACTTTTACTTTAAGGATTTACATCTACCATTTGATCAAATGGGACTTGCTTGAATATTACCCCTTAGTTCTTACCTTAGCCTTAACTTGCCTTTGACCCATCTTTAATCTTGGTATCTAAAATCCTTTATGTCTCCAAGTCATGAGATCATTTCTTTAACTCTGAGTTTATTGTGAGACTTCATGCCAACCACAAGATCTAAACTTGATCCACTCGAAATCAACAGCCTGTACTGAATCTCTGAACCTTAGAATAATATTCTATTTCATTCCGAGATCACGAGACAACCATTCAATTAAAAACACATCCGCGGTCTGCACCAAATCGCAAAACCCTTGGATCATATTCTTTTTCATTTCAAGATTATGAGAGAACCACAAGATCAAAACATGATCAATGGCTAAGATCATAACTTGAATCTAACTTTACTGCAACTCAGATTCATTCTGAGATCATGCAACTGAGCATATCTTTGAGTCTCCAATTATCTGGCCTAACCATGGTTTCATCATGAGACTTAGCGCCAGCCCTAAGATCATGTTAGCATCAACGACCATGATTTTATCTTTACAAACTCTGAATCTAACTTGACTTCAACTACTTTGACCATGATTAATTCTAAGATCACGCCACTGAAAGATACTCCAAGTCGCCAAATGAATTCCTTGACCCCTGGTTTATCACAAGATCTAGCGTAAGCTGTAGGATTAGAACAAGATTAACGATCTGCATGTGATCTCAGAACAAATAACTTAACCTCAAGTCCTTTTAAAGATTATGCGACTAAGGCAAAAAGCAAACCAGACTTTAACTCTGATTTTATCTAGAGATCACAAGATAGACCGAGTCGCTAGATCTCCCAATGTTTTGACTAACTCTAGTTTCATCATGAGACTTAGCGCATAGCACACGATCAAAAATATATCAATGACTGTGCTTAATCTTAGAATAAAAGTTGACTTTTGAATTTGTCTTGAGATCTTGCGCAAGCCATAGGATCAAAATTGCATCAATAGTTTGCGTTAAGTCTCCCAATGAAAAGAGCATATTTCGTTTCCTTTCAAGATCACAAGACTAAGGGCCACGCGAAGTTGTTGAAGGAGATGTAATATTCCCTCTAGGTTGTGAGATTAAGAGATAGCCAAGGAAAATTTTAATGCGCACATGACATATAAATCACTTAGGTCACTCGAAAAAGTAACTTGAAATTAGAACATGTCATGAACGAGCTAGGGTTTAAGAGATTTTCAAGGTTTCTTGCTAAAACCAGACCTATAAATATGTAGATAACATGGAGATGACCTAGAAACACAAACAAAAATGTACAAGTTGGGCTCTACCCTTGTGGGAGCCTCATTTTTCTCCACTTGTAGCCAAAATTACATAAGATAGGAAATTTGGGTAACAGTACCATTTTGGTAGAAACCATGTAAGGAGTGGCAAGGCCAACCGATGGGAACTCACAAATTTCCCAAGGGAGTTGGGAAGTGTGTGAGGAGCCTTTTAGCGGGACTTTGGAGAAAATTTGAGTTCACCCACTCTCCAACTTTGGAGACAACTAGAATTTAAGAGGATTTTAGGCTAAGGAGTTGGACTTTGGGAATCTCTTCTTCAAACCTCATATACCATAGCTAGAGTAAAGGTTGGTAATTTCCTTCCATTTGTTGAATGCTCTTATTTTTTGTATTATTCCTTGTATTTGAGAAGCAAAACCTGCATGTGTAATGTGCTCTCTTATGTGTTATGTAACTATGTATTGTGTATTGTAGCTATGTTATTTTTGCTTGTATATTGCTTAATTTCTTGAGTGTTCTTTCTTTCATGTTCATGGGAGTGCAAGGCCAAAATCACCCTTGGGATGGAAGAGTAGCCTTGTGGTGAAGGGAAATTTGGGACAACCCATTGAGTGTAGAGTCTCTTTTCTTGGAAGAGATGGAAAAACCATGAATTATGGGGTCCATGTAGCTATTTTGATGTTTATAGATCAGGGTCATAAGGGTTGGTATTTGGGTTGTGAAAAATGCAAAATGAAGAATGTGTAGGCTTGTGAAGGCATGTATTATTATGTATTTTTAGCCTTCTTGTCATGGGTACATGGCCAACTTCACCCCTCATTTTGGGTCACTTGGTAACCATTGTGTAAGTCTTGGGTTGGGAGTTTTATGTGATTTGTTTGGTTGTGAAATGCTAGTTTTTATTTTTTGTTTGTTGTCACCCGTTTGACTCTTGGTTCTCCTAGCTCAGGGGTGGCCTTTTAAAGGCATAGGTTGGGAGGTGAGCCTCCATGGTCATGGTGTTTTTTTATTTTCATATCTACGTTGTTTCTAGAGTGGAAAAGAAGGAAAGAAGATGAATTTTTACAAGTGATAGTCTTCCCATTGCATTCTTAAAATTTTGTATTCTTTGTAAATCTATATATGTAAAGAAATAGAGAGAAAAAGGGGGCTTGTAAGAGATTTTATATTACTTTGTAAATTTAGATGTTTCCAAAGGTTGTGAAAGATTTAGTTTTCTTGTATAGGTAGTCATTTCTTAAAATTTCTAAAAGATTTAAAATTTCTTGCATCATTTGTTGTTCCTAAAGTTCTAAAGATGGAGGAAAAGAGAAATGTAATTTATGTGATGTAATAAATTTTTTGTGTTACTTTTGATAAGTTATTTAAGAATAAATTTTGTATATATTTTTTTGTGTTTTCTTGAGAATCTCATGTTGAAAAAAAGGAAAGAAGTAGATTCAGTTCATTTTTTAAAGTATATAGATATGTGCATAAGTCAAAATCTAAATACATTTTGAACTAGAAAAAAATCCTTCAGCTTAATTTTTTATTTATACAGAATGTTGAGTTCATATGAAAAGATAAGAAAATACAGTATGTAGATTATTTGCAGAGAATGAAAGATTACATTTTTATACATATAAATTCATGAATCTACAATTTGGAGTTAGCTTCCCATTTAAATTCAAAATTATATAAATATATTTATATACTTGTAAAAAAGGAGAGGTAAACATATTTGATTTTATGACAGCAACTACATTAACATATATACATTATATATACATATATATACTAAAATTATATTCGGAAACCATTTTTATATAAACAAAAAAAATTTCATAGGCTATTTTTTTTCTTCTAAAAATTAATTTTTTTTAAAATATAACAGTCATATTTGTTTAACCCTGAGGGGGGGCTATGGCCGAGCTGTAGCAAAGTGGTAGTAGCCACTAGATGTGGTCATGCCCCAGCTCAATGGTAGCAGCCACTAGTTGCGGTCGTGTCGCAGCTTAGTGGAGGCAACCACTTGTTGCGGTCATGTTGTAACTCAGTTGCGACAACCACTGGTTGTGGTCGAGCCACAGCTCAGTGGCGACAACCACTAGATGTGGCCGAGATACAACTCGGTGGTGACCCCCACGCCGCCACCCTTCCCTACTCTCGTCGTGGTGGAACCCATGTCGACGAGGTGACTTGCATCCATTCTCGTTCAGGGAAGTATCTATTTACACATACTTACTTGTCTTTCATAACTTCTATTGTTTATCATCCTTCTCTTATCGAAGTATTATCACGTATTTATTCACTTTCATATGTCTTAATGTTTAATGTTTGAAGATTCACATTTGTATTAGAATCATTTACTTAAAGTTTTCTTTTTCACTTGGAGAATTTGAGAATCTAATCTTGTGACCTTTTTCCTTAAAGGGCATTATGTAATTGCGATTGATCTTGAATATGTTTTTGACTAAGTGCAAAATCCTATGTGGTGTTTTCATATAGATCCT
>MU228545.1:826207-842972 GCA_018584345.1 Thuja plicata
TAAAGTGACACTTTTTATTTCAAAGTTGTCTCTGAAGTTGAACATAGGGTTGAAGATATATCGACTCTGTTTGCCCATTATTGGAATATAGCACTGGTCCGTCTCGTTATTTGAATTTAGTATTGGGTTTCATTATTTCAAGTTTCAAATTATTCTTTCGTTACATCTAATCTAGTTTATATCTTAATCATATCAAACAACATTAAATACATTATATGTCATTAACAAATATACTTTCAGTTTTGTGATCTTATTAACCTATTGAGAAGCAGGAATCGAAGTTATCAGTTCTCTGTTACAGGAAGCCTCTAAGAAGACCTTGAAGACAAGTTTAAAGTGCAGGTCCACCAGCCTTGATTCTATGGAATCAGAATTGCAGGAGGTTCTTCAAACCTCGTTCGTTGGCAAATCGATCTTATCCATCTTCGTTGGATAAAAGAAATCCGCTAGAAGTCCAATCTGTCGATTTGAGCACCAACACGTCGTACACCTGCCCTTTGTCCCCAAATAAAAACATATATGACTACCATGGTATATATATCCTACAAAACACAAAAAAAGAGAAGATCTCCCACAGACACACACACAAGATAAAAAAAAATTACATCTACATAATGAGAAAACCCTAACTGATTAGGGTTAGGTTAAAAATGAGAGAGAGATGAGAGAAATGAGGGAAGAAATGAAACTTTAAAATGAGATTATAATCTCATATTGGGAAACGTAGAAACTCTAATTAGGGTTGGAAATGAGATGATTAAAATATCATTTAATTTTGAGTTCTAGAGTAAAAGTCAAAGAGAAGGAATTTAAAATTAGTTATTTTTGCTTTAAAAGGGATAATTAATTGGTTATGTAAGTTAATAAGAAAAATGAATTTCATATTGCTTGGGGACTAATCTTTTTATAAGGGATCATTTAATTAGTAAATGTAGAATTAAATTAAAGGGAAATGTTTTTTTTTCTGTTAAAGATATATGATATTAATTCATACAAAAATGAGTACAATCATGTGTCTAGCTAAAGGGGAAATTTAGAATTATAATGGGGAATTTAATAAATTTAGAATAAAAGTATCTAAATAACATGTTAATAATTTAATGACTTGTTATATGATAATGTTTGTGAGAAATAATTAATAGATAATAAAATATTGTGACAAGAGGGATTAAAATTATAACGATTAAATTATTTCATTGATAATGTAATGGTTAAAATATAATGATTTAAAATGTATGTTAATATATGGTTGTAACAGCTCCTCTATTTCAATTATTATATGTGGCTAATATAATAATTTTCATAAAGACCATAAACAAGATTTTTAAATCAGCATGATATTTTTATAGTAACCTTTTTAATTAACATATTATTGGTATGATTAAACTAGGGATATAGTAATTGATTTAATGGACATGAAATGTATTGTGCATAATATAATTGTTATATGAGGGCCATAAATGACATTTTTGCACTATAATTAATATTTTAATTGTGTCATTTAACCTTTTGAGAAGGGTAGTTTATTTTTAACTCAATTATTGTCACCTTGAGGATTAAATTTCTTTAATGACCATTTTTAAGGGGAAGGTGAAGATTATTGGAGATTGATAAAGCAAGGATATTAACTAACCATCAAACGTTAAATGGATTTACTAAAGCCTTTATTAGATTATAATTAATCAAATTTAAATAATTAAACCAAATTAAGGGTAGTCACCCTAGTTGAACCGCAATGGCTAAACCCTTACGAGGGATGTTGGCAAGACAACCTTGGAAGGGGAGTTACCCACAAGGTTAATGCTTGTCATGATTTCCCCTTGACCTCATTAAACTCTATTTGGATACTCTTAGAGATTAATTTAATCTAATGATGATGTAACCCCTAAAGTGAACTTAGTAAACACTTTACCTTATCAACATGCAAACATTATTTAATTCAACATGTCTATAAAAAAAATTGTTGTTGTGTTTTGGCTCTTAAATTTAGGGCATGACAAATTAGTTTAATCAAACTTATCATCACTATTTGGTCTTTTCTCACTTTTTATCAATTGTCATTTAGTATTATACAAGATGTGTGATGATATTGGTTGGGATGGTTCATGATCATTTATTTGATTTGTCTTTTTTGTCATTAATTTTATTTTTTTCTATGTTCCTATGCTACACAAGAATACTACTGAGTGGTGAGAGTGGTTGGGATGGCTTATGGTCTTTTATTTTTGGCCTTATCTTTTGTTTGTGGGATGTTTTCATGAAGTTTTGGGGCATGCACATGTTTCAGGGTGGATTGGGGCATTCCTTGTCTGCATTATGTTTGTTGTGATTAAAAAAGAATCATGCAATTACTCTGAGTTCATATATGTTACAATGTGATGCATCTGATTTTCTATGTCAAAAATATCTACAAAAGACAAACTGTGTGCTAATAAACAAAACATAGGATTGATTTTGTTTTGTTTTCCCTTTTTGTTTTGGCTTGTGTTGGGTTTTTTTTTTCCTTCTGTCTTGTCTTGTTTCTCTCTATGGTTAGTCTTGTTTGGGTCTTGTGTTCTGCGCTTCATTATAAAAAAAAAATGGCCTCTTCTTTCCTGTTTTTCATCCACTTTTTCAATCGGGCACTGTCGTGGCATTTTATGTTTGAGTCATCTCTTTTAATGTGATTTTTCTTTGAAACAACGCTCAGAAACACATTGTCTCAAATAGGGGAAAAATAAAGACACCTAAAATGGTTGAAGCCCCTAACTCCCCTTTTTTAGTCATCTCTTATGAACTTCCTCAATTTTGTCCATTTTTTATCAAGCCATTTTGATCATTTTTTTTAGCCAATTTAATTTATTTGTCATCTGTGCATTTATTTTCGTAATCTTGTCACATTCAGTCATTTTGTTGTGTGCTTCAATAAATAATTTTAGTAATTATTTAGTTATGTCCTAATGTTTGTTCCTAGGGAGCGAAATATTTAATTATTTATCCCTATGTCCCCCTTAGGCATAAATTTATTTATGCATTTTTGTATTTTATTTTGCATTTGAATATTTTAAATATTCAAACGACTTTTGAGTTTCTCACTTTATTTTGCATTTCAATATGATTTTATATTTAAGCGTATTTTAGGCTTTTGGAGGGAAATTTGAAATTTGTTTTATTATCTGGTTCTTATTATTTTTTGTTGGCTCTCCCTTTCCCTTTGACTGTTCATTTCTTCTTGGTGACTGCTCAATTTTTTATTTAGTTTACTATTAATTGGATTTATTCTTCTTCATTTGGTTAACCATGATTCGAGTATCCTCATTGCATTATTGTTTGTATACTTTTTTTTTTCAAATATTTATTAGTGCACTTGTCATAAAGAGAAACATATTTGGAGGATAAAGAGGAACAATGAAGTGATTCAAAAGGTTTGCATAATTTTGGTATTTTTGTTTTTTAATGATATTTTGTGCAAATTTGATTTCAATGCTTCATTTAAAGGTTAGAAATGTTTTGAATATGATGTTTATGATTTGTCATGGTTAACCTATTCATATTTGTATACAAATGATTTTCCTAACCTAGAGGTATATTCCCCACCATATTTATATTTATATTTATGTGGGCATTTCAGGTTGCCTTGGCTTCGTCCATACTTCTAAGTTCAACTATTTGTTTTGATTAATAAGCATAAGAAAGTTTTGAAAGGACCCAAAACCCTTTACAAAATATTACATCATAGGAATAAGAACTAAAGACCACCAACAAAAAACAAGAGACAACCAAAAAAAAATCCTACTAAGAGGCAACAACACTAACAATGAAAAAAAGAAAAAAATCAGTAGGAAAGAAACCACCCAAAGGAAGACCCAACTTAGATACCAGCTAAAGAAGAATGACCCATCAGAGTCTCATCTTTTTTTTTTAAAATTTCCTCCATCCTGCCAATGATGGTTTTGATTTCATGGACACTCTTGTTTGCACTAGGAAACCTCTTCTTGGCACTAGCCCTTGTTCTCATGCTCGACACAACACTCTCACCCTATGCCTCATCCCCATGTTCTCCTTATTTTCCCAAACCCTTATCCAAAACATTAACCAGAGCTCTAAGATTGATGCTAGAAACCTTCATGTTATCACATCTATGCTGGAGGATCTTGTAGATGGTGTTTTACAATTTGTCCACTTGGCTAGAGATGACCTCCATGGAATTCCCCTTCTCCTGAGGTAGAATAATCCTAGAGTCACTGCATCACTTGTCCATCTTATCTTGTAGCCCATTATACTTAGCCTCTAGCTTACAATATTTCAGGTTGAGCATTTTAATTTCTTGAAAACACCATTTCTTAAATTTGAAGGAATAGAGGGCCTCCTCTTTTGCAGTTTGTAACACTCCAAGAGTAACCTCTTATATTTCATTGAAGACATAAAAAACTAGCTTAAAAAAAGAATCCCTAACCCAATGCTTACTAACATCTTCCATACCATCCTCTGTTTCTTCCAGGTTCTCATGAGAATTAGGAACCTCGTGTCTAGTACCCTCCACAAAATTACCAAAAGTGGGCACCATGCCACTCTTTTCATTCCCATCATTGCCACAATTATCCACAACACCCATTTGAACAACCTTGTCAACTAAATCCTCCAAAATTTTAGAATCATGGGTTAGATTCTCACCAGAAATACCTTTTGTGTTAGGAAGACCATCATTCATAGGTTCTAAAATGACATTACCATCCTTCACCATGGAATTCTCTTATTTATTCTCATTATTCTCTATTTCCATACACTGAGCTTCAACCTCCTCTTGGGTCTTGTTCACCATTGAATTCTCTTCTTTATTCTCATTATTCTTTGTTTCCATCCCCTAAACCTCAAACTCTTCTTGGGCCTTGATTTCCTCATCAGAAACATCACTTTCATCCTCCTCCCCATTTGAAATGATAGCTTTATCCTTAGAAAAATTCTACTCATCAGAAGATTCATCTATCTCAGACTCTTCCTCCTTGCTGCTAGCTTTAGAAATAGACTCCTTACTAGCACTCAACCCTTCTTTCTTCGAGCTACCCTCAATGTTACCCTCATCTTTGATTTTTTCATTTACCCAGAACCAGTGTCTTATTCAAGAACATTGTCCCTAGTATGCTCAAAGATAAGGAAAAATAGGCCCTCATGCAACACAAGCTTCTTAGCCTTCTTCCTATGCTCAATAAGACTCTTAGACAAAGAGCTTTGTAGATAAAAAGGAATATTAACCAAACCTTTGTATCTAAAATGGTTCAAAAGCACGAAATGATGTGAGTGAGCCCTAGTGAAATGCCCATCCAAAGTAACATATTCCATAATCAAAATCAAAACATTGCACCAAACCTCCTTAATTTTGTTAACATCATAGAAGCCGTTCATCTTAGCATCAATAAAAATTACCTTTCTACTTCTCTAATTTCAGAAAAAGTTTAGCCGCCATATCTGAAATCTTACAATTTCTTTAGAAATTACCACCCTCGTTGGGAATTTTGGTGACTTTAGTGATGAGATAAACCATGATCTCCATTATCTTCCCATCCATAGTAAAAGAATAATTACACCATATGTCAAAATTTTTTTTTATAATGGCTTTATCATACTTGTGGAGCTTCTCCAGATAGGGAGGGATGCCCACTTTCCTTAGCTTTTGCCACAGCATAGCCTTCTCCTTCACCTTTATCTTCTGGCAGTTATCAGGCTCTTCCCTTTTCAAATCCCATCCCATCCTTTTTGCTTTCAAAGAAACAACGCTCTTCAAAAACACAGTGAGAAATGCCCAACTAGTCGCCTTCACTAAAATAGAGAAAGACACATAAAACTGCCCAAAAAATGTGCGACAAGAAAGTGTTATTATTTTTGCTACCGTCACTCCATGCTTTCCAATCACCTTACCATAAACTTATTGTAATGTATTATGTAGTGTCTAATTATTACTATCGATCATTATTAACATCCATTTTGATTGTAATGCTTTATAAAATTTGACACGGTTAACTTTTTCCCACTTGAAAACTTGGAGTCTTTTGCATGGATTGTCTACTCTTTCTTACTAGAGTATAGTTTATACTTTATTTCTACATAGAAAGACTAGTTTTAAGCCATAAATATAGAATTTTTTTATTTATGCTTGGTCACATTACGGTCAATGATCCAAATCCGAATCATCATCTCCTATATATAGAAGTATTTTTTCATTGATGTGAACCTTTGACAATCTGATAATTTTTCTTTGGTTGCCTTATACTATGTGGGGTTCCTAGGGATTTTAGTGCATCTTTTGGATTTTAATGCATATTTATGGTATTTGGTGCACCTCATATGATCTCATAGCTAATTTATCTTTAAGAGACTTTGACTAAGTAAACACTTAGTCTTGTCTTTTATTTAACTGTTTTACATATTAAAATATAAGGTTCTTAGTGTAGACTATTACTAACATCCATGATTTTATTTTCAGGTACCTTGGGTAATTATAATAATATGGTCTAGATGTAAGGAAAGATGATAATTTTTTTAGCATATATCTACTATATTATTTTTATCATGGGCTAAACAACATATTCCAGTTACCATTCATAAATAGACGTTTCAAGTGTATTATGTTACAACCTTACTTTTAAAAGTAAAATCATTCATTATGTTTGATATTTCCTAATCTAAGATGATTCACACATAATGATCTTTGTTTAGGAGTTCTCAAATAATTTTCCCAAAGGAAAATTACTTAGGTTAGTGATAATACACATGACTAGATAACTCACCAGGAACACTTGTATAAAAATAACAATACGTTATCATAGTACTATATCACTAAGAGGGGGTGAATCAATGATATAATAAAAAGCAAGTATCAATTTTAAAGTCAATTTACATAACCATTCAATGAGACAAACAAAAAAATGAGATAGAGACAAGAAATTCCAATAAAGGGGTAAGTGCACAAAGATGGGGGACCAAAAAGGGGGTATAAGATGCCACATTTTTTTTTTTTTTCTGAAATCAGTAAACTCTGAACTTCAACAAGAATTGAGGATAGTTACACTCAAAATTTTAAAATGTGACAAAAACAAGAGTTGTTCTACTCTGAATCTAGTTTCTAAACTACTAATTTATTTTAGAAATGGTGGAGATTAAGGCCCTAAAAAAGTCAGAGTACAAAAAGTGGTCCTATTTTTTGTGAAAAAAAATAACATAGCATCTGGTGTGCTCCCCCTAAAATGTCAACTTAAAAAATAAAAATTAATCGCTCCAATGAGAAATTAGCTAAAACCACCGAGTTTATCCCTGATTATTCTACTAATTTTTTTGATGAAAGTGTGATTTTTTGCCATTTTCCGAAGTGGACACATCCTGAAAATGTGAAATTTTTGTGTGCTCCCGCTAGAAATCATTGAAACCTAATTGAAAATAAAAACTTCTTTTTTTAAAAGTGTGTAGAATGTAGTCTAGTTTTTGAAAATGTATTTCATTTAAAAATTCGATGAACGAGCCAAAATCTAAGCCCAAATGAATACACGTTGGTTTTTGATAAAAATCAGACATACTTAGAAAAAAGGTTAGAGATTAAATGCTTAACATAATGATAATTCAAAATAAATTACATGGTTAGATAGTTATTAGAGAGATCTACGATATCATGCCATCTGATTTTATCATTATTGAACCACGTGCAAACCTGACAGGGAGCACACAAGAAAAAATGTTATTTTTTTGTAGGTTTGCTAGAAAACGCGTCTCAGATCTGTTTGAATCCTCCAAGCCTTTGGGTTGGAACTCCAAGGAGTATCCAAGGCTTAGGCTTGGTAAAATTCAATGTCATTAAAAGGGTGCATGCCCTATACTCACTATAGGGTGTATGCCCTAGATTAGACATAAAATAGAAAAATGAGAGAGAGAGAGAGAGAGAGAGAGAGAGTTACTAAAGATAAGAAACAAAAATAAAACAATAACAATATAGAATATATCTCTTCAACATACACACACATAGTATTTCTGCTATGAATCCAGGATGTTTGAGATAGGTTTTAGCTTCATAGGAGTTAAGATGCAGATTTTAGATTTTTGGGATTTAAAAAAAAATTCAGACTTAGGGTTCCCTAGATTTATGACCAAGTTATGGAACATTGTGTTAAAGCATGTAGAAAGTTATATGTTGTACCTTATGAATTTTTATACATAGTTTTATTGGCATTATAAGATGTTACTCATGTGATTTTAGTACTTGTCTTATGATAGAATCCATAATAGAAGGCTAGGACTCGTTCAGGTGGCTTGAGTGCACCAAAGGGTTCCCTAGACCTGTGAGATGGATCTTTTGAAAGTACTTGATGTTTTCATGGCTTGTGTGTTTTGGTAGGGGATTAGGTACCCCAGGTGAGTGGCTCACTATAGGTGTTGGAACCTTAAAGTGGTTTCCAAATGATCCTATGGGTGGGTTAGTAAAAAGTGATAACATAATATTCAATCTGGGAAAGGGGGGAAACAAAAGATAATGAAACAAAATATATTAATGGGCACATAGTCTTGTTGGAGTACCAGGATCATGGGTAACTTCCAGGGAGGATCCCTATTCAGAAAGGGGGTACCGGGGTTACATGGTTGCTAGGGAGGATCATAAAATACTAGATATGTGATGACACTCACCTAGAGGGTATGCTAGAAACCTAACCCTTGTGATTAGTAATGTGGTATCTTGTAATGTTTTGTATTTATTTTCAAGTGAGGGTTTGTGAAAATTTAGAATTCTTAGGGCCTTGTGAGTATCTTGGTTCTATCTCCTAGCATGAGGGGTGGAACTTCACTAGTTTCACATGGTTGCGTGACAAAAATCTTTTGAGGTCATGTTCATGGTTCGTGACTTGGATGTGTTCAATTATATGCGTTAATGAAGACCTTTCTATTATCATTGTTACTATTTTTTTTTCTTATCTTTAGTAACTATCTCTAACCAATCATCTCTCTCTCACACACACACACACACACACACACACACACACACACACACACACACACACATACAAACAAACCTTCTTAAGGGGTTGTAAGTGGTCTAAGGGGTCCTAGGACACATTAATGTGTCATAAGAAACCTTAACAATCATTATGACCATTAAGATGTAGAGAGAGGGGTATTCAAGGGTCTTGAATGTTTAGAAGGGGTTCTAGGACACATTAATGTGTATTAGGACCCCTTTTGACCCCTTACCATTCATTAGTGTATGGTAAGGGGTCCTAAGGGGTGATAAGGGGTATAAGGAGTCATAGGGCACATTAATTTGTCTTATGACCCCTTAAAAACCCTTACAACCCCTAAGGTGTAGAGAGAGGGGTCTTCATGGGTTGTAAGGGGTGATAAGTGGTCCTAGGAAACATTAATATGTCCTATAACTCCTTATGACCCCTTAGGACAACTTACAGCCCCTTATCATACATCTATGGGATCTTAAAGTGTCCTAAAGGGTCATAAGGAGCTCTAGGAAACATTAATGTGTCCTAGAACACCTTAACATGTCCTAGAATACCTTAAGACATCTTAGGATATCCTACCATACATTAGTTTATGGTAAGGGATCCTAAGGTGTCTTAAGAGGTCCTAAGACACAGTGATGTGTTCTATGTCAAGTTAAAAACCTTTATGACACCTAAGATGTAGAGAGAGGATTCCTAAAGGGTACTAAGGGGTCATTAGGGGTCCCACAACCCTTTATAACCCATTTCCCTACATCTTAGGTGCGATAAAGGGTCCTAAGGGGTAATAAAGGGTTCTAGGACAATTTAATGTGTCATAGGACCCCTTATAACCCCTTAAGACCCCTTGTCATACATTAGTGTATGATAAGGGGTCCTAAGAAGTCTTAAAGGGTCCTATGACTCACTAATCTGTCCTAGGATCCCTTAAGACCACTAAGAAACCCTTAGGATCTCTTAAAATTAATTATCTTATTGTAAGGGGTTGTAAGGGGTCCTACAATATAGTAATGTGTTCTAGGACCCCTTAAGGCCACTAACGACCCTTTAAAACCCTTTACTATTCATTAGTGTATGGTAAGTGTTTCTAAGGGGTCTAAGAAGTCCTACAACACATTAAAAACCCTTACAATCCCTAAAATTTAGAGAGAGGGGTCATAAGGGATTCTAGGAAACATTAATGTATCTTAGAATCCCTTATTGTATGTGTCTGAATGTGACCTCTAAATCAGGCACAAACACAACATAGTCATTGCTCAATCATCGAATTGCAAAAATGAACATGAATTGTCCATTCCACAATATTGATTGAATTGACCTATTGCCTCCTATTTAGTTGGGGTTTTTCAATTACTCTCAGAATGAGAGCCAACAACCATGACCATCACTAAAATGAAGTATTTGAAAGCATTATAAAAAAAATGAAATGTCATTTATTCTATATGAGATGCAATTACAATCTAAGAATGGAAATGCATGTTTTAAGATAAGAACTTGAAAAAGATGATAGAATTAAGCTATTTGATACATAAGCAAACTAGATTAAGATGAAAAATGCCTTTAATCTAAATGAGATTATACTAATTATGCAACAAATGATTCAAAAACATGAGATAATTAAGACAAGATTTTGCTATAGTTTAGATACTCTAAAACTGCTCCTCCCAAATGAAGAAAAGAAGGTCCATAATATAGAACAACCTGAAGAGAGGATGAAGAGTTTCTTGGAAAGAAATGACTGACTCTTCATCTCCATGGAGGAAGGTGAGAAAAAATTGAAAGGATTATTTAATTAAATGAAGGAATTATTGCCACATGAGTGGCTTTTCACATGGAATTCTTTTGAGGATAATCCCTTTAAATAACCAAATAATTTTTAATTCCTTTTGATGTGTATTAGAAAAAGGGGGTGGAATTAATTTAATTCAAAAGTACTTAGGACTTTAGAATTAAATTAATTAATCATAGGGATTTTTAGCTAATAAATCTTAAAAATTTAGGAATTAAATATAGTGTGAGATTTATGCAAATTCAAGTTTTCTACATTTGAGACTAAGTCAATTAAAGTAAATTAGGAAGAAGAATTTTCCTAGTAAAATAGGACTTTGATGATGAGAAAATGCACCAAAATTGATTATAATTGTAAGGTGCTAATTTTGGGGTGTTACATTTTGCCCCTCTTTGAATTGATGTGCAAGCAACATGTTGATTCAAAGAATAGTCTAATGTGAAAATGGAGATTTCAGAAGTCTAGGTTAGGTTGCCAACACACTGATCAGATTGAGAAGCAGAACCATCTTTAGAATGAAGCATGATTCTAAAAAGTATAAGTTAGATTGCAAAGACAATGGTCCAAATACCAATTGAGAGAAAATTGGAATCAGGGTTAGATTGCCCCAATGTCCACTGATAGCTGATGAAGATTTAGGACTATCTCCAGAATCAGGATTAGATTGCCCCAATATGAAGGTTAGCCCTTTGAGATCCAGGTTAGGTTGCCCAGATAATGGTCAAAAAGAGCTTTGAGAGCCGACTTCAGAATGAAGCATGAATTTCCAGAATTAGGGTTAGATTGCCCCAATACCTAATGAGATTTCAAGAATCATCTGCAAAATGAATCTTAGTCCCCCAATATCTAGGTTAGACTACCCAGACACTGGTCAAATTGATATCTTTCACAAGACTATCCCCAAAATATAGTCAATAGAGATTTTTAGGACTATCTCTATAATGAAGCATAATCCTTGAGGATCCAAGTTAGATTGGTCAGATACCTAGCAAGATAGATGACAAGATGCGAGAAATGAAGATACCCCTAGAGATTCAAGATCATGAAATACCCAATTTTTCCCATAAGATACGAAAAACTAGATATGTCCCAAGTGATGAGATGCCCTAGTGATGGGGACTTTTGATTTAGATTAGACTGATTCGAGAATGATGCAAAAATATTCAATAATGCAATCATCTTGCCCCCTTAGGAGTGAAATCAAAAGATGACACAACAGAAAGATGATTGATAGCAAGAGATTGCAGATAGAAGCAAGATCCAAGATTTAGAGATATCAGAGATAGATCAAGAGAAGGCAGAATCAATTTAGAGCGATTGAGAGGTCCTGTTGACTAGCTTTGACCATAGTTGACCAAGGTTGACTAGAATTGACCAGAGTTGACTTTGATGAAAAGATTGCAGAAGCCAAGAAAATCATGATGAGAGATGATTCTGACAAGAAAGTGACATCAGAAAGTTGACTGCACAAGCGTCCGATCACGTCGGTCCCAAAATTTTAAAACACGATTTTGAGCTACTTAGGAGTGTCAAATTTTGATTTCGATCATGAAAATGGATTCAAGATGGTTGATTTAGCCAAGGGTGCAATTTTTGTGGAAAACAGAGCACTTTTGAAAATTAGGTCAAAAGCTATATAAGGCCCGAAGGGGTCATTTTCAAATCATTATTCACTTTTGACTTTAGAGATGGTGAGGGCCCCAACTGATATTGATAGCATTATTGTGTGTACACATTGATTCGAGCACTCCTGATGACACAACCAACCACCAGAGTATGACGCACTTGTAAGTAATCAAAACACCATCCTGTATTTCCAATTTTATGAAATTTTAGATCATTTTAGCATGTTTTTAAAGCTTTTTAGTCCAATCACATCAAGTTTCGCGCGAGTGAATAGTTTCCTTGCGTCAACCAAGGTCACCCTTTGTGCAAGAAATAAGATTCCTCACGCGGGTTAGGGCTTCCTCGCATCGGTCCCTCAGCGAGCTCGCACGAGGTGCACGTCGATGCCATGTGAGATTTCATCTCCAGTAATGGAATCTCGCGCAAAGAGAGATCCTGTCTCGTGCGAAGTAGAAATCTCACATGGGAAAAGAGTTTCCTCGCATGAGAATTGCTTACTATCCAGAAATCTTTCATCTTTTATTTTACAGAGTCAACAAATTAGAATGTCTCAAAACTATGTTTAGGATAGATCCATAGCTGCATTTGTTGTCATTGCTTTGAAAAACTATCATGTTGAGATACTGATCACATATCATCACTTGCTTTGCAGGTTGACTTCCCTAATATTGCATTCTGGTCACACCATCCTGTCATGGGTGGGCTGCTGCAGAGACTGACGGATGCTGATGGTGCCCATCTTAACAGGCTAGGATCGTCATATCTTTGTGATATACCTGATATTTGGGTAAATCACGGTCTATTGGGTGCACTTGTCAAGTGTTTCCATTCAAAGATGAACACTTTCCATTTGCCACAGGGGGAGATAATAGTCACTCCTGAGGATATCTATAGGATCCTGAGAGTATCATTCCATGGGGCTTGTGTGGAGTATGATACCCAACCAAGAGCAGGCACACTGGCACTGAGAGTGATCTTCCAGGATGATCTGGTGATGGGTCTATCCATCTCTTGGGAGGATTTGATGAGCAGATATTGTGCAGATCACACATTAGCAGTTGTCTTGGCACTGTTCTTGAGTTGCCACTTGATACTGGATAGGGGTCAACACAGATTGGAGTGCGGCTGGGGACACATGTTGCAAAGGATGTTAGCTAGTTCAGCAATGAGATTTGGATGGGGTGAGTGCATGATCACATAGATATACCATGAGATGCACAAGATAGTGTATCGGGGTGCACAGACTATGGTGATAGGAGTCATCGTTCTACAGATCTGGGCCTGGGAGCACCTTTCCATATGTCGGTTGATTTTCCATGATGCTCGGTAGCCCTTAGAGCCGTATATTTATAGGTATGTAGGTCATATGACTCAGCCAACGCTGGGTAAGATAGATTAGTGGCGAGATCAACTAGATGATATGGCAGCAGTTATATGGTGGCCATGGATAACTACTGAGGTTTAGGATGATGTGCGACATGAGATGTCACATATGTTCTACTTGCATCCTTTGATCAAGCGCACTATTAGTGTTATTGAGAACTTTCTACTGATAGAGGTCCTACGATAATTTGGGACACTACAGAATGTGTCCCAAGAGTACTGTACATATGCCCAATTCGTCGATGAGATGAAGAAGGGCTGACAGAGGCAAATAGACAAAGGTAGGAGCATGATATATGCATAGGTCCCACCAGCTAGGTGGGATTAATTGGTAGCAGTGACGAATGTAGGGATGACACCTGCATACAAGGATTACATTTTAGCACACCCCTTATCGAGGTTTATAGATCTTGTTGGCCTGGGCCCATAGGTATAGTAGGTGGTACAGCCACCACCACAGTAGCAGGTGTAGCAGCCACCACCACAACAGTAGGTGCCACCTTAGTAGGTACCACCTTAGGAGGTACCACCATAGAAGGTACCACCACAATAGGAGAGGGTACTACAACCAAGGAATTTGTAGATTCCCATTCCTTCTAGACCTATGCGATTGGACGCAGGTGAAGGGAGCAGTGGTACTTAGGAGAGGTCCACTAAGTAGGGGGAGGATACCGTTATGGTTGGTACTGTTACAACTGATCCACCGGTAGGGGGATAGGTAGTGCAGTTACAGGAGGATATCAAGAGGAGTTGAGAGAGGGTGAGACAGGCACAGAGGGAGTGAGATGACTTCCATACATAGGTGGTCATCCAGGGGACTCGAGTGGCTAAGTGAGACTAAAAGATCTAGGGATTGCAGGAGGCACTGGCTAGAGCATAGTAATTCTGGAATGTGAGGACTTCATTGGATGAGGAAGGGGAATTCTAGTCTATTAGCTTGGGATGTTGGAGTGAGAGAGAAGTGACAGGTTCAAGTGCATTCATGGTATAATCATCAAAAGCACTGACTAGTAAGCTGAGACCTAGAGCAATCTCATCCAAAGGTGTATTTGAATCATTTTCACTCCTAGAAAAGGAATCAAACTCATTAGACCTTTCACTAGACCCTTCACCTATGTTGAGGAGATTTTCATAGGATCCTTCTAAAAGATTTTCGAACTCATATTCATGAGAATCTGTATCCAAACTCTGACTGGGATGTTTGCACCATGAAGGTTTGGGAGTTCTTGTGACACTAGCCTGTTCTTGTGCCAACTGGTCTTGAAACTCTAGTGGTATGTACCATTCACCCTAGAAATTAGGGTCTTGTAACACTTTCCATTATTCATAGGTTAATGCATCAAATGGACTGGCTTTATCAGAATCACTGTTAGTTTCAACTGTACTGACACATGGTACAAAATTATCTGGCTTAGCAAAGAATGCTACCAGGTCTGGGTGAATAGGATAAGGAAAGAAATCCTCATCAGAGCTATCCTCTGTAGTATCAACTATAGCTGTGCCTTCACGTTCTGGTGGAGGATCCAATTTTGGCACAAATTTGTTAATCCCTAGATGGAACGGGATATTCTTGAAGCCTAAACCAGTTGTATCTTTCATCTTTTGACTTGTAGCTTTAATAGGTTCAACTAACCCATTAAAATTCACCCCTATTGAGCCACTCCCTTTGTATCCAAAGTCTTTCATAATTTTAAGACCTTCACTATTGGGATCTAGTTCACGAGTTGGGGCAGTCTGTTTAGATATGTCCTTTCCTTTGTAAAGCCAATTTTTAATAGCTATTTCCTCATCTTCATCTTCTAATGGTGTTGAAGCCTATACAAAGTCATCATCATAAACTATTTTAGGAGGAGCAAAAGATTTATTGTTCTCAGAAGGTCTCCCATAAGAATGAGGAGATGGAGGTAGAGATGCTAATGATAGCACGAGTTCTATTTGATACCCCCCCATGCCTATGTCTTTGATTTTCAAAGTCTGCTCCATGTCTTTAAGCTTGGCCTCACAAAATTCTTTGTATTCTCTATTAGTAGGAACAAAAATATCAACTGACTATGTGAGTGTATTACAAGAAGAGCCCATACTAGTAGGAACTGTCACTTTTGCGTCATGGAAAGGAAAATTAATGCACTGATGATACGTAGAGGGAACTGCTTGCATTTCATGGATCCATGGTCTTCCCAGTAGGATGTTATAAGCAAGAGGAAGGTCGAACACTTAACAGGTGACATCTCTTTCAACCGGTCCAACCCGAATGGGTAGCACAACTAAACCTTTAGAATTTCTTTCTTCTTCATCATAGGCCTTGATAGTAATTCTCTTGTGGATTCGAATCTATGTGATCTTCATCATAACGTAGCTGAGCGAGAGAGTGAATAGAGAAAATATTGAGGCCAGTACCATTATCAATAAGGACGTGGTGCACAAGTTTTTTTCCAATCATGACTTCTATATGAAAAGGAGCATTATACGGGTGGCTAATCGAGTGGTCATCTTCTTCTGAGAAAGACAAATAGTGTGGTGAAGTCAAGTGACCCACCATAGATTGAACTTGATCAAGATTAATGTCTTTGGGGACATTAGCTTCTATGAGGGCTTTATCCAGAATCTGCCTGTGAGCAAGAAATATCTTCAATAACTCAAAGATGGTTATTTGAGCATTGGCTCTTTGCAGCTGGTCAAGAATGCTATAACTAGCAGTAGGAGGTGTGGGGACCACTTTTTTGGTCTTGTTGGCAAGGCCAAAAATAGCTTTATCCATGTGTTGCTTCGGTGTGGATGTAGTAGTAGGAGGGTTAGGACCCTTGAGGGTGATCTTAGCGTGGGATCTAGTAACGACATTTGCGCAGTTATGAGATGTTTTAGATTTAGACAAGCGAGACCCAGGGCCACTCAAGACAAATAGGGTCTTAGGCTTAGGAGCATCCCCACTCCCCTTGGTAGTAATTGTAACACCCCAAAATTGGCACCTTATAATCCAATCAATTTTGGTGCATTTTCT
>MU228545.1:844518-871316 GCA_018584345.1 Thuja plicata
AGAGGATGATTTTTGAGAGCATCAAATCTATAGTGAAATTTGCATTGATTATTACATGCTTTTGAGTTTAAATTGCATAATTAGATTAATTTCAATTTGGATTAGTAATGATATGTTGATTTCATTTACAATTCATTTACATATCTAACCTCTCAATTTCATCTTTCAAGCTCTCTAGTTTAGTTGCAATTTCATTTCTAGATTAAGAGCATTTCAAGTTTTCATAGATTAATTGCAATTCCATTTCATAGAGTAGTTGCAATTTCAATTCCAGATTAAGAGCATTTCATTTCATAGAGTTATTGCATTTCAATTTCATAGATTAATGGAAATTTCATTTTCTCTCATGATTTATAAATCCTCCATGTTAGCAATGGTCATGTTGTTGGCTCTCGTTCTGAGAGTAAATTTGACATCCACAACTAATTAGGAGGTAGCAAGTCACTTCAATCAAAATTGCAGGATGAACAATTCATGTTTGTCTTTGTGAATTGAATGAATGAGTAAAGACTATGCTGAGTTTGTGCCTAATTTAGAGGCCACAATTCAAGCACACACATTTTGGCGCCCACCGTGGGGCAGAAAAAAAGATTTTTGGCCTCATTTTCAAACCTTTTGGCAATGATTTGGGAACTTTTCCATACATCCGTACAACACTAGTACGGAGTCTCACGCGAGGATTTAGGTCAAGCTGCATGAATTTTTTCTCTTTGTCACACTCTATCACATGAAGAAACAGAAAGCTCATGTGCCTCAAAGTACTTTCTCGCATGCAGTGAAGTACTTCCTCACGCAAAATTGAGTAGACAGACATTTAATTTCCAGAATTTGTAATTTGCTGCTTTTTTTCTGACATCTGCTCTCTGCTGTGATTTTTCTATTTTTGATTTCTGCTGTAGCATAATAATGGTTTGCAAGTTTTCTTTTTAAAGATAAAAAAACTCTCTAATAGTTTGCTTGCAGGATGATTGTCAAAGGCATAATTAAAACATCATGTTTGTTTACTGTTTTTCATTCACATAGTTTAAATAGGGCTTTGTTAAAATTTCATAAGGATCCCGATAGAAAAGTAGGGGAATAGGCTCTTCATTACATGGAAGTGATGCCCATGGATGAAATTGAGACCCAGATGTTGCTAGCATGATGGATACTTGGGGAAGCAAAGCAAGATAGTGAATCTTTAGCACTTCTACTTGTTAGGGGATTATGCTCTTCTCTCTTTGAGAGAATCAGAAACCCAAAGGCTTGTGGATTTGGTGGATTGAAACTATCTCAGTGATGAATATACTTGATGTTTTTGGGTGAGGTGAAAAGGTAGAGAAGTATGCTCTTCTCTCATTGAGAGAATCAGAAAATCAAACCCTTGAATCTGAACCAAGTTGTGTCACCTTTAGAGGGCCTGCCAGAAGTTGAACCTCTGGGAATGACCCAAGTGAGTACATACCTATTTTCGGTGATTCCACCTCACTCTAATAAAGTCTTCTTTGTTGAGTCCAAAGACTCCAAAGCCATGGTAACTTCTTTCTCATGAATTCGACTATCATCGTGAGAAAGCCTTGTTTGTCATACTGAGCGACGCCACTCCCAGCCTTGCTTGCAAGGGTGTATGACTTACAAGTGTTGGTGTGGCTATGAGGCCCCAGCTCTGTATTAGAGGCACTGAAGTTTATTGTGAATAGAAGCCTACTAAACACTCTCTTAGTTAGATGCCTACCTGGTTCACCTCTGAAAGGAGATATAATCTGTGCGCAGGGAGAGGGAAGAATCTCTCCCCTAGATTCTTGACATAGGTATGCACCTGGATGCTTGAAGTGGTATATGATGCTGGCCCCTATTTTAAGGGTAACCTTTGAACATATATACTTAGTCCTTGGAAACACCAAAAACATAGGCGGTCTTTCGAGGGTGACACTACTGTGTGAGGTGCACGCATACGCATAAAATGGCGGGGCACATATTTTCTCTTCTCAATGAATTTTCTTTGTAGGGATAACTGAGTGTTTGTTTTTGAGTCTTAAACTATCTAAATCATCATCAAACAAAGACTCCCATTATTCTTCCAAGTTGCTTTGTCCTTGGTAGAACTGTTTACGACTATTGTTTGTGTCACTACTGCTTGATTGAAACTTTGTGTTTGTAAATGAGTTCTTGTCACCTTGAAACAGAGATTGCTGATTTGTATCATCATAAAACTATCCTAAACCTAGAAATCTTGTTAGAGAATAGTTCTCACTATGTCTCAAAATCTATTTTTAATCTTGAAAACTGAGTCTATTTATTTGGCTAATCTACCTTTTGTCTGGGGTTTGATTGCTTATTTCCCTAATGTTTGCAATCTGGAACTGGTTGTCTCGAGTTGCGAACTGATTGATTCTTACAAGCAAGCGTATCAAGATGATCTTATAATGTCCAAAACCAAAGACGAGATTCTTAGGAAAACTTTATGGAAACAACTTCAAACTTTGGGATCTGAACTCCAATGATTAAAGAGGAAAAATATTCTCACATCCCTCCACTTTCTTCCAACATGGGTAAATCTTGGTATGATAATCCCAACTTTGATCAAGAACAATTTGATGACAATCCCAATTTTGATCCAAATCAATTTTACAACAATCCCAACTTTGATCAAGAGCATGTAGAGGAAGCTAGGAAAAATTCAGATGAAATCCCTTTCTATCTGTAAAAGAAGGATATTGCAAATCAAGAAGTGCCTAATGATTCTTTAAAGAGAGTCTTTACTCCTTTGGGACAGTCTTATGAATCAGCATTGGAAGAAATTCTTAAGAATGACCTCATCACATTGCCTAAAATCTCGTTAATTAGATCTAGCTTCTTCAGTAACTATTGTGTGTATCATCAAAATAACAAGCATGAAACTTCATGTTGCATGGAGTTGAAGCATAAAATACGAGATCTCATAGATGATGGAATAATTGAAGTTGAAAATCGTAATGAATCACCTAGTGAAGATACTAATCTCAAGCAGGATCAATATCAGGAATCTATGTCTAGCAATGGTTCCCATCTCACATCTACTTCTTCCACCACTCCCCCATCTCCTAAAGCTTCATCATCGCTGTCAAAAACTGAACCTAATGATGACTATGTCTACCCTAAAGGACTACCTCTAAAATAGATCCAAGCTAATCCACATACGACTGCAAGTCCTTCTCAAGCTTCAAAAATCATAGACCCCAAGCTTCCATGTGCTTCAACACTTATCATTCCTATTCCAAATGACTGTCCATCAACTTTCCAAGAATCCCACATGTAGATCAAAACTCCTACCCCATCCTTAAAAGTGGCTCCATGTCAAGAGAAGAATCCACAATGTGAAGAAACATATATCAATATTGATCAAGATCAAGACACCACCCATCTTAATCCAATGGTTGACCAGTGTTGCATATCTCAAGAATCCCATTATAATTTTATCATCCCCTTCCATCACTTCCAAGAACATCCTCCATCTCCCAAGTGAGATCAAGATATACTTTCTACCATCTCTAATGAGCCTATTAAAAAACAAGAGAAAGGTACCCTTCGTACGCCATCTAAAGATCCTTGTCAAGATTAGAGCATCCCTTCATCTCCATGTCATGCTCTTCCACATCCAGAAAACATCATTCCTCCAAATCCCTTGTAGAAAAATAAATCCCCTAAAGCTTCAGCTACTCCTATCAAAATTGCTCCTATCAAAGCTACTCATGCACCTATTAGAATAAAGGTGAATTCAAAAGAGAAGAACCTTGGTCATGCAACTCACTCTAAAGATGTTGATATCCCTTCCACACTTTATATCTCTCCATTCAAATGTAAGTACCAGTCTTCTCCATCCTCTAAATCTATCCTTGATCCTTATATCCCAAAGCTAAGACTGTCAAACCTTCCATCTATATTGGGTCCTTATTTCCTTCCATCTACCGTGCCTATCAATACTAGCTTGTCATCCACTTACGCTATCTCCTATAAAGATCAACAAAGACATATATCCTTGAATTCTCCCTATCACCCAATTCATATGAACCAGTCATATTGGCCCTATTCATCCACAATTCCTAAGTCTTCTAGAGGCAATTTGGATGTCAAACAAAGAAATCAGAAATACAAGAATCCACGTACATATGAAGATCACTATGTCCAATCTAATCGACATGTGAATACAAAGAAGAATGAGACATTCAAGAGACCACAAAGGTCCACTGAGAAAAGAACCAAATGAAAGAAAATATAGGTTCCTAAATCCATTATGAAAGAATTACATTCTAAATCATCTGATGCAAATAGAATATCAAATGCTATATGGATTCCCAAGTCTCTTCTCAAGGACTTGGATACAAAAAGAAAAGGAAAAGTTATGTGGATTCCCAAGTCTCTCTTAAAAGACTTGCACCAAAAGGAACAATTAGAATTGGCATCCAAGCTTCCAAATTCTTCCACTTTATCTCCATCTAAACATCTCCCATCTTCTGACTCCATCTTGGGTCCTTGCATACCAAGATCCATATCCACTCATCTATCAATGTCTCAAGCTATTTCATCCACTTTTCCTCCATTCATCCACTACCCTTCAAGGGGTGTGTCAATTTTGATCTTGTCACCTACTATCCTTCCATATTGGGTCCTTACATTTCTTCTCTTTCTCTCATCCAATCCATTACATAAAATCTTGGCCTCCATCTTCCTTATCCTCCATTTCATCTTCCTATCAACATCTTTGAGCATACTTTTAGTGACCTTGGTTCTTCATAGAATATCCTTCGAAGGAGCACTATCTAAAGAGCAAGAAGCTTAAGGTTCCTACATAAATTCAAAAAATCACAAAAAATCATAAAAAAAAAAAAAAAAAAAAGAGAAAAAGTGCCTTGGTGAAAACCTGGTAAACAGGCACCTTGGTTGCAAAAGTAAAGAGAAATCAATTCATCCTATGGTGAAAACAACTTCTTGTGGCACCTTGGATAAGTACCATGATGAAAACCTAGCAAACAGGTGTCATGCATAATTCCTCCCACTTGCACTCTTCACTTGGGGGCAAGATCCTTCCATCTCATCTTAACTTTCATATCTTACATCCAGCTAGTCTATGAGCATCCATGTTCCTTCCTATGTTCTTGACAAGGTTGAGCCTATCCTTGAACACACATTTATCTTGACATTCATGATCCGTTCCATCAACCTATTCACTTTTTCATGCTACCCTATCATGATATTTCTTATCCCAAGCCTATCCTTCCTATCTCTGAGCATTCCTCCCATAATCCAAATATTCACTTATACCTCCATCACCCCTTATCCTAATTTTTCTTTTATAGCTATGTCCTATCCAAAGTTGACCCCTTGGTTTTGATCAAAATCGAAAGACTGTTTCTCCAAAGTCTCTTGACATGTCCACTCTTTTGGACCACATGCTTTCATGATATCAAGTCATTATCCTATATGCTCTCTAGCACCGCCCCATGAGCCTACGTTGCTATATGATTTTTTTTCCCTAGCTTGGGTAATCTTGAGGAGACTATCTTTGAGGGTTGCATTCACCCTCTTCATCCATCATTGCCTATTCATCTCATACATCAGCTTCCTAA
Organism: Thuja plicata; assembly: GCA_018584345.1. Taxonomy (NCBI): domain Eukaryota; kingdom Viridiplantae; phylum Streptophyta; class Pinopsida; order Cupressales; family Cupressaceae; genus Thuja; species Thuja plicata. Next base: position 850,104 of record MU228545.1, read on the forward strand.
TCCATCTACAATGTCCTACACCTTTCTAGACATTGGGGAAAACCATTGTGATCTTGCTTGAGATTGAGTAATCTCTAAAAATCTAAAAATTGCAAAATCTCTAAAATTCTAAAAATTGTAAAAATTCTAAAATCTAAAAAATTTGTAAAATCTTTAAAAATTCTAAAAAAATTTCTGCTTTCTCGCTTCAGTCTGCTTTCCTGCTTTTCCTACTTTAGTTCGCTTTCCTTCTTTAGTGTGCTCATGCTTTTTCTTTCCATCATCTTCAAGATTTTGCTCGACCTCACATGGATTGAAATTGGTCACACTCAGGGGCATGTTCCTGGTCTAGGGGGCATTACCTTATCTTTTTGGAGTCTTTCTCCTTTTGCATCGGTCACCAGTGGATCTCACTACATTTGCCTGTCGATGCTTCATAGCACTTCGTATCCTCTTGAGACTCTCTTCGCATCAGTCACTAGTGGTTCTCAATGTGTCTGCCTGGTGATTCCTATATCTCATTATCGATATTTATGCTTGAGAATCTCTCTTGCGACAGTCACCAGTGGTTCTCACTAAGTCTTCCTACTGACGCTATTACTGAGATTTCTCCCATCGTCTCGCTATCTATTTGTTCGGATTCAATCCATTTGTTACTTGGGGGAATGGCTCCCTATTTTGATCACTCTTTGGTTTACACTTGAGTCAGTAATCTTATCAAAGGACAACTCTCTACTGGAACAAACTGGTGTTTCTCAACACCTTACTCAAACAATATTTTTCAACACTCTCTTTGGACACATTTGTGTTTTTTTAACACGCATTGAATATCTCATGACATAAACATCTCTCAATAGCAATCAAACACAATGCACTCACAAAAAAAATAGTGTTTTTCAACACCCCATACATAGACATATTTGTAAGCCTTGAAACTTGCTGAGATATGATTGATTCTTTCTTTGCATGATGTTTGTTCTCATGAATTCCATTGATATTTTCTTTGTCTACTACTTGTTGGTGTGGTTTCAATGATCTGGAAATGTCAAATAAATAGGGTGTATGTGATAAGAGCTTTTGGATTAAGGTGGAAAAGCCTCACATCCCTTGATCTTGTTTATTTGTATGCCAAGGGGAGGTTGGAACTATCTCCTTGACTGTTATTGCTCTATTTTTTTACTTACAAATTCTTATTATATCAAGCTAGAAATAATGTTTAGGTCACCTTGGCTTTTGTGCCTTGGTTCTTATGTTCGTTTCCTACATTTTATCTGATGAAAGTCATATTCATATTCTTATGGTTGTAGTGGTACCAGTAAGGATTGTATTGACTCCGATGATCCAAAAACACTCAATGATGATAGATACGATGAGTCCAACAACCAAAGTCCTAGGATTGCATTTAGCTTAGGCTTGCATTTGCATTGCAGGATTGCATTCGCATTTTAGGCTTCCATCATGGTAGTTTTGGTGCTCTCTTCATTATCTTCTCATTCTTCAAAATTCCTCATCTCTCATCATGGTTTCCTCTCGGCTGCACAAGTGTCCGGTCCTCTCTCTCGATCTTCATTCAGATTCTTTTTGGTTAGTACTTGTTGTATATTGCAATAACCTGCATGAGATGATTAGTACCATCACATTCATTGCATTATATTCATTTCCAAAAAGTGCATTTCCATGCATTCATTTGCATTTATATCCATAAACATGTGCATCCATTATAAGCATAAATCAAATCATACATAGCATTTATTCATTTAACATCTATCATAGCATTTTCATACATCAACAAAACATGTGCATAAACATTTGCATATTCATCCATAGCATACATCTCTAATCCATACATCTAATCATATAGGAAATCATCTCATAAAACATACACATCTAAAGCAATATATAAACATGTACGATGATGCCAAAAATTGAGCTCATATATATATTAATCGGTCAAAATGTACAAGGGTGCTACTCGAGCATAATATGTCAAAATGGTGGTACAATATGTATATCAAAGTATCTCATCTAACCACCTGGTGGAGGTGGAGGGGTTGGCATGCCTTGCTATTGAGGAGGAGGTCCTGGTGGAGGTGGTCCTAGTGGAACGGCCTGTGCACCAGCATACTCTGAAAAAGGATGAATCTGATCCGCTGCCTCAGGAACTGCAATAGTGTACGCAGCATAGCAATAAGAAGCCTGAGCAGCCTCATATCTAGTCTCTAGCTGCGAACTGGCTAGTGACTCTCACAACCCTTGAATCTCTCAGTCTCTCTCAGCTACCCAACTCTCCTAAATGATCACCTGCATGTGGAGGTCATCACGCTCCCTCTGTGACTGTCAGGCTCTACCTCTGACCCTTCAGAGCACCTCCTGCAATTGTGCTACCTGTCCACTTGCTGGTGGATCAGTCAGAATAGCATTATCTATAACAGTGTCATCTCCCTACTCAGTGGCTCTATCCTGACTACCACTGGGCCCAGCACCTGCATCTAATCCCATGGGTCTAATAGGAATATCAGTCTGAGTTTTCCTTGGTCGTACAACTCTCTCCTACTACTGTAAAGGTGGCTGCTATCCCTGTGGCTATTGTACCAGTGGAGGGACCTGCTGCTGTGGTGGTGGATGTACCACCTGCTATATCGACATAACTGGAGCTGTAAATCTGGGAAATGGATGCGCTAACATATGGTCTCTGTATGCAGGTGTCATACCTACATTCATCACTACAAAGATATAATCCCACCTGGCTAGTGGTACTCAGGGCGTCTATCATACTGTGACCCCTGTCAAGCTATCGCTGCCAACCCTTCTTTGTCTCATCGATGAATTAGGCATATGTATAATACTCTAGAGACACAACATGTGGCCTCTCAAACTGGTGCAATACATGCATGAGAAAGAAGCTCTCAATAATGGTAATGGTACGCCCAATCAACGAACGTGAATAGAACATATATGATAACTCATGATGTGCATCATCCCATACCTCAGTGGCTATCCAAGGCTACCATATGACTGCGGCCATGTCATCTATCTGTGATCTCCACTGCTCAGTCTTACCCAGTGCGGGATGGGTCATTGGTCCTGCGTACCTGTAAATGTATGGCTCTAAAGGCTGCCGTGTATCATGAAATATCAGCCTACATATGGGAAGGTGCTCCTAGGCCCAGATCTATAGTACAACAACTCTTTCCACCATGGTATGTGCACCTTGATACACAATCTTGTGCATCTCATGGTACATTTGAGCAAGCATGCACTCACCCCATTCGAAGGTAACTATCGGTGTGGCTAGCATCCTCTGTAACATGCCTCCCTAGCCACACTCTAATCTGTGTTGACCACGATTAGGAACCAAGTGGCAACTCAGGAACAGTGCTAATACAACTACCAGTGGATGATCTCTACCATAGCTGCGTATCAAATCTTCCCACGAGATGGCTCGGCCCATCACCATATCATCCTGGAAAACTACTCTCAAAGCATGTGTACCTACTCTAGGTTGCATGTCATACTCCACATGAGCTCCATGGAAAGGCACTCTCAAGATCCTATATATGTCCTCGGGAGTGACCATTATCTCCCCCTGCGACAAGTGAAAGGTGTTCTTCTCCGAATGGAAACGCTCAACCAGGGCACCCAGTAAGTTGTGATTTACCCGAATATCGGGTGCATCACAAAGGTAAGTCAATCCCAGCCTGTCAATGTGGGCACCATCAGCATCTGATAATCTCTGCAATAGCTCACCCATAACAGGATGATGTGATCAGAAACCAATGTTAGGGAAATTGACCTGCAAAGCAAGTGACAAAATTAGATAAGTACCTCAACAATGGTGATTTTTCAAAAGTGAAGGACAAAAAACACAACTATGGGCCTATCCTACACATAGTTCTGAGATATTGCAACTGGCTGACTCTGCAATGTAAGAAAATGACAACTTTTGAATTTTGACAAGTTTTTCATGTGAGAAAACTCTTTTCCCGCACAAGGAAACTCTTTTCCCGCGTGATCTTTCTGGCTCACGCGAGATGGGATGTGTACCCATGTGAGATTTCTGAAATCTCACGTGACACAAGCACGCTCTTCACGCGAGCACAGGGGAGGGGCCCGTGCGAGGAACCCCTGACCCGTGTGAGGAATCAGATTCCTCGAGTGAAAGGAGACTGAGGCTGGCATGAGGAAATTGTTTCCTCACGTGAGATTGGATGAAACAACATTTAAAAGGGGCTAAAACATGCTAAATACTATAAATTGATAAAAAAAAATTTGAAATGCAGGATCAGGTTGCGATTACTTACATGTGCGTAATACTTCAGTGGCCAGTTGTGTCATCGGGAGTGCTCGAATCGGTGCAGATGCACAGGAATGCTCTCAATATCAGCTAGAGCCCTCACCATCACTAAAGTCAAAAGGTGAATAATGATTTGAAAATGACCCCTCTAGGCCTTATATAGTCTTTGACCTAATTTTTCAAAGTGCTCCATTTTTCATGAAAATTGCACCCTTGGCTAAATGGACCATTCTAAATCCATTTTCATGATCGAAATTGAAATTTGACACTCCTAAGTAGCTCAAAATTGCATTTTAAAATTTTGGGACCGACACGATCGGACGCTTGTGTAGTCAATTTTCTGATGTTGCTTTCTTGTCAGGATTATCTCTTGTTATTATTTTCTCAGCTTCTGCAATCTTTTCATCAAAGTCAACTCTAGTCAATTCTGGTCAACTATGGTCAAAACAAATCAACAAGACCTCTTAATCGCTCTAAATTGATTCTGTCTTCTTTTGATCTATCCTTGATTTTTCTGGATCTTTGATCTTATTTCTCTGTGATTTCTCGCTCTCATCATTGCGATGTGTCATCTTTCGATTTCTCTCCCGAGGGGGCAAGATGATTGCATCATTGAATCTTTTCACATTATTCTTGAATTAGTCTGATCTGAATCAAAAATCCCCATCGCTAGGGGCATCTCATCACTTGGGGCATATTCAATTTTTCGTACCTCATGGTCAAAATTGGATATTCTATGATCATGAATCTCTAGAGTCATCTTGATGTCTCGCATCTTGTCATCTATCTTTCCAGGTATCTGAGCAATCTAACTCAGATCCTCAAGGATCAAGCTTCATTCTGGAGATGATTCTTGAAATCTCATTGGGTATTAGGACAATCTAACCCTAATTCCTAAAAGTTACGCTTTGTTTTGAAGATTGGTCTCAAAAACTCTTTAGACCGTTATTTAGGCAATCTAACCTAGATCTTGGAGGGCTAACCTTCGTATTAGGGAAACCTAACCCTGATTCTGGAGATAGTCCTAGATCTTCATCATCTATTAGTGGACATTGGGGCAATCTAACCCTGATTCTGATCTTCTCTCAGATGATTCTGCTTCTTAATCTGATCGGTGTCTTGGAAACCTAAGCTAGACTTCTAAAATCTTCATCTTCAATTTAGACTGTTCTTTGAATCAATGTGTTTCTCACACATCAATTCAAAGAGGGGAAAAATGTAACACCCCAAAATTGGCACCTTATAATCCAATCAATTTTGGTGCATTTTCTCATCTTCGAAGTCCTATTATACTAGGAAAATTCTTTTCCTAATTGACTTTAATTGACCGAGTCTCAAATGCAGAAAACCCAAATTTGCATAAATCTGACATTATATTTAATTCCTAAATTATCAAGGTTTATTAGCTAAAAATCCCTATGATTAATTAATTTAATTCTAAAGTCCTAAGTGCTTTTAAATTAAATTAATTCCACCCCCTTTAGCTAATATACATAAAAAGGAATTGAATAGTTATTTAATTGATTGGATGAATTATCCTCAAAAAGGAATTCCATAATTCTATATGAAAGGTCACTCATGTGGCAATAATCCACCCTTTTAATTAAATAATTCATGCTTTTTTGTCTCAATCTCAATCTCTAAAAATGAAGAGGCAACCGTTTCTTTTCAAGAAACTCTTCACCCTCTTTCCATGGCTTTTCTATATATTGGACCTCTTTTTCTTCATTTGAGAGGATGATTTTTGAGAGCATCAAATCTATAGTGAAATTTGCATTGATTATTACATGCTTTTGAGTTTAAATTGCATAATTAGATTAATTTCAATTTGGATTAGTAATGATATGTTGATTTCATTAGCAGTTCATTTACATATCTAACCTCTCAATTTCATCTTTCAAGCTCTCTAGTTTAGTTGCAATTTCATTTCTAGATTAAGAGCATTTCAAGTTTTCATATATTAATTGCAATTCCATTTCATAGAGTAGTTGCAATTTCAATTCCAGATAATGAGTATTTGATTTCATAGAGTAATTGCATTTCAATTTCATAGATTAATGACAATTTCATTTTCTCTCATGCTTTAGAAATCCTCCATGTTAGCAATGGTTAGGTTGTTGGCTCTCATTCTAAGAGTAAATTTGACATCCACAACTAATTAGGAGGCAATAAGTCGCTTCAATCAAAATTGCAGGATGAACAATTCATGTTTGTCTTTGTGAATTGAATGATTGAGTAAAGACTATGCTTAGTTTGTCCCTGATTTAGAGGCCACAATTCAAGCACACACAGTAATCAGATCACAATACTCCACTTCAACAGGTTCGATCATGGTAATTACATTGTCATAAGTGGTATGTGCGTAGTTAACCTTGGCATTGTTGTTCTTAGTATTGGAAGACTCACGTTTCTCGTGATGAGGAAAGGGATCTTTAAATTCCTGGTGATTTGAATTCTTATTATTATTTTCCACAACAATAACCTCATTATCAATCAGATCTTGGACCTTATGGCACAATTGAAGACAAGTAGCAGTCTTATGACCCTTGTTCTGGTGATAGTCACAGTATGCATTTTAGTTCCACCAATGGGGTCATGGTTACAAATCATATAGACGCTTGTCCAAAGGAATGAGAATCTAATTTTGCACCAAAGTCTTGAAAACTACACCAAGCGGTTCTCCTAAGGAAGTAAATTCATGCTTGGGTCGAGGGGCCCAAGGTTTGTTGCTAGAGAATCTAGAAGGTGGTTGAGTATTTGTTGCATCCTTTTCAATAGTTTCGATCGCTTGTATACTAGAAGTGAGATTGAAGACTAGTTTTGAAGAAGCCGGGGTCACATTATCAACCACTCCATTGTTCACAATGCCCCTATTCTTGTTGACAAACTTCCCTTTATCTTTGTTGGAAGAGGAGGAACCTTGTTTGTTATATTTGTATAAAGTCAACTCCCCTTTCTTAACCATAAACGCTTCTATCCTCAAAGATTTCTCAATCATGTTGTCAAAATTAAGGGGACCTTGAAGCTATACTTAATACCCAAAATTAGGAGTGAGATTGTCCAAGAAGATATCGAGTTTCTCAGATTTGGGTATTTTACGAGGATACTTGGTGCAAAGCTATCTCCATCTCTAGAGAAATGTTAGGAATGGCTCCCCTTGTCAAATGAGGAAGGTATGGCCTCACGGGTGTGCTCAATGTTTATCTTCTCTTTGTTCATAAATTTTGGATCTTTGTATTCTAATGCAATGCATCTGCCCTTCGAATATCCAAATGTATGATGATAAGTTAAAAAAAAATTGGGCCTTTTATGGTTTGAAAAAAGGTAAGAGACCAATATTGTATTTCAAAAGTTATTTTGATACCACATCCTTAGGCTTGTGGGTTTTGTTTTCGGTCAGACTCTATATTCTGAAATCGTCAATTTTTCTTATTTTGTCTTCTATCTTGTATCTCCAATCATATTCCTTGAGCATGCTAGGAAGACAGAAATTCAGATGTCTGACGTCGAATACCTTCAAGCCAGCTCAGATCAATTTGGTAGGTTGGTAAAGTTTGTCAAGATCAAGGGTACCCGTGCTGTCCAAAATTCCACTCAAAATACATCTGTTGTCCCAGAACCTAAGGATCTACCCAATAACTTGGTAAGTATTCCATAGACAGACCGAGGGACAATAAAACCATTTTACACCTCCTTGTTGATCCATTGTTTCAACTTAAGTAATTGTGTCATAGATTCTCGTGCTTGTGACAACAATATGCTAGTTAATTAAATACTCAAATTTTAAGTTGTCAAATTATATCAAATTTAATGATGACTTAATTTAATTATTTAATAAAGAATTAAAATGGCTTTAATGGAGCTTAGTTAAAATTAATAAAGTGAGTTTAAATTAAAAGAGGATATTAAAGAGAGAAAAAGAATATCTAGAGTCGAGCAATGCAAAAAATGAAGAGTCACAGGGATGAGCTATTAAAGAACTTTGAGAGGCTCATTTTGGACATGCTTGGCATATTTTTGGTTATGTTTCTCTCTTGGACATTATTTAACCAAAAAACTCTTTCAATACTACACTTGTTGGAGACTTACAGGTTTCTTCTCAGTCTAGGCCAAGACTGGAACAATGAGAAAAGAGTTTAATCATTGTGCAAATATTACTATCTTCAATACTTCTGGGTGGATAAGGAGGTCAAAAAATATTGCCTACAAGTGTCAAGCTCTATGTGAGTACAAACTCTTTAAAGAAACTAGAAACATGGTAAGGTATTCAAAATGCCCAATGAAATGCCAACTAGTGCAAAGTTTGGTTGGGACAACTGGAAATAGCAAGCAAACTGTGTGACATAATTCTCCAATAGTTGTGGTTTGTAAAAAATGGAGAAGAACATGGGTAGTATCTTACAATGGTACCAGGAGGGATGAAAATGGACCTAGAGAACTTTATGAGGGAGAACACGCCTTGACATCAGACTTTTTAATTATTTTACAGGTAGTGATCGAGACTTACGTGAGGAGAGAATCTGCATAGGAGGAAGTCCCGGAGGGTGTCCTGTGGAATGCTCTCAAAATAGGCCAACAGTAAACCAGTTGATGCACCATCTCCCCCTCATGTTGGAAAAAACATCCTTGGCCCAAAGGAACCAATAGGAAGAGATGGAGCGAGAAAAATGATGACAACAAATCCTCCATGACTACGAGAAAAATAACTACTGAGAAGAGGAGCGTGATGGGACTTGGAAAAGGCAAAGCACTAACTAAATCTTCAAGAGAGGAAGGAAAATTAAGGTAGGAATCTTGGGCAATAGAGAGATCTAAGATGGTGGCTCAGTTAGAGGTTGTCAAGATAGAGAAGGTAGCTTTGGAGGCACGGTTGGCTAAGGATAAATGCTCTTTTGAGCAGCTGTTGGCAGAGGCTGGTGAAGAGAGAAGTGTCTTGCACCTTGGTCTGACACAGTGGTGCAGGAGCACCTCCCTAAAATTCAAAATTTTATCTTCATGGATGATCCAAAGAGTTATGTGTCTTAAGTTTGACAATAAGCCTATTGTAAGGCCTAGTCTCCCTTGGTGTGTTTATAAACCTTGGGCTTTGACTATGGTCATAGGCATAGTTGTGTGTTTAGTTATTGTAAGAGTGTATTGGGATAATAATACATGTTTCATGTCAATAAAGGTTCCTTGGGATCCTTGACATAGGTCTAATAGGGAAAATGCATATAAAATGCAAAAGTTGCACTTTTGCAACTAATGTTGTTTAGCAACTTTGTGTAAAAGTTGCAAAACTAAATGTAATCATTCCCCCAATAGTCACAACCTTTTAAAATCAGTTGGAAACATTTGGGAAGGTCTTCATAAGCCCTTTTATGCAGATGGAAGATAGAGAATGTAATTTGGCTTTCAAATTAATAAAGAAAACCCTGTTTTGCCCAGAAAATTGTTGTTCATTTGCTTGGTATGGATGCATACGGTTGATTTGGGAGGAAAGGATTAAATTTTCAGATGCTCCTTTGAATCCTCTTTCCAATTCATCTATTTTGAGCCTCTAATTCAATCTACAACTCATGTTATCTACATTTTATTAACTTATATCACAGATTTGAGTGTTTACCTAGGGTGTCAAATTCTCTTGTGTATAACTTGGGATTTAACCATGGGCATTTAATGGAATTTGGTGAAATAAAAGTATTTTAAATTTACTTTAAGATTGTTTTTATTTCAAGTTGTAACTTTCAGGGGTTAGGGAGAAATTTGATGCCCTAGGTGTATATCTTCATGTATGCACCATTGATAATTTTACAAAAAGTATTGTAACTCTTTGTGGGTTTCGCCCCAAGACCTGAAACCTTGGATTTATTAATTTTTTTGGTGCCCCATCATGAATCCAATTTATTGGTGAAGGTTTTCCAAACCCTTAGGGAACTTCCTTTGTAAAGGTAGACCAAATTGCCCTTCAGATTTCACTGAAAAAGTGGGTTTCAGTATAACCAGAAAGGGTTTTAGATCTTGATGCTTTGGGGCTTCATATAAGTCCATAAAGGGTATTTTAATATGTGATTTTTTCCTAGGTTTGTTTGGAAGTTTCACAAATAATTCAAGGTTTTTAGTTTTGAAGGCTACAAGCCTAGGAGTGGTTTAACAAAGCAACTATGTTCAAATTTTTGTACAGAATGGAATTAACCACTATCTCATCTCATTAGGGACCTAATTAGACCAAATAATAATCCCTGAGTCACCCCTGGTACTATAAGTCATTTTGGGGAAGTTTGTGTCAAAACTAGTAAAAGTGCCTTGTGACCAACCAGTGACTAGTTGGGTTTGAAGACTTGGTTAAACCTAGAGATTGGGTTACCTATTGGACTGGGTTGTGAGAACCTTAAATAAAGTCAAAACATCACTTGTGATGATTTTTTGGGTACTTTTTGTGCGGAGACACTTTCTTTTGGTCTGAACTTTTAGTGATTGAAGGTTTTGAAGGGCAAACATTGACGTCGTGAAGCTACTAGTTGCTCACTCTACATCACACAGGCTCAAGAGGAATCTAATATGAAGGAGCTCCTGGACGCAGCTATGATAGTGAAGACAACCTTGGAGGATCGAATAGTTATAAACTGGAACTTACAGGCAAGGACACAATAGGTCTATGAGCTGTGTGCTCATTTGGATTCTTCAACAATACAATTAGCCTCTTCAGCGATGCTCCCTGAGCCCGCTTTCTCTAAGTCATGATTTTGTTATGTTTAGTTCTATATATTGTCTCCATTTTGTTGCAAGTCGTCAAAGACAACTTCTTTTTTGGGGGGGATGATGTTGTCGGGAATAATGATATATTGTTACGTCATTGGTGTTTAGTTAGTCGGCTGAAGGATATATTGTTGTGTCATTGGTATTTTGAGAAGTAGTTGGCATAGGCTGGAAGCATCACTTGGGTACAATTAAACATTGGAATTGAACAAGTCAGTTCCAATCCCAATCCAAATACTGTGAGGGTGCTTTTTCAATCTTAAGTGTTTATCAGACCATAACTCAATTTCCATATCCTCACACACTGGTTCATCAACTCCTAATTTGGTGTAGGAAATCACCTGATTAACTGTGGAACTTAGATTAATGAAATGGAAATCACTTAAAACTGACCTTAACAATTCTATAATTTTAACTCATTAATGGCATCTGGCCTCTGGGTCTGGCCTTAAAAATTGATTAAATAAAGTAACCAAAATGTGGTGCTAGGAAGACATGTTCCATGGTTGACATTCTTCCATATTGCTAAGCGACACTTGACAAAACCAAATGGGTCAAAATATTTTAACCACCCAAGTCACCTCTTCAGGATAATTTTGCAAACTACCCTGTCAAAAATAATAAAACACATCTGGTTTTGACTTTGAAAACAAGTCAAGCGACCTTTTGAAAAACCCAAGCTTTTGGATATTGGAAGTATGTTATATGGAGAGCATGAATACAAAAGGGAAACTTGTGACGATCAAACGGTCACATTTGGCAGACCTTTGAAAGTAGCCACTAGGAAATACTGAACAAGAATACATGAGGAAAACTGATTTCTACAAATGAAAAGAGTTTGGGAAAGTGTGCATATAAAAACCTCATGATCAGAGACATTGAAAACTTGAATTAAATTTTATCTACAATATAGTGGCACCATTTTCTTGATATGACCAATCATGGTGTTCAAGATATAACATCACAAACAGGGCCTCCGACTAAACTGTGCATCTGATCTACATTAAAATGTTAGACACTGCAAACAGAATCAGATTGGCGAACAAGGCAAACAGATTCATCATGGCCTAAAAATATTCATGGTAGAAAATTTACATGCCTACAATATAGGGGAGCATTCAATTTTCTATTCCATTGGGTGTAAACTTGTAAGACGTGAAAGTCAGCAACTTCATAATTCAGGAGTTTCACATTCTGAGAATCAACATTAATTACAAATGGAGTGACTTTGGCAAAATGTGCAAATGAACTCATGGGGGTCTGAAAATGGAAACATATCTTCTCTCTTATGAATAAAAAACCTTAGGCCCATCCTTATATCATGAAACTCTATCACGTCAAAGAAGAAAGCATGCAAAGTAGGCCATTTTCTATAATTGGGCAATATGCAGAATGTAGATTTAAGTAAACACCTTTAAAAAACTGTCTCCAAAACATATGAAATCTGGATTCTGAAAGATGTGACTCATTTCATCTACCCCATGATAGGTTTTTCACATGTCCCCCAATCGGTATCTCATATAAATCATCAAAACATATTTCACTTGCACTTCAAGTAGGCTTCTTCAAAATTTTTTCAGGGGTACTCACCTCGCCTTGGAGATAATCTTATATTGGTCACTCCAAATTTGTGCCAAATTTGAGAGTACCAACAGATACAATAGACTATTATCTTTGTGTAATGAACACATTTTGACAAGAAGTACACATTTACTTATGCCATTAATTGCTAATTTAAATCATGCTACAGGATAGAGATCTATTAGGTAGCAATCATGGTAATTATAGTAATACATTTGCAGCATGATACAATGGTAAGAACAGTTGTATATTTTGTCAATAAAAATGTTTCCAGACATATTCAATAATACAAATATTGTAGTATAAAAGTAGAGATCCAAAAATAAATGCAGAGATAAATACAACATATGTGATAGATGTATATCTATGTTTCTATAAACTAAACTATCTTTAATGTCCACTTTCATATGATATGCACCATAAATAACTAATATATCTATTGAATCAAAATAATGCAATTAATAATCCTTGTCATAATCAGATTTACCCTAGTACCATATATGACTAATGAACCATCTTCTCAAGACACACAATGTTCTATACTATGAATGCATCATGCTCGAAACCATACTATAAGAAAAACCATAAATAAACAACAAGACAAATCAAAGTGCACGATGAAAAAAATAATGGTGAAATACACATAATGGTTGTATGTAACACAAAACATACATTGAAAGACCAACCTTTGACTAGGGTTTTAAGAACAAGCACCAAATGTAGTCAATGTGCTTGGAATGTAATGTGATTCAAATGAAATGTCCTTTGAACGTAAACCTATAACTTTGGCATACCATAAGCAATAAATGCATGTTGAATTACTAAAGAAACATTGATATACTAACAACTGACATATACCAAAATAAAATTACATTGGTAAAATAGTCATTCAATGACAACCAACATAATACATGAGTTCATCTGAGACAAACCCTATAAAGGTTTTGAATAAATACATGAAGAATGTCATAATGTGAATGATAAAATTTATAAAATCAAAGTGATTGAAAGGTTTTGCAAACATTCATGCTAAACATAGGGGAACTTTTGTATTTGTTTGATATATGAAATAGAAAGACCTAGCTAATGAACACAAGAAATCGACCCATGTATCTAACCTAAAATACAAGATGACATGACATTCATATTATGATAATTTAAAACATAAATAGGGAATAACTAAACACTATCTTAGAGCATAACTTAAATAAAATCACCTATATAATGCAATTATGAAACCTTCAGTTCACCACTTTTCATGAACTGCTCGATACCCCTACTTCCACATCAACATTTCTGCAATCATTCTCCTAAATGAACCAATGTCGTGCCCTTCATGGGTGATAAAATAACATGTGTATCTTTAACCTTAGATAAATTCTCCACCTCATAAGAGTCATCTGTCTCAGACTCTTCCTGATCGCTGCTAGCTTTAGAAATAGACTACTTACTAGCACTCAACCCTTCTTTCAAAGAGCTTCCCTCAACATTACCCTCAGCTTTGCTTTTTCCTTGACCCAGATTCGGTGTCTTATTCAGGAACATTTTCCCTAGTATGCTCAAAGATAAGTAAAATGAGGCCCTCATGCAACACAAGCTTCTTAGCCTTCTTCCTATGCTCAATAAGACTCTTAGAAAAAGAGCTTTGTAGATAAAAAGGAATATTAACCAAATCTTTGTATGTAAAATGGTTCAAAAGAACATAATGATGTATTGAGCCCTAGTGAAATGCCCATCCAAAGTAACATATTCCATAATCACAATCAAAACATTGTACCAAACCTCCTTAATTTTGTTAACATCATAGAAGCCATTCGCCTTAGCATCAATAAAATTACCTTTCTACTTCTCTCATTTCAGAAAATTTTTAGCCTCCATATCAGTAATCTTACAATTTCTATATAAATTCCCACCCTTGTTGGGAATGTTGGTGACTTTAGCGATGAGATAAAACATGAGCTCCATCGTCTTCCCATCCATAGTAACAGAATCATTATGCCATCAATCCCAAAACTTCTGCGTAATGGCTTTATCATAGATGCGGAGATTTTCCAGATAGGGAGGGATGCCCACTTTCCTTAGCTTTCACCACACCATAGCCTTCTCCTTCACCTTTAGCTTATGGCAGTTATCAGGCTCTTCCCTTTTCAAATCCCCTCCCATCGTTTTCGCTTTCAAAGAAACAACACTCTTCAAAAACACAGAGTGAGAAATGCCCAACTAGTCACCTTCACTAAAATGGACAGACTCATAAAATTGCCCATAAAACCTGTGATGAGAAAGTGTTATTATTTATGCTACCATCACTCCATGCTTTGCAATCACCTTACCATCAACTTATTGTAATGTATTATGTAGTGTCTAATTATTACTTTTTATCATTATTAACATCTATTTTGATTATAATGCTTTATGAAATTTGACATGGTTAACTTTTTCCCACTTAAAAACTTGTAGTCTTTGCATGGATTGTCTACTCTTTCTTACTAGAGTATAGTTTAGACTTTATTTCTACATAGAAAGATTAGTTTTTAGCCCAAAATGTAGCATTTTTTTATTTATGCTTGGTCACATTATGGTCGATGATCCAAATCTGAATCATCATCTCCTATACATATAAATACTTTTTCAATGATGCGAACCTCTGACAATCTGATAATTTTTCTTGGTTTCCTGATACTATGTGGGTGTCCTAGGGATTTTAGTGCATTTTTTGGATTTTAATGCATATTTATGGTATTTGGTGCACCTAATATGATCTCAAAGTTAATTTATCTTTAAGAGACTTTGACTAAGTAAACACGCAGTCTTGTCTTTTATTTAATTGTTTTACATATTAAAATATAAGGTTCGTAGTGCAGACTATTACTAACATCCATGATTTTATTTTTAGGTAGCCTGGGTAATTATAATCATATGGTCTAGATGTAAGGCAAGATGATACTTTTTTTAGAAAATATCTACTATATTCTTTTGATTGTGGGTTAAACAACAAATTCTAGTTACCATTCTTTAATAGAAATTTCAAGTGTATTATGTTACAACCTTACTTTTAAAAGTAAAACCATTCATTATGTTTGATATTTCCTAATCTAAGATGATTCACACATAACGCTCTTTGTTTAGGAGTTTTCAAATCATGTTCCCAAAGGAAAATTACTTAGGTTAGTGATAAAACACATGACTGGAGAACTCACCAGGGACACTTGTACAAAATAACAATACGTTATCAGAGTACGATATCACTAAGAGGGGGTGAATCAGTGATATAATAAAAAACAAGTATCAACTTTAAAGTCAAATTTACATAACCATTCAACGAGACAAACTAAACAATGAGATAGAGACAAGAAATGCCCATAAAGGTATAACAAAAGATATGTCATGAGTGGAAACCCTCTGGGGAATAAAACCACTCAAAATACCTCATTGGCTTAATCCAAAAATCTTTTAAACTCCCTCACTCGATACAAAGTTCTCACTAACAAAATATATCTACTTGATTGTCTTTTATGTCTCACTAGATTTTGCAACTCTTTTTAACTTTCTTACATACAAAGATCATAAAATTTGATTTCCATGTAGACCCTATAATTTTTTCTTATACATCATTAAACACAATATGTCTTTGGATCTAACAATGCATAACATACAATCATAGATCCTATACCAATCAAGGATTTCTGATGGAATGATTGTTCACAACAATTCAAATACGATAAACCAAAACTCAATATACGATCTTTGTCTGCATCTCTAGGACAACTTGCCTCTATTCAATATATAAGAAACAATGAAGAACTCATTTCTCAAAAAATGATATCAAAATAATTTCAAACTATTCTCTTTAACTAATATCCTCATGCACCATATCATTCCTTTGTGTTCCCATCAACAAATTACATTTCCTTAAACAAATAGCAATATATGTCTCAAGTTTTAAAAACTTTTTATATCTATTTCAATAAATAAATCATCTATGATTATTCTGATAAAAAATATAATTCAATGACTTTCTTTTAAATTATTGTTTCTATAAACTGAATTGTCTTTAATGTCCACTTTCACATGATATTCATCATAAATAACTAATAAATCTATTGAATCAAATTACTAAAGTTAATAATCCTTTTCATACTCTGATTTACCATGTTACCATATACAACTAATCAACCATCTTCAATAATCCTTTTCATACTCTGATTTACCATGTTACCATATACAGCTAATCAACCATCTTCTCAAGATACACAATGCCCTGTTCTATGAATGCATCATACTTGAAACCATACGATAACAAAAATAAATAAATATCAACAAGACAATACAAAGTTAACTATGAACAAAATGACTGAGACATACACATAATGGTTGTATGTAATACAAAACATATACCAAAACATGAACCCCTGCCTAGTGTTGTAAGACCAAGCACCGAATACTCAGTGTGCTTCAATTGTAATGTTCTTTAAGTGAAATGCCCTTCAAAAGTAAACCTATGGTTGTGGCATAGCATAACCAACAAATGCATGTTGAATCAAGAATTAATGAAGAAGCAGTGATATACCGAGAACTGACATACCAAAATGACATTACATTGAAACAATAGTCATACAATGAAAATGACTATAACACATGAGTTCATCTCAGACAAACCCGATAAGGGTTTTGAATAAATACATGAAGAATAGCATAATGTGAATGATAACAGTTATAACATAAAAGTGAATGACATTTTGAGAAAGAAATGATGCTAAACACATGAGAACCTTTGTATTTGATTGATATATGAAATAGAAAACCCCACTTAATTAACACAAGAAAATGACCCATGTATGTAACATGAAATACACCATGACATGACAATCATATTATGATAAATGAATACATAAACATGGAATAAATAAAAATTGAATATAAGAAGGTCCATAATATAGAACAACCTGAAGAGAGGATGAAGAGTTTCTTGGAAAGAAATGGTTGACTCTTCATCTCCATGGAGGAAGGTGAGACAAAATTGAAAGGATTATTTAATTAAATGAAGGAATTATTGCCACATGAGTGGCTTTTCACATGGAATTATGGAATTCTTTTGAGGATAATCCCTTCAAATAACCAAATAATTTTTAATTCCTTTTGATATGTATTAGATAAAGGGGGTGGAATTAATTTAATTTAAAAGTACTTAGGACTTTAGAATTAAATTAATTAATCATAGGGATTTTTAGCTAATAAAGCTTAAAAATTTAGGAATTAAATATAGTGTGAGATTTATGCAAATTTAGGTTTTTTGCATTTGAGACTAAGTCAATTAAAGTCAATTAGGAAGAAGAATTTGCCTAGTAAAATAGGACTTTGATGATGAGAAAATGCACCAAAATTGATTAGAATTGTAAGGTGCCAATTTTGGGGTGTTACATTTTTCCCCTCTTTGAATTGATGTGCGAGCAGTTTGTTGATTCAAAGAATAGTCTGATGTGAAGATGAATATTTCAGAAGTCTAGGTTAGGTTGCCAACACACCGATCAAATTGAGAAGTAGAACCATCTTAAGAATGAAACATGATTCTCCGAAGTCTAAGTTAGAATGCGAAGACAATGGTCCAAATACCAATTAAGAGAAAATTGGAATCAGGGTTATATTGCCCCAATATGAAGGTTAGCCCTCCGAGATCCAAGTTAGGTTTCCCAGATAATGGTCAAAAAGAGATTTTGAGAGCCGACTTCAGAATGAAGCATGACTTTTAGGAATTAGGGTTAGATTGCCCCAATACCTAATGAGATTTCAAGAATCATCTCCAGAATGAAGCTTAGTCCCCCAATATCTAGGTTAGACTGCCCAGACACTGGACAGATTGATATCTTTCACAAGACTGTCCCCAAAAGATAGTCAATAGAGATTTTCGGACTATCTCCAGAACGAAGCATAATCCTTGAGGATCCTGTTGGTGCCCAAAAATGCTGAATTGGATTTCCTATGGACTTGCCAATCCAATGTTTGGAAAACTAATTATTTTTGGCCAACTAACGGGAATGATCGATTATGATCCTCTTCCCTTGCACTTCTAGCTCTGCAAGACCAAGGCGGGTGAACCTTTACCTTAACCACTATCTACTGGTTTAAGGCATTTTATAGCAGATAACTTGTGTACAGAATTCAACCGATCTCTTGTGATGGCAAGTAGGCTTGAATAAATCAAATTGTAAGCAATATATCATAAACTGTAAACTGAAATACTTTGAGTAATTGAAAGAATGTTTAGTAGATATGTATGTAAATTGAAATAAAAAGATAGATAAGATATCACAAAACTATAGCAATGAATTGAATAACTATAATCCAAATAATGATTAGACCAGTGCCTTATTCTATCACGAGAAATAGAGTCAAGATCATTCCATTCTTATGTTCAACCTCAGAGATAGTTTTATAAGAAAACTTATCACTTCAAAGGTGTTATGGAATGTACATGCAACCTAAAAAAAATTTAGAGATATTTTAAAAAGGTAATACTTCTCAGATGATAGCCCAATTGACCGGGGCATCAATCAATAGAATTTAACCATGCAAAATGAGAAAACCAATTGAAAATATAGACTATGAATCAAATCAGGAAGCATGCACATCAAACTATCACTTTGAAGAAGTGCTATTGGTTTATCTGAGGGACTAATTGTAAAATAATAATGAAACTATTACACATGTGAAAGAAAAATGACTTATCTTTATTGATTTTGAAAAAATAGTACATCCAGGTCCATGTTATACATATTGATTAAAAACTATCCAAATATGTGAAATTGTATGATATTGTATTGTGTTGTCTTTACATTTTACATTATGTATATATATGTGTTTGAATGGCTTTCACACCTCCTTAAGGTGAAAAGACACAACCCTTATTATAAAATATTTTGAAAAAATACTAAACTAACTAAAAAATAACTACCTAACTTTCGAATTTGGCTTTGGTCAAAAATCCAAAACACATCGTGAAAAGCTAAGATTTTTTCTTGAGATAGGAAATTTGATTTCCCGAACTAGGTCGGTTTTATATTTTTAAAATTTGACCATCTTTAGCCTCTGTTGGCATCATCTTTGTAGCAGGTTGAAATTCCAGCATTTTCTGAAGGCTTTGTTAGTTAGTTCTATTTATTTGTGTCATAAAGCTTCCTTCCATTAATTTTTTTAGTATGGAGAAAATTGCTTCTTGATAATGGATTGGGACTTCTAAATTCTCAAAATTTAGGGTACCACCAGTGGCTCTTTCTGGGGACATATGCTCCTTGTGAGCATAGAAAGATTCCAGCTATCTCTAGAGAAGCAGGCCAAGTATCCACACTTAATCTAATGGAAAGTGAAATTGGATGGCCTTAGGCCCCCCCCAAAAAGGAACAATTATTCTTTCCTCTATCGAACACATAATTCTGATCATGTAATACTTTGGATCTCCCGAACAGGATGCCACCATTCTCATGGACAAAATTCATTGCTTTATTAACACACTTTGACTTTTGTTTACCCTTAGAAAAGTCAGGATGTGCACCGTAGTCCTTTCTAAATAGAAGATCCCCATGCATTTGATCAACCCTATAAGTAACTAGATTAATCTCCTCTTCTTGGATTCCTTTACGTACACAATCTTCCCTATACTCAAGATGTTTTTTCTCTTCACAAAACGGATTTGGAGATACCTCACATTCAGGAACTTCCTTCTTATCAAGAATTTGATCGAATAGGCTACTTGAATGATTTTCATAACTAATCTTCAACACATTCTCCTCATTATGTTTGTTTGATTCCATCTCATCTTCACATGTTTGATACAAGTTCTGCTCATAGGATGAAATAATGCATGTGTCACTTTCTGAATACACTTCCCCATATATATTTTGACTTTCATCGTCTTCAAAATGATCACTAGGCCCATGGTCTTTATCATGATGTTGATGGACTTGATTGCATATAAAATATTCTTCAAATAATGGATTCAAGGATATAGAGAACTTAGGCATATCTCAATGAGAGCTTTCATCTAAAACTTCTTTGTGTTCATATGTTGTATGATGTTCTATTTCATCTCTGTTATTTGATTCCTGAAATTTATCATCTTCTTCATCTAGTACCACCTGTGTATGTATTGATCCATCAACTTGCTTATCATGGTGCACTGAGAAAAAAATTTCACCACCCTTCTCAAGATATTTTTGATATTCCATGTCTAGTAAATATGAGATTTCTTCTGTACTAAGAAGATCTTCTTCCTCATCATCATGGTCATTGATACCTATTTCCATGCAAATCTCACTACGTACAGATTCTACTTCAATCTGATCCAAATTTTCTTCCTCTATGTCATCATTCTTTTCTTTCCTCAATACTTCACATATTTTCTCAAGAAAAGATAGTAATTGAGAATCATGGTGTATTCCTAACTCACAAAGTTTATCCATTAATTCCCTTCCTAGAGGCCTGATATTCAAAGGTATTTCCAGATAGATCTTTATCATTCTCATGAACAAATGTAGTGCAGGTTCACCTTTATATCTTTCCAAACTAAAGAATGTATCCAAAGGGGACATGTAAGATTCTTCCTCCAAAATATAATTTGGCTCTCTTTC
>MU228545.1:871508-899408 GCA_018584345.1 Thuja plicata
TAGTGATTCATATACTTGTCTGGCATTATCTTTTAACATCCTAAAAAATAGCCTCATCACCTGATCCTCTGTAGAAACCTCATAATCTTCTATGAATGTATAAAATGCATCCAAGTGTTGTAGTGTTGATTCATCTTATTCTCCATGGAACTTTGGTAGAAGTTGTAAAATTTTAGGGGATAACTTATTTGGGATGCATTGAAATCTCCTAAGATCTAATGGCTTGATACCATCTGGAATAAAAGGCTTTCTTTGAAATGATGGATACATTTTAAAAAAAAATCCACCATCTCCTTCCGAGTCTTTTCCCTCAGTAGAGTCACTGACTAAAATGATTTGTTCAATAGAGTCGCCACCTTCTTATCAGAAGGAAAATACTTACTATCTTCTGAGTTGTTTTCTCTCAGTAGAGTCTTAAATACATCACCAAAGCTTCTAGGTAAAATAAAAAAATGTTGTTTTGAACAACTCCCCAGTAGAGTCGCCAATTTGTTGGTGCCCAAAAACGCTGAATTGGATTTCCTATGGACTTGCCAATCTAATGTTTGGAAAACTAATTGTTTTTGGCCAACTAACGGGAATGATCCATTATGATCCTCTTCCCCTGCACTTCTAGCTCTGCAAGACCAAGGTGGGTGAACCTTTATCTTAATCACTATCTACTGGTTTAAGGCATTTTATAGCAGATAACTTGTGTACAAAATTCAACCGATCTCTCATGATGGCAAGGAGGCTTGAATAAATCAAATTGTAAGCAATATATCATAAATTGTAAACTGAAATACTTTGAGTAATTGAAAGAATTTTTAGTAGATATGTATGTAAATTGAAATAAACAGATAGATAAGATATCACAAAGCTATAACAATGAATTGAATAACTATAATCCAAATAATGATTAGACTAGTGCCTTATTCTATCACGGGCAATAGAGTCAAGATCATTCCAATCTTATGTTCAACCTCAGAGACAATTTTACAAGAAAACTTATCACTTCAAAGGTGTTATGGAATGTACATGCAACCTAAAACAAATTCAGAGATATTTCAAAAAGGTAATACTTCTCAGATGACAACCCAATTGACCGGGGCATCAATCAATAGAATTTAACCATGCAAAATGAGAAAACCAATTGAAAATATAGACTATGAATCAAATCAGGAAGCATGCACATCAAACTATCACTTTGAAGAAGTTCTATTGGTTTATCCGAGGGACTAATTGTAAAATAATAATGAAACTATTACACATGTGAAAGAAAAATGACTTATCTTTATTGATTTTGAAAAAATAGTACATCCAGGTCCATGTTATACATGTTGATTAAAAACTATCCAAATATGTGAAATTGTATTATATTGTATTGTGTTGTCTTTACATTTTACATTATGTATATATATGTGTTTGAATGGCTTTCACACCTCCTTAAGGTGAAAAGACACAACCCTTATTATAAAATATTTTGAAAAAACACTAAACTAACTAAAAAATAACTACCTAACTTTCAGATTTGGCTTTGGTCAAAAATCCAAAACACATCGTGAAAAGCTAATATTTTTTTTGAAGATAGGAAATTTGATTTCCCGAACTGGGTCAGTTTTATATTTTTAAAACTCGACCATATTCAGGCTCTGGTGGCATCATCTTTGTAGCAGGTTGAAATTCCAGCATTTTCTGAGGGCTTCAATTAGTTAGTTCTATTTATTTGTGTCATAAAGCTTCCTTCCTTTAATTTTTTTAGTATGGAGAAACTTGATTCTTGATAATGGATTGGGACTTCTAAATTATCAAATTTAGTGTACCACCAGATCTGAGTTAGATTGCTCAGATACCTAGCAGGATAGATGACAAGATGACAAGATGTGAGACATCAAGATGCCCCTAGAGATTCAAGATCATGAAATATCCAATTTTGACCATAAGCTACAAAAAATTGGATATGCCCCAGTGATGAGATGCCCCTAGTGATGGGGAATTTTGATTTAGATCAGACTGATTTGAGAATGATGCAAAAAGATTCAATGATGCAATCATCCTGCCCCCTCGGGAGCGAAATTGAAAGATGACACAACAAAAAGATGATTGATATCAAAATATTGAAGATAGAAGTAAGATCAAAGATTCAAAGATATCAGAGATAGATCAAGAGAAGGTAGAATCAATTTAGAGCGATCGGGAGGTCCTGTTGACTAGGTTTGACCATTGTTGACCAAGTTTGACCAGAATTGACCAGAGTTGACTTTGATGAAAAGATTGCAGAAGCCAAGAAAATCATGACGAGAGATGATTCTGACAAGAAAGCGATGTCATAAAGTTGATTGCACAAGTGTCCGATCACATCAGTCCCAAAAATTTAAAACGTGATTTTGAGCTACTTAGGAGTGTCAGATTTCAATTCGGATCATGAAAATGGATTCAAGACGGTTGATTTAGTGAAGGGTGCAATTTTTGCAGAAAATAAAGCACTTTTGAAAATTAGGTCAAAAGCTATATAAGGCCCGAAGAGGTCATTTTCAAATCATTATTCACTTTCTACTTTAGATATGGTGAGGGCCCCAGCTGATATTGATAGCATTCCTGTGCGCACACATTGATTCGAGCGCTCTTGACGACACAACCGACCACTGCAGTATGACGCACTTGTAAGTAACTGAAACACCATCCTGCATTTCTAATTTTATCAATTTTTAGATCATTTTAGCATGTTTTTAAAGATTTTTAGTCCAATCACGTCAAGTTTCACGCGAGGGAATAGTTTCCTCACGCCGGCCAAGGTTACCCTTCGCGTGAGAAATTGGATTCCTTGCGTGGGTTAGGGCTTCCTCACATGGGTCCCTCCGTGAGCTTGTGCGAGGTTCACATCAATGCCATGCAAGATTTCATCATCGGTAATGGAATCTTGCGTGAAGAGAGATCTTGTGTCGCGCGAAGTAGAAAAATCACATGGGAAAAGAGTTTACTCGCATGAGAATTGCTTACTATCCAGAAATCTTTCATCTTTTATGTTGTAGAGTCAACAAATTAGAATGCCTCAGAACTATGTTTAGGATAGATCCATAACTGCATTTGTTGTCATTGCTTTGAAAAACCATCATGTTGAGATACTGATCACATGTCGTCGCTTGCTTTGCAAGTTAACTTCCTTGATATTACATTCTGGTCGCACCATCCTGTCATGGGTGAGTTGCTATGGAGATTGATGGATGCTGATGGTGCCCATCTCAATAGGATAGGATTGTCATATCTTCATGATGTACCTAATATTTGGGTAAATCACGGTCTATTGGGTACACTTGTCGAGTGTTTCCAATCGGAGATGAACACTTTCCATTTTCCAGAGGGGGAGATGATAGTCACTTCTGAGGATATCTACAGGATCCTGAGAGTATCATTCCACAGGGCTTGTGTGGAGTATGATACCCAGTCGAGAGTAGGCACACTGGTGCTGAGAGTGATCTTCCAAGATGATATGGTGATGGGTCAATCCATCTCTTGGGAGGATTTGATGAGAAGATATGGTGCAAATCACACATTAGCACTTGTCTTGGCATTGTTCTTGAGTTGCCACTTGGTACCAGATAGGGGTTAGCATGGATTGGAGTGCATCTGGGGAGACATGCTGCAAAGGATGTTAGCTAGTCCAGTAGTGAGATTTGGATGGGGTAAGTGCATGCTCGTGTAGATGTACTGAGAGATGCATGATCGATGCAAAGGTCCCACCAGCTAGGTGGGATTAATTGGCAGGGGTGATGAATGTAGGGATGACACCTACATACATGGATCACATTTTAGTGCACCCCTTCCCAAGGTTTATAGATCCTCTTGGCCTAGGCCCATAGGTACAATAGGTGGTATAGCCACCATTACAGTAGCAGGTGCCACCCCGATAGGTACCACCTTAGCAGGTACCACCATAATAGGTACCACCATAGTAGGAGAGGGTGCTATGGCTAAGGACTTTGTAGATTTCCATTCCTTCTAGACCTATGGGATTGGATGCAGGTGAAGGGAGTAGTGGTACTCAGGAGAGGTCCACTGAGCAGGGGGATGATACCATTATGGATGATACTATTACAGCTGATCCACTGACAGGGGGACAGATAGCACAATTATAGGAGGCTCTCAGGAGGAGTTGAGAGAGGGTGAGATAGGCATAGAGGGAGGAAGATGACTTCCATACATAGGTGGTCATCCAGGAGACCCAAGTGGTCGAGTGAGACTAAGAGATCTGGGGATTGCAGGAGGCATTGGCTAGAGCATAGTCATTCTGGAATGTGAGGACTTCATTAGATGAGGAAGGGGAATTCTTGTCTATTAGCTTTGGATGTTGGAGTGAGAGAGAAGTGATGGGTTCAAGTGCATTCATGGTATAATCATCAAAAGTGATGACTAGTAAGCTAAGACCTAGAGCAATCTCATCCAAAGGTGTATTCAAATCCTTTTCACTGCTAGCGACAGAATCGAACTCATTAGACCTTTCACTAGACCCTTCACCTATGTTTAGAAGCTTTTCATAGGATCCTTCTAAAAGACTGTCGAACTCATATTCATGAGAATCTGTATCTGAACTCTTATTGGGATGTTTGCACCATGAAGGTTTGGGAGTTCTTGTGACACCAGCCTATTCTTGCACTAACTACTCTTGAAAATCTGGTGGTATGTACCATTCACCCTAGAAATTAGGGTCTTGTAACACTTTCCATTGTTCTTAGGTTAATGCATCAAATGGAGTAGTTTTATCATAATTTCTATCAGTTTTGACTGTACTAACATGCAGTACAAAATTATTTGGTTCAACAAAGAATGCTGCTAGGTTTGGATGAATGGGATAAGTAAAGAAATCCTTGTCGGAGCTATCCTCTATGGTGTCAACTGTAGCTGTGCCTTTAGGTTCTGGTGGAGGATCCAATTTTGGCACAAATTTGTTAATCCATAGATGGAATGGGATCTTCTTGAAGCCTAAACCAATTGTGTCTTTCATCTTCTGACCCATTGCTTTAATAAGTTCAACTAACCCATTACCATTCACCCCTATTGGGCCACTCCCTTTGTATTCAAAGAGTTTCATAATTTTAAGACCTTCACTATTGGGATCTAGTTCACGAGCTGGGGCAGTCTATTCAAATATGTCCTTTCCTTTGTAAAGCCAATTTTTAATAGGTATTTCCTCATCTTCATCTTCTAATGGTGTTGAAGCCTATACAAAGGCATCATCATAAACTATTTTAGGAGTAGAAGATTTATTATTCTCAGAAGGTCTCCCATAAGAACAAGGAGATAGAGGTAGAGCTACTAATGATAGCACGGGTTCTATTTGATACCCCTCCATGCCTATGTCTTTGATTTTCAAAGTCTGTTCCATGTCTTTAAGCTTGGCCTCACAGAATTTTGTGTATTCTCTATTAGTAGGAATAAAAATATCAATTGACTGTGTGAGCGTACTACAAGAAGAGCCCATACTAGTAGGAACTGTCACTTCTACGCCATGGAAAGGAAACTTAATGCACTGATGATATGTAGAGGGAACCACTTGCATTTCATGGATCCACGGTCTTCCTAGCAAGATGTTATAAGCAAGAGGAAGGTCTAGCACTTGATAGGTGACATCTCTTTCAACCGGTCCAATCCGAATGGGTAGCACAACTAAAGCTTTAGACTTTCTTTCTTCTTCATCATAGGCCTTGATAGTAATTCTCTTGTGGGAATATATGTGATCTTCATCATAACCTAGCTGAGAAATAAAGTGAGTAGAGAAAATGTTGAGGCCAGTACCATTATCAACAAGGATGCGATAGATGATTTGTTTTCCAATCATGACTTCTATATGAAAAGGAGCGTTATGCGGGTGGCTAATCATGTGGTCATCTTCTTCTGAGAAAGACAGATAGTGCGGTGAAGTCAAGTGACCCACCATAGATTGAAATTGATCAAGATTAATGTCTTTGGGGATGTTAGCTTCTACAAGGGCTTTATCCAGAATCTGCCTGTGAGCAGGCGAGATCTTCAACAACTCAAAGATGGTTATTTGAGCGTTGGTTCTTTGTAGCTGGTCGAGAATGCTATAACTTACAGTAGGAGGTGTGGGGACCACTTTCATGGTCTTGTTGGAAAGGCCAACAAAAACTTTATCTGTGGGTTGCTTTGGTACGAATGTAGTAGTAGGAGGGTCAGGACCCTTGAGGGTGATCTTAGACCGGGATTTGGTAACAATGTTTGTGCAATCCTGAGATGTTTTAGATTTAGATGAGCAAGACCCAAGGCCCCTCAAGACAAACAAGGTCTTAGGATCAAGAGTATCCCCACTCCCCTTGGTAGTAATCACATCACACTACTCCACTTGAATAGGTTCAATCATGTTAATGACATTGTCATAAGTGGTATGTGCATAGTTAACCTTGGCATTGTTGTTCTTAGTATTGGAAGACTCGCCTTTCTCGTGATGAGGAAAGGGATATTTAAATGCCTGGTGATCTGAATTCTTATTATGATTTTCCACAACAATAACCTCATTATCAATCAGATCTCGGACCTTATGGCGCAACTGAAGACAAGTAGCAGTCTTATGACCCTTGTTCTGATGATAGTCACAGTATGCATTTTCATTCCACCAATGGGGTCATGGCTACAGATCATATAGATGCTTGTCCAAAGTAGCGAGAATCTAATTTTGCACCAAAGTCTTGAAAACTACATCAAGTGGTTCTCCGAAGGAAGTAAATTCACACTTTGGTCGAGGGGCCCAAGGTTTGTTGCTAGAGAATATAGAAGGTGGTTGATTATTTGTTGCATCCTTTTCAGCAGTTTCAATTTCTTGTATACTAGAAGTGAGATTAAAGACTAGTTTTGAAGAATTTGGGGTCACATTATCAACCACTCCATCATTCACAACATCCCTATTCTTGTTAAAAAACTTCCCTTTATCTTTGTTGGAAGAGGAGGAACCTTGTTTGTTGTCTTTGTATAAAGTCAAATCCCATTTCTTAACCATAAATGCCTCTATCCTCACAACTTTCTTAATCATGTTGTCAAAATTAAGGGGACCTTGAAGCTGTACCTAATGCCCAAAATCAGGAGTGAGATTGTCCAAGAAGATATTGAGTTTCTCAGATTCAGGTATTTTATGAGGATACTTGGTGAAAAGTTGTCTCCATCTCTGGAGAAATGTCAGGAATGGCTCCCCTTGTCTTTGCTTGAGATTGAAAAGGTCCCTGATGTTGATGGAATGTTGTATGTTGTGAGAATAATGCTATATAAAGAGATTTGAAATCTCATCAAAAGTCTTGATGCTGGTGGGTAGTCGAGAAAACCACTCCATGGCAGATCCACCCAAACTTTGGGGAAAGAGATGCATCAAATAGGTTTGATCATGAATGAAATCCATATATAGGGACCCAAATTCTCTTAGATGATCCTGAGGATCAGTGGTACCCAGATATTTACCATACTTAGGGAGTTCCACACCTTTGGGAAAAGGAGGCATATGAAGA
This sequence comes from Thuja plicata, assembly GCA_018584345.1. Taxonomy (NCBI): domain Eukaryota; kingdom Viridiplantae; phylum Streptophyta; class Pinopsida; order Cupressales; family Cupressaceae; genus Thuja; species Thuja plicata. The sequence continues at coordinate 878,996 of MU228545.1, forward strand.
CTCCTATCAAAAGGAAAAGGACAGATGCTCTCCACTATGAATTGTTGTGCGGGTTTGTCCTTATCCTTTATAAGTTGGGTAATTTGATTTTGCATATCTTGAATCATCTTTTGCAATTTGGCAGTCTCAGTCTCTTCTTCTTTGGCCATAAGTGTTTCCACTTGGAAGTTTAGGGGTAGCTTAACTCCTTGGTTTGCCAAATCTAGAAAATATTTCTCTTTATCTTCTGCAAGGAGAATTTCCATCATCTTGATGAGAGCCTTATTAGATTTTGTAGCATCTATGTCATTTTGAGTTATCAGCTCATCATCATTACCGAGGATCTCATAAATTATTTGACTCTGATCTTGAACCTAGTCATGTGGAGGAAGGCAATGGTGATGCTGCTCCTCTTATTGACCTTGATCATTTTGAGATTGGTCATGGACCCCGCTATATTGACCTTGTAGGTAATCGAAAGGAGTTTCCATATCATTGATGTGGGATTGTGCTGTGTGTATAGGTTCAGTGCAAGTGTGAGTATTGAGCTGAGAATTCATGGTCAATGTAACTTTTGGAGAGTCAAAGGGGTTGATAGGATCAAAATGATTGATATGTTCAAAAGGATCACTAAGGCAGTGAGGATTGTCAATAAGCTCAACCCAAATAGGTGACTTTCTGAAGCTTTATTGATATGAAAGAAATGGTTTCTGATGATCTTGAAACAAAGGATTATAGCACAACTAGAATATTGGTTTTTGATTCAGACTGGGATCTATACTAAATGAAAAGGAGGAACGTGAGGATCCCTCTTGACTATCAGATTGAACAACAGGTTCAGAATGACCTTTTCCTTGATTACGAGGTTTACCTCTTCCTATTCCAGAACCATGAATGGGAAATATGTTACCACTTCTAGTTGTAATAGGAATAGACAAAGATGAAATGAGAGATAACTTAGGATGTAACTCAGAGCTCTATCTCTAGAAATACCAAAAAGGAGATAATAGGCTAGAATAGCCAAGATGTGAAATGCACTTGGCATGAATTGTCAAGAGTATGGCTAGAACAGTCGAGATGTGACTATCACATTGCAAGGTACAAAAGCACAGAAAGGTGGGACAAAGATAAAGAGAAAAAAGGAGTTTGAGAAAGAATCAGTCAGTTCACAACTCAAGACAATTAGTTTCAGACTGTAGACAACAGGGAAACAGGCAATCAGATCTCAGGCAAAATTTAGATCAGGCAAAAAAATCATCAGTCAACAGGAAATAACTCACTATTTTAGGACACCAAAGGATAGATTCACGTGAGAAAGTGCTGGTTCGCACAAGGAAACTTGTAATTGCACACAAGAAAATGAAAGCTCGCATGAGGAAGTGCTCAGTTTCTAAAATCTCACATGAGAAAACTCCAGGTTTTGATAGACCAACTCAATTTTTATGACAAAAATCAAATTTTGAGACACATTGAAGACTGTTCTCTGATAGAATTTCCAAATTTAGGAAAGTTTTATGATAGTTCAGATCAACAATCTCAGTTTGAATGTGACAAGCAATTGTTAACAAGCACAAAGTTTTGATTAAACAATAGTGATGCAAGAAGTAGTCACAAATAGTTCTACCAAGGACAAGGCAACTTGGCAGAATCATGGGAGTCTTTGTTTAATCATGATTGGATAGTTTAAGACTTGAAACAAACACTTAGTTATCCCTACAAAAAAAATGGTAGAGAAGACAAAATCTGTGCCTCAGTGTCTTATACATATGCGTGCACCTCACATAGGAGTGTCACCCCTGAGAGAGTGCTCATGTTTTTGGTGTTTCCAAGGACTCAACAATATATGTTTGAAGGTTACCCTTAAAGAAGGGGCCAAAATCATATACCACCTCAAGCATCTAGGTGCATACCTATGTTGAGAATCTATGGGAGAGATTCTTCCCCCTCCCTACGTATAGATTATGTCTTCTTTCGAAGGTGATCTGGGTAGGCATCTAATTAAGAAATTTTTTAGTGGGCTTCCATTCATAATAACCTTTGGTGCCCCTAATATAGGGTTAGGACCTTGCGGCCACACCAACACCTGAAATTCATACACCCCCGCAAGCAGGGCTTGGAGTGGTTCTGCTCAGTACAATAAGCAAGGATTTCTCAAGATGATAGTTAGAATCATGAGAAAGAAGTTACCATGGCTTTGGAGTCTTTTGATTCAACAAAGTAGAATTTATTATAGTGAGGTGGAATTATTGGTGATAGGTGTGTACTCACTTGGGTCATTCCCAGAGGTTCAAATTTTGGCAGGCCCTCTAAAGGTGACACAAAACTTGGCTTGGATTCGAGGGTAAGATTTTCTGATTCTCTCAAAGAGAGAAGAGAATACTTCTCTACCTCTTCACCTTACCCAAATAGGTAAGACATATTCATCACCGAGGGAACGCTCCTCAAACCAATTCAAAAGCCTTTGGGTTTCTGATTCTCTCAAAGAGAGAAGAGCATAATCCCCTAACAAGTGAATGTGCTAAAGGTTCATTAACTTTCCTTGTTTCACTAGGTCTCCATCATGTTAGCAGCATCTGGGTCTTGGATTCATCCATGGGCATCACTTGCATGTAATGAAGAGCCTATTCCCCTATTTTTCCATCAAGATTCCTAAGAAATTTTAACAAGGCCCTATTTATACTATGTAAAGAAAGCGATAAACAAGCACAATGTTTTTTTTATAATCTTCGACAACCGTCTTGTAAGAAAACCATTAGAAAGTTTATATCTTTTTCAAGCGACCTACAGCCCACTGTTATGCTGCCAAAAAAATCAGAAAGATAAGAAACATCAGCATGTTAGAATGATCATAAAAAAATAGAAACTATACTTGCAAAATAGTGAAATTTAAAAAAAAAATGGCCCTGAGTCTCGCATGAGGAAGTACAAGGCTTCCTGCAAGGAATTGCAAGGCTTCACGCAAGGAAGTGCAAAACTCCGTGCGGCCTACTCAGAATTCTCGCACGAGAATCCATACACAAACAAGTATGATTGTATGGCAGAGCACATAATTTTATCAAATTTTTTTTTGAGAGTGAGGTGAGAAAACAATTTTCTGCCCTACGGTGAGTGCCAAAATGTATGTGTCTAAATGTGACCTTTAAATCAGGCACAAACACAACATAGTCATTGCTCAATCATCAAATTGTGAAAATGAACATGAATTGTCCATTCCACAATATTGATTGAATTGACCTGTTGCCTCCTATTTAGTTGGGGTTTTTCAATTAATCTCAGAACAAGAGCCAACAACCATGACCATCATTAAAATGGAGGATTTGAAAGCATTATAAAAAAAATGAAATATCATTTATTCTATATGAGATGCAATTACAATCTAAGAATGGAAATGCATGTTTTAAGCTAAGAACTTGAAAAAGATGATAGAATTAAGCTATTTGATACATAATAAAACTAGATTAAGATGCAAAATTCCATTAATCTAAATGATATTATACTAATTATGCAACAAATGATTCAAAACCATGAGATAATTGAGACAAGATTTTGCTGTAGTTTAGATACTCTAAAATTGCTCCTCCCAAATGAAGAAAAGAAGGTCCATAATATAGAACAACCTGAAGAGAGGATGAAGAGTTTCTTGGAAAGAAACGGCTGACTCTTCATCTCCATGGAGGAAGGTGAGACAAAATTGAAAGGATTATTTAATTAAATGAAGGAATTATTGCCACACGAGTGGCATTTCACATAGAATTATGGAATTCTTTTGAGGATAATCCCTTCAAATAACCAAATAAATTTTAATTCCTTTTGATGTGTATTAGCTAAAGGGGGTGGAATTAATTTAATTTAAAAGTACTTAGGAATTTATAATTAAATTAATTAATCATAGGGATTTTTAGCTAATAAATCTAAAAAAAATTGGAATTAAATATAGTGTGAGATTTATGCAAATTCAGGTTTTCTACATTTGAGACTAAGTCAATTAGGAAGAAGAATTTTCCTAGTACAATAGGACTTCGATGACGAGAAAATGCACCAAAATTGATTAGAATTATAAGGTACCAATTTTGGGGTGTTACACTTATGACCTCTTAGGACCCGTTATCATATATCTTAGGTGTCTTAAAAGTTTGTATGGGTTAGGAAAGGTCCTAGGACACATTAATGTGTATTAGGACCCCTTAAGACCCCTTAGGACCCCTTACCATTCATTAGCATGTGGTAAGGGGCCCTAGGGGTTTGTAAGGGGTCTAAGGGGTCCTAGGAAACATTAATGTTTCCTAAGACCCATTAACAATCCTACTACCCCTAAGATGTAGAGAGATGGGTCCTAAGGGGTCATAAGGAGTCCAACAACACATTGATTTTTCCTAGGACCCTTGACGACCCCTTACCATGCATCTTAGGGGTCATAAAGGGTTGTAAGGGGTCATAAGGGGTCCTAGGACACATTATTATGTCTTAGGACCCCTTAAGACCCCTTATCATTCATTAGTTTATGTTAAGGGGTCTTAGGACACATTAATATATCCTAGGACCCCTTGAAAATCCTTATGACCCTTAAGATGTAGAGAGAGGCATCTTAAGGGGTTGTAATGGGTCCTCACCTTCTCTCTCTCTCTCTAAAGATTCCTATAACTATTAATGTGGTCTAAGGGGTTATAATGGGTCCTAATGTGCTATAATGGGTCTTAATGGGTCCTAAGGGATTTTAATCAGTCCTAAGGGTTCCTAGGACCACTTATAACCCATTAGAACCCCTTAAGAAACATTAGGACACATTAGGACACATTAGGACACATTAGATCCCATTAGTGTGTCCTGCAATGATTAATGAATTTGAAGGGGTCCTAAGAGGTCCTAATGTGTCATAAGAGATCCTAATGGGTCCTAATGCATCCTAAGGGGTTGTAATGGTTCCTAAAGGATTGTAGGACCACTTAGGACCCATTATGACCCCTTATGATATATTAGAACCACTTAGAACTATAAAGAGTGTTATATGATGATTAATGCTCTCTCCCCCTCTCTCTCATGGGTCCTATGACTATTAATTTTTTCTAAGGGATCCTAATGAGTCCTAATGTGTCCTAACAGGTCTTAAGGGGTCGTAATGGGTCCTAAGGGTTCCTAGGACCACTTAGAACCCATTAAACCCCCTTGTGAGACACTAGTACACAATAGAGCCCATTAGTGTGTCCTACAATGATTACTGTGTTCTAAGGGGTCTTAAGAGGCCCTAATGTGTCCTAGGTGGTTTTAATGGGTCCTAAGGGGTCCTAAGACCACTTAGGACCTAATAAGATACATTAAAACCACTAAGAACCCTAAAGAGTGTCCTTAATCAAGTCAAGGGTTTAAGATTATAATCAATAGTCCACTGAGAATCATGTTCAAAACAATGTGCCGATTCCTAAGATTTGGCTAAGTCTAAAATTTGGCCTAGTGCTAAAATTGGTCTGGCAAGGCCTGTTGGGCTTTCTTCCTCCCTCTCTTAAGAATTTTTCATAATGTTACATAGGGCCTACACCCTATAGGGCACACACCCTATTGGCTTTGATTTCCCAAGCCTTAGACTCAGGCAATCAAAGCCATAAGGCGTACGCCCTATTGGCTTTGATTGCCCAAGCCATAGGCTCGGGCAATCAAAGCCATAGCGCGTGCGCGCTATAGGGCATACACCCTATGGCTTTTGGGGGACCAAAATTTTTTTGGCACCTTTTTGGTCCTCCATCTTCATGCATATACCCAAAGGTATAACATAAGATACGTCCTAAGTGGAAACCCTCTGAGGAATAAAACCACTCAAAATGACTCATTGGCTTAATCCAAAAATCTTGAAAACTCCCTCACTTGATACAAAGTTGTCTCGCTAAAAAGTGCTATCTACTTGATAATCTTTTATGTCTCACTAGATTTTGCAACTCTTTTCAACTTTCTTACATACAAAGATCAGAAAATTTGATTTTCATGTAGACCCTATAATTTTGTCCTATACATCTTTAAATACAATACATGTCTTTGGATCTAACAATGCATAACATACAATCATAGACCCTATACCAATCAGGGATTTCTTATAGAATGATTGTGCACAATAATCCAAATATGATCAATAAAAACTCAATATATGATCTTTTTCTACATCTCTAAGACAATTTGCCTCTATTCAATATATAAGAAACAATGAAGAACTCATTTCTCAAAAACTGATATCAAAATAATTTCAAACTATTCTCTTTAACTAATATCCTCATGCACCATATCATTCCTTTGTGTTCCCATCAAAAAATTACATTCCTTAAACAAATAATGATATATGTGTCAAGTTTTAAAAACTTTTAATATCTATTTCAATAAATAAATCATCTATGATTACTCTGATAAAAAATATAATTCAATGAATTTATTTTAAATCTTTGTTTCTATAAATTGAATTGTCTTTAATATCTACTTTTGTATGATATTCATCATAAATAGATAATAAATCTAATGAATCAAATTACTGAAGTTAATAATTTGTTTCATACTCTGATTTACCATGTTACCATATACAACTAATCAACCATCTTCTCAAGATACACAATGCGTTGTTCTATGAATGCATCATACTCGAAACCATACTATAACAACAAAAAATAAATATAAACAAGACAATACGAAGTTAACTATGAACAGAATGATTGAGGCATACACATAATGGTTGTATGTAATACAAAACATATACCAAAACACCAACCCCTGACTAGTGTTGTAAGACCAAGCACCGAAAACTTAGTGTGCTTCAAATGTAATGTACTTTAAATGAAATTCCCTTTGAATGTAAACCTATGGTTGTGGCATAGAATAAACAAAAAATGCATGTTGAATCAAGAATTAATGAAGAAACATTGATATACTAAGAACCGACATACCAAAATGACATTACATTGAAACAATAGTCATACAATGAAAACCACCATAACACATTTGTTCATCTCAGACAAAGCCGATAAGGGTTTTGAATAAATACATGAAGAATAGCATAATGTGAACGATAACAGTTATAATATAAAAGTGAATGACATTTTGATAAAGAAACCATTCTAAACACATGGGAACCTTTGTATGTGATTGATGTATGAAATAGGAAACCCCACTTAATGAACACAGGAAAATGACCCATGTATGTAACATGAAATACACCATGACATGACAATCATATTATGATAAATGAATACATAAACATGGAATAACTAAAAACTGAATAAGAGCATAAATGAAACAAAATCACCTATATAATGTGGTTATGAAACCTTTCATTAACCATTTTTCATCAATTGCTCAATACCCCTCCTTCCAAATCAACATTCCTCTAATCGTTCTCTGAATAGGACCAATGTAATTAACAAATGACAATAAGAATGACACATTTAGTAATGTCATTAATCACTAATTTAAATCATGGAGGTTTAAATCATGTTTCGAGATAGAGATCTATCTGATAGCAATCATGGTAATTATAGTAATGCATTTGCAGCATGATACAATGGTAAGAATAGTGGCAAATTTTGTCAATAAAAATGCTTCCAAACATGTTCAACAGTGCAGACATTGTAGTATAAAAGAAGTAGAGATCCAAAAAGAAATGCAAAGACAAATTCAACATATGGGATAGATGTATCTCTTTGTTTCTATAAACTCATTTTCCTTTAATATTCACTTTCATATCATATGCATCATAAAAAACTAATATATGTATTGAATCAAAATACGCGACATAATAATCCTTGTCATACTTTGATTTACCCTATTGCCATATACGGCTAATGAACCATTTTCTCAAGGTACACAATGCTCTATTCTATGAATGCATCATGATCGACACCATACTATAAGAAAAACCAAAAATGAACAACAAGAAGACAATACAAAGTGCACTATGAACATAATGATGATGACATAGACATAATGGTTATATGTAACACAAACCATAAACCAAAACACCAATCCTTGACTAATGTTTTAAGACCAAGCACCAAATGCATTCAATGTGATTCAAATGAAATGCCCTTCAAATGTAAACCTATGGCTGTGGAAAACCATAAACAACAAATGCATATTGAATCATGAATTCCTGAAGAAACAATGATATACTTAGAACCAACATATACCAGAATAACATTACATTGATACAATAGTCATACAATGACAACCACCATAATACATGAGTTCATCTGAGACAACCCCAATAAGGGTTTTGAATAAAAATATGAAGAATACCATAATGTGAATGATAATATTTATAACATAAAAGTGAATGATATTTTGAGAAAACATTCATGCTAAACACAGGGGGAACCTTTGTATTTGATTGATATATGAAATAGAAAAACCAAGTTAATGATTGCAAGAAAATGACCCGTGTATGTAACATGAAATACACCATGACATGACAGTCATATTATGATAAATGAAAACATAAACCAACTCTATAAGCCAACTCATCTGCCATGTCAGCCTTGCGGGTCCCACCAAAATTAGGTTTTTGTCCTCTAAGCATGCATCCCAATGCACCGACCACCTACACGTGGAGAGCCTCTGGGCTTTGTTCTTCATATTACCATTTGTGGCTTTTTGGTTTTAAATATTTATGTTTCCCATTTTGCGATGCATGTGGGATTAAAGTTCTAGATTTTTAAAGCATTATGTGCATTGGCATGCCAAAATACTAGGCCCACCTGTGTGTTGAGACTTCCAGGCAACGGGCCCACCAATAGGCCTCTTGGATTATTAGTTATTTCATATTGAAAGCACTGCAATATATAAAGACTCTTAAAATCCCTCTCCCATTAAATGTGGGATAATCCATTTTGTGACTGTTATGAGCAGTTTATATAGTGCTGCACACAGTCGACTGTATCTCATGACCCAAGACGAATTTGGAAGATCGCTCATATGAGAATCTGGAGAATTTAATTTGTGACAACATATCCGAAAAGGAGCATGATCCAACAGTGGAATTGGAAGTTATGCCCCTCGCAATATGACTATTTTTCTATCTCCCGCAAATTCGTGTTTACAAAATCTTTATTTAATCTTTCCTCTACATAATCATCTCATGATTTATGGGATTCTTATTAGTAGATTTGCCTCATGAAACAAATTGTTACCCCCTAAATCAGTGCACTTCTCCTTTGTATGGACTCCTTTTCCATATTGCACAAGTCTTCTACTTGCTCACACAGCCTATGGTTTGCAAATTCCATTCAAAATCTGAACTCTTCCTTCTTTGAATGACACAGCTTTTCCTTCCAATAGTCTCATATTATTTATAATCCTTTTCACCATGGAAAGAATTTGGGAAGATGTCACCATGGCTTCCATTCCTCTAAAGTTATATCATTTGCATTCAAGTTAATGCATAAGAAGAAAAGAAGATAGGCGTTTGGGGTTAAAGACTTGCAGTCTGAAACTGTACCTCCCTATGCATCTGTGCAATACATTTTGATGTATTCTACTACTTTCCATATTGCGCAAGCCCTCATCAATTGCATTTGAGTTATCTTTCTTTAAATTCTTTTCTTTGAATTCTTTAGTAAGCTGCACAACATATAAAAACATTCAATTTTACATATTTAATGACATTGAAATGTCTCCCAAGTCTTTGCGCAGGCTGGAAGCATCACTTGGGTTCAATTAAACACTGGAATTGAACAAGTTAGTTCCAATCCCAATCCAAATACTGTGAGGGTGCTTTTTCAAACTTAAGCATTTATCAAATCATAACTCAATTTCCATATCCTCACACACTCAGTCATCAGCTCCCAACTTGGTGTAGGCAATCACCTGATCAACTATGGAACTTAGATTAAAGAACTGACAATCACTTAAAACCAACCTTTATAATTCTTCAATTTTAACTCATTAATGGCATCTGGCCTCTGGGTCTAGCCTTAAAAACTAACGAAATCAAGTAACTAGAATGTGGCACTAGGATCACATGTTCCATGGTTGACATTCTTCCATATTGATAAGTGACACTTGATGAAACCAAACAAGTCAAAATATTTTAATCACCCAAGTCACCTCTTCAGGATAATTTTGCAAACTACCCTATCAAAAACAATAAAACACATCTGGTTTTGACTTTGAAAAAAAGTCAAGAGACCTTTTGTAAAACCCAAGCTTTTGGATATTGGAAGTATGTTATATGGAGAGCGTGAACCTAGAAGGGAAACTCCTGATGATCAAACAGTCACATTTGGCAGACCTTTGAAAGTAGCCACTAGGAAATACAGAACAAGAATACATGAGGAAAACTGATTTCTGCAAATGAAAAGAGTTTGGCAAAGTGTGCATACAAAAACCTCATGATCGAAGATGTTGCAAACTTGAATTAAATTTGGTCTATAATACAGGGGCACCATTTTCTTGATATGACCAATCACGCTGTTCAAGACATAACATCACAAATAGGGCCTCCAACTAAACTGTGCATTTGATCTACATTAAAATGTTAGACACTGCAAACGGAATTAGATTGGAAAATAGTGAAAAAAGATTCATCATGGCCTAAAAATATTCATCGTAGAACATATCCATGCCTATAATATATGGGAGCATTCAATTTTCTATTCCATTCAATTGGGTATAAACTTGTAAGACCTTAAAGTCAACAACTTCATAATTTAGGAGTTTCACATTCTGAGAATCAACATTAATTATAAGTGGAATGACTTTGGGAAAATGTGCAAATTAACTCATGGGGGTCTGAAAATGGAAACATAGCTTCTCTCTCATGCCTAAAAAACCTTAGACCCATCCTTATATCATGAAACTCTATCACATCAAAGAAGAAAGCATGCAAATTAGGCCATTTGCTATAATCGGGAAATATGCAGAATGCAGATTTAAGTGAACACCTTTAAACAACTGTCTCCAAAACATATCAAATCTAGATTCTGAAAGCTGTGACTCATTTCATCTACCCCATGATAGGTTTTTCACATGTTCCCTAATTGGTATCTCATATAAATCATCAAAACATATTTCACTTGCACTTCAAGTAGGCTTCTTCAAAAAGTTTTCAGGGATACTCACCTTGCCTTGGAGAAAATTTTAAATTGGTCACTCCAAATTTGTGCCAAATTTGAGAGTACCAACAGATACAATAAACTATTATATTTGTGTAATGAACACATGTCAACAAGAAGTACACATTTACTTATGCCATTAATTGCTAATTTAAATCATGCTATAGGACAAAGATCTATTAGATAGAAATCATGGTAATTATAGTAATACATTTGTAGCATGATACAATGGTAACAAAAGTTGTATATTTTTTCAATGAAAATGTTTCCAGACATATTCAACAATGCAAATATTGTAGTATAAAACTAGAGATCCAAAAAGAAATGTAGAGATAAATACAACATATGGGATAGATGTATATCTTTGTTTCTATAAACTAAACTATCTTTAATGTCCACTTTCATATGATATGCACCATAAATAACTAATATATCTATTGAATCAAAATACTGCAATTAATAATCCTTTTCATAATTAGATTTACCGTAGCACCATATACAGCCAATGAACCATCTTCTCAAGATACACAATGCTCTATCCTATTAATGCATCATGCTCGAAACCATACTATAAGAAAAACCATAAATAAACAAGAACAAGACAATACAAAGTGCACTATGAGAAAAATAATGGTGACATACACATAATGGTTGTATGTAACACAAAACATACACTGAAAGACCAACCTTTGACTAGGGTTTTAAGAACAAGTACCAAATGTAGTCAATGTGCTTGGAATGTAATGTGCTTCAATTGAAATGTCCTTCAAATGTAAACCTATGGCTCTGGCATACCATAAAAAATAAATGCATGTTGAATGACTGAAGAAACGTTGATATACTAAGAACTGACATATACCATAATCACATTACATTGATACAATAGTCATTCAATGACAACACACATAATACATGAGTTCATATGAGACAAACCCGATAAAGGTTTTGAATAAATACATGAAGAATGTCATAATGTGAATGATAAAATTTACAAAATCAAAGTGATTGAAAGGTTTTGCAAACATTCATGCTAAACACAGCGGAACCTTTGTATTTGTTTGATATATGAAATAGAATGACCCAGCTAATGAACAAAAGCAATTGACCCATGTATGTAACCTAAAATACAAGATGAGATGACATTCATATTATGATAAATCAAAACATAAACAGGGAATATCTAAAAAATTTCTAAGAGCATAACCTAAATAAAATCACCTATATAATGTGATTATGAAACCTTCAGTTCACCACTTTTCATGAACTACTCGATACCCCTACTTCCACATCAACATTTCTGCAATCATTCTCCTAAATGAACCAATGTCATGCCCTTTATGGGTGATGCCCTAGCATGTGTATCTTTATCCTTAGATAAATTCTCCACCTCAGAAGAGTCATCTATCTCAGACTCTTCCTCATTGCTGCTAGCTTTAGAAATAGTCTCCTTACTAGCACTCGACCCTTTTTTCTAAGAGCTGCCCTCAACATTACCCTCAAATTTACTTTTTCCTTGACCAAGATTCAGTGTCTTATTTAGGAACATTGTCCGTAGTATGCTCAAAGATAAGTAAAATGAGGCCCTCATGCAACACAAGCTTCTTAGCCTTCTTCCTATGCTCAATAAGATTCTTAGAAAAGGAGCTTTGTAGATAAAAAGGAATATTAACCAAATATTTGTATCTAAAATGGTTCAAAAGTACAAAATGATGCGACTAAGCCCTAGTGAAACGCCCATCCAGAGTAACATATTCCATAATCACAATCAAGACATTGTGCCAAACCTCCTAAATTTTGTTAACATCATAGAAGCCATTCGCCTTAGCATCAATAAAATTACCTTTCTACTTTTGTCATTTCAAAAATTTTTTAGCCTCCATATCTGAAATCTTACAATTTCTGTAGAAATTCCCACCCTTGTTGGGAATGTCGGTGACTTTAGCGATGAGATCAACCATGAGCGCCATCATATTCGCATCCATAGTTATAGAATCATTACGCCATCCATCAAAAAACTTCTGCATAATGGCGTTATCATACACGTGGAGATTTTATAGATAGGGAGGGATGCCCCCTTTCCTTAACTTTCACCACACCATAGCCTTCCCCTTCACCTTCAGCTTCAAGCAGTTATCAGGCTCTTCCCTTTTCAAATCCCCTCCCATCCTTTTCACTTTAAAAGAAACAACACTCTTCAAAAACACAGAGTGAGAAATGCCTAACTAGTTGCCTTCACTAAAATGGAGAAAGACTTGTAAAACTGCCCATAAAACGTGTGATGAGAAAGTGTTATTATTTCTTTTACTGTCACTCCATGCTTTCCAATCACTTTACCATCAACTTCTTGTAATGTATTATGTAGTTTCTAATTATTAATTTTGATCATTATTAACATCTATTTTGATTGTAATGCTTTATAAAATTTGACATGGTTAACTTTTTCCCACTTGAAAACTTGGAGTATTTTGCATGGATTGTCTACTCTTTCTTACTAGAGTATAGTTTAGACTTTATTTCTACATAGAAAGATTAGTTTTTACCCCAAAATGTAGCTGGTCAGGTTTAGAATTGTCACCCTAACTCAGGAATTAAGGCCTCATGACAATTCTATTTGACAATGGAAACTTCCTCTAGCTGTGGGTGAAATATGGATGAGGAAGAGTCACCAGATTCTAGGCTGGTTCCTATCAAATATGGAATATCACCACCTGATTTATAACTTGATAGGGAAAAAGGGAGGAAGGAAACTTTAGAAAACAAAAAGTGAATAGGGGTGATACACCAAGAATGAATTCAGACTTTTGATGAAAAAGTAAAATAGTAACTCCAACTCATTTATCAAAGGATTTGACCCTTCAAATCTCTAATCAACATATATGCTAAACTGATTTCAATATTAGGGTTAAACCACAAATATCTCAAATGATCAGCAGACATACATTTTCACACAAGGTTTTTAAATAATTGAGCACCTTAAGAAGGAATATAGATGCATTCTCTTCTCTTGGATAACAATGAAAATAACACTTGCAAAGAAAGATGAAAATAGGATCATAGAATCAAAACTCCAAATATATGAACCAATGAAAATATCTTCTTTATTCTGCACCAAAATCTGGCAAAAATGTGGTTACAAACATGAACCCAAGGCACAAAAGAACAATGAACTCACTTTGCCTTCTTTCAAAATCTGCAACTTCAACGGATACAAAATGCATAAAAAGGCTATAGGAATCAGGAATTCACTAACAACCCTCTCTCCACAATCTTCACCCCACTTCTATGAAGAAAAAGTATTCACTATATAGCCAACATGGCTTAATTTCAAAAATATTCACCCCCCCCCAAAAAAAAAACCTTCCACCAATTTATATCTCCTAAACTATAGGGCCAAATTAGCACCCTAAATTAAAACCCTAATTTTAAGCCCTTCTAAAGTTGATAAATGAAAACATCTCTATTACATATCTTATCAACTCTTTAAACAAACCTCAAAAGAAAAAATTGAATACATCTACTCCCAAATGTAAACACTGCAACCCTAATACAACTCGATTACAAAAAGGTGGTAACTCTGCCAACGCCATACTAGAGTAGTTAGTGTAATTGAAGTTTGTTTGTTTGATCAAAACCCACCATCAACATGACCATTTTCTTCTGAAGAGATAGTTTTAAGAATTTATGGCACTAAAGGTACCATTGTGGCAATATAGAGGGAAAGTTGATGTACTGGGAACTGCAACTACATTTACTTCATCTGACAGTGGATTTCAAATGTGAGTAAAACACAATGCATACTCCTTGATTTCATTTGTATCTTAGGGTTTTTTGGTTTGTGGCGCTACCATGTTGAATCTTGAAACTATGATTTCTGCAATGTATCCGCCTCTGTTCTATGGAGAAGCTCCAGTTTCATGAGCCTTTATATGGAAGAAAAGATGTAGTTTTTATTTTCCATAATCCACAGCATCTTTTGATGACCTTCTCTTCAACATTGCTGGAGTTCTTTAATTTCTTTCTTTGCTCAAATTTAGGTTTTGACCTGTGAGTCATCTTCCATTTGCTTAAATGTTGGAACATCTGGTGATGTAATGTCTTTAAGCCAATACAAATGGTGCTGCAGACTTGTTTGTAACTCAAGTTCTGAAGTTTTAGTTTATTCGGCCACTACTGCAAGTCTGGGAGTGATCTCAAACTATGGGAGAGGTGTTTGAGTTACCATGAAACTTGATTTTGAACTGGGGATATCTCTTTAGTAGTTTTAGACTCATCCCTAGTTTGTAGTGTACCATGAGACTGGAAGAAACACCACGGTCTCTGTTGTTTGTTCTTTAAATGTTGAGGGTTGTCTTTACACTTTGAAAGTGTCATGACTTATCTTGGCTTCCTCCTTCAGACACGCGGGTAGCAGACCAAGCTATGACTGAATTAGTTTGACAACAAACCACCATGTGGGTTCGTTTTAGCAAAAAATGTAGCTTATGATTGAAAGATGTGGTAAAAGCATTCAGTTTTAAGATATGACATCTTTCAGTCATAAGCTTCACAGATTTTGCTGCAAGATGATTAAAACCATGGCTGAAAGGAAAAAGAAAAGGCAAAAAGACACATTGCATATACATATAAGTTTATTTTCCTCTGTCATCTATTTAGTTTGTTTGTGGCTTGGGTATATTTTATTTTTTTCTCTGACTTTTTCCTTCCCTTTACTATCAACATATGCATATACAAACAACCAGGAACCCATTTTTCGATTTTAAATAGAAACTTGTGCTATCCTTTTGGCTTCATTTATCAGTCCTTATACTCTGTTTGTTCTTCGAATTCATCTTGACATCACTCCAAAGATAAGTAATCATCGTTATTTTTCTCACTTCTTTTTCAAATTATAAAATAGTAATCCACTGTTGTGGTCGATAATCACTTCTTATACTTAGGCTCTTCTTGATGTCGACTATTGTAAAATACTCACAAGGCTGTTGAACTGGTCTTTGTTTGTTGTCGAGCCCATCATTACATTACTGTTTAATGTTTGAACTTCATTGTTGACTATTGCCCATGCTGTCATCTGCAATACCCACATGGCTTTTGAAGCTATATATACTGTTTAGCTTGAGGCTTGTCTGTACTTGTAATAAATCATGAATCTTCATACTGTCAAATGATCTTTTCTTTTAAAAGTACTCCTCTTTTAGATTTCAAACAAAACATGTAAAGCATAACAGATGCTTCCCTGTTCAATGACACTCGTCTGAAACAATCATACACAAGATATTTAAATTGGAATATTATGTTTAAAAATACATTCAGTTCACAATTTTACAGATAATAGTGAGCATTTCTTAGAATGAAAACACAATATGTCAAATATGTTGTTGTCTTTAATGCAGAACATATACTGTCCTCCTTTTGAGATGCATTTGAGAAAGAAAACCCATGGGGTTTGAGCACGGGCTTGTGACTCCCATGGGTTTTACTCAAAATAGGAAACCCTAATTTGCATGTATATTTCTTTTATCAATATTGTATTTGATGCATTGTTATCATGAATGAACATCTTTTAAAAAAATCAGTATGAGATGTATTTGTTTTAAAACCCTGCATAACAACAATCTTTTAGAAACTTTTTCTGAAACAACATACACATGATATGAAACTGCATTCTTCCATAACCATTAAACATGACCTTGATTGATGAACCTCTTGGATATTATATGATATTCTATCCACCATGCTTGTCTTTTGTGTGTGCTCCACCATTATGAATGTAACCCCATGTTGATAATGAGATTGTTGATCATTGCTCTCACTACAACTTTCACATTTCCTGTTTCATTTTCTCTCTATATTTAGTTATTTGAAGCAAAAACAACAACAACTTCTCCCTTTATAGAGTATATGAACAATCTCTATGCATGTAGTTTTTCAACTTTGGTCTTTAAAATGAACCTTTTAACTGTTGTCTGAAACAATCATACACAAAAGAGGCACTTACTATAACAACATTTCTCAACCTCCTTTATCTGCATGATCTCTAATGAACTTTCAAATTCTTTCAATTCTGTACTTTTCTAGTTCAGCAAAAACCTTTCTTTGGCCATGTTCCTCTGGCAACATCATTTTGACTTCTTTCATACATTTAAATCTTCTACTGCATTTAGTTATACATACCTGCCCACTTGCACATGAAACACTATTTAATTTATTAGGTCACCAGATAATATGCATCAATTAACATTTGTGAGTGAGTGTATACTAAGATGACATTCACTCATGAGTGTTGGTTGGTTTGTATCATTTTTTGAACTAGTAGGTTAACCAAATTATGATAACAAGTTTCTCGGATGACATGCTAAGTTTGTTCAGATATCTGATTTCATAGAAAAGAATAACATATATCAAAGTGATCATAAATAGTAAAAGGTTTCATGTTTGGAACAAGTCCCTTTAATACTATTTTTTAGATACTATGAATGAATGTTTTCTTATTACATTGATTTCATCAGATTGATATGCAGCTTTAGAAGAACTAATTGTATGATGTTTGCGTTGCATGTATTGCTTAGATCCAGCTGGATCTAACAACCCACTTTCTTCTCCTGATGTAGGTAAATCCTAAAATACCTAAATGCAGATGCAAAAACCAACCAGAAACTATGGAGACCTAAATGTAGATGCAGAAACCAACCACAAGGCAATGCATGGGACCCTTACTCCATACTTTCAATTATGCTTTCTATTCTACAATGTACTATTATTAACATGAAAAGAAAGATGAAACAACACTTGTATAATACATTCAATTTGAATGCACAATGTAATTGATCAATTATAATTTAGAAATTCTTGAATGTGATCAAATCTTAGAGTACAAATAATATCTTCTAAAAATGAATGTAGTGATAGAATGTTTATTAATAGTATCTGAAGGATAATATCAATGGGAATCTTCTAAAAATGCATTTTTTCCATATCTATGGTTACTTTGATGCATGCTGAAAATTAGGGTAACAATTTTGGTTACTTCTGCTGGATGTTTGCCTACTAGACACAACCCTAGACCTTTATCCTTGGGCAATGGAGTTAGGAAACCAGAACCATGAATGCAACCATTATTGAATTGAAAATGCAGCTACCCTAAACCAATGCAACCTAAATACCTAAGCAACCTAGAGACCTATGTGCTTGGACAACACTTATTGAAAATGAAACCTACACTAAACCTAACCCTCAAAGAAAAGCTTCAGGTGTATTCCATTAAGTAGAATTTGTAGAACTTCCCCATCAGTTGTGGACAACTGATAAGCATTATATTCTCTTATATTCTCTACAGAATGTAATAACAAAAGGGCCTACCCAAAAGTTATCAAATTTATCATGCTGCCCTGGCCTGCTTTTTAGTACATCCCACCTGAGTACTAGATCACCTTCTTTGTAATCCTTGGATGTAGCCTTCTTGTCAAAAGACTTCTTAGTTTGTGCTTGAATTAATTCCATAGTTTCAAAGGCCCTGTTCCTTTCTTCCTCCAACTATAATAAACCAACTTACCTCAAGGAAAGGGAATCTCCTTCTTCAAAAAGCAGCATTTGATTAGCTAGTTGTAATGCAGGAAATTCTGTAGATATGGGTAATTGGGCCTCTTTTCCATAAACAAGAACATAGGGTGAATTCCCAATAACCTGCTCAGGTGTAATTCTATCCAGCCACAAGGATACCTTCATCTTAGAATGCTAATCTATTTTATTTCCTTGCAAGGTCTTCTTGATGATCCTGATTAGGTTTTTATTTGTAGACTCTGCAAGACCATTACCCTGTGGATAGTAATTAGAATAACTACTTAAATAAATACCATTCTTGATAGCCCATTTGATTATAGATGATCCAACAAAAGCCAAGGCATTATCTGATACTATGGAGTGAGGAACTCCAAACCTTGTAATAATATCATCATAGAAATTTAGAACAACATTTCCAGAAGATTCCTTTAGTGCAATGGCCTCAGTCCACCTAGTAAAATAATCTATGGCAGTCAAGATCCATTTATGACCTACACTAGAATTAGGGTTTATTGGGCTAATAAATTCCACTCCCCACTTGTTGAATGGCTGATCAACAATGATTGGTTTCAAAGAAAATGCTTCCAACCTTTGTTTTCTTGCAAACATAGCAAAATTTTGGCATCTTCTTGCCCATGAATGAGCATATTTGAATAAATTTGGCCAATAATAGCCAGGTCTCAAAATTTTCCATGCTATAGTTTTGGGGTTGAAATGCCCTCCACAAGATCCATCATGAAATTCAGACAAAATTTTATTTTGATCAATATAATCTATACATCTAAGAAGCATACCAGCAAGATCTTTCCTATATATACAGAATGTTATCAATTAGCACATAAGGAATATATTGAAGCCTGAAGTACCTTCTTTTGGCTCTATCAAGATTTATTGGACATTAGCCAGTTTGCAGGAATCTGGTCATATCTGATAACTAGGATGTTGAATCATTAACTAGTATAGGATCACCTTGGGGTGAGATGACCTCTTTAGTGGGCTTAACCTGATTTTCTCCTTCTACCAACTAAGCACATAAGCCTTTCCCTCTAACTAGCTTGGTCACATAGATTAGTACATCATAATCCATGACTTTAGTTATCCACCCTGTTGGTGCTCAAAAATGCTGGATCATTTTGAGGCCAACTAACAGGCACAAAAAAAAATGCCTCTGCAATTCTGACTCAATCGAGCCAAAGATGGTAGGCCTAAAAAGGGTGCTTTCTAACTGCACAAATACATGCACAAACAAAAGAAAGTCCTCCAAAAGGGGTTAAAAATCCTTGGAGGATAATAACTTGATTTCCTAACTGCTAAATAGTTTGATATCTAAATTGAAACCTAAAAATACCGTTAAAACCTAATTGAATGCTTTGTAAAGAAGATAACAGATATAATGTATAGATTACAGAAAGAACAAAATGCCAATTAAAAATGAAAATAAGATCAGTGCCTAATGCTGAATTGGGAATAGAGTCATTTATATTTAATTTTACGTATAAACAGAGACGGTTTTAAAGTAACTCACTCCTGTAAAGCGAGACCATCAACCTACTGACCTCAATTGAAACAAAGATCTAAAATAACTTATACAATTAATCCTATGGATTTTAACTCAACTTAAGAGCCCAATAAGAACAATGACAGGTTCTCAGACCATGCAACTGTTATTTACATTGTATAAATTAACCATAAATGAATGAATCAAATAAAGGATATAATAGGATACTCTGGTTCATAGAGTAATCTGAGAAACTAATTGAAAATAAAGAAACTATATTAACATTAAAACATAAGGACTT
>MU228545.1:945343-961909 GCA_018584345.1 Thuja plicata
CACACAAGGGTTTTCATTTTATATTTGTGTTAAAAGACCAAACCCTCGACTTATGGATATGGCTTGAGGTATTTGAATGTATTTAATTTCTTACAATAGTTTTGACCTTCCTGTGGGATGTATTACTATTTTCCTTATCTGTAGCAGCATTTAAACCCTTGTGTGGAACCAAACGCAGAATTGGCATCTTCTCAGTCCTATTCCAGGTGAACCAAACAGGACAAGCCCATATTCTAGAATTTGTTTTGAGTATAGCACAAACCTAGAATGGAAGGCAATTCCAGAATTGGCAATTCCAGCATGCACAAATTCCGCCAACCAAACGGGCCCTAAAAGACCTAAATGCAAGTGCAAAAATGAACCAAGAACTATGGAGACCTAAATGCAGATTCAAAATCCAACCACAAGGCAATGCATGGGACCCTTACTCCATAATTTCAATTATGCCTTCTATTTTGCAATGTACTATTATTAACATGAAAAGAAAGATGAAACAACACTTGTACAATACGTTCAGTTTGAATGCATAATGTAATTGATTAATTATAATTTAGAAATTCTTGAATGTGGTCAACTCTTAGAGTATGAATAATAACTTCTGAAAATGAATGTAGTGATGGAATGTTTATTAATAATATCTGAAGGATGATATCAATGGGGCTCTTCTAAAAATGCAATTTTTTCCTATCTATGGTTACTTTGATGCATGCTGAAAATTAGGGTAATAGTAGCATTTTTTTTATTTATGCTTGGTCACATTACGGTCGATGATCCAAATCTGAATCATCATCTCCTATACATAGATATACTTTTTCAATGATGTGAACCTCTAATAATATGATAATTTTTCTTGGTTGCCTGATACTATGTGGGTGTGCTAGGGACTTTAGTGAATCTTTAGGATTTTAATGCATATTTATGGTATTTGGTGCACCTCATATGATCTCAAATTTAATTTATCTTTAAGAGACTTTGACTAACTAAACACATAGTCTTGTATTTTATTTAATTGTTTTACATATTAAAATATAAGGTTCTTAGTGAAGATTGTTACTAACATCCATGATTTTATTTTCAGGTAGACTGGGTAATTATAATCATATGCTCTAGATGTAAGGCAAGATGATACTTTTTTTAGTAAATATCTACTATATTCTTTTGATTGTAGGTTGAACAACATATTCCAGTTACCATTCATTAATAGAAATTTCAAGTGTATTATGTTACAACCTTACTTTTAAAAGTAAAACCATTCATTATGTTTGATATTTCCTAATCTAAAATGATTCACACATAAAGCTCTTTGTTTAGGAGATCTCAAATCATGTTCCCAAAGGAAAAGATAATACACATGACTGGAGAACTCACCAGGGACACTTGTACAAAATCAAAATATGTTATCAGAGTACGATATCACTAAGAGGGGGAGAATCAATGATATAATAAAAAACAAGTATCAATTTTAAAGTCAAATTTACATAACCATTCAATGAGACAAACTAAACAATGAGATAGAGACAAGAAATGCCCATAAAGTTATAACAAAAGATACGTCATGAGTGGAAACCCTCTGGGTAATAAAATGACTAAAAATACCTCATTGGCTTAATCCAAAAATCTTTTAAACTCCCTCACTCAATACAAATTTGTCTCACTGACAAATTCTATCTACTTGATAGTCTTTTATGTCTTACTAGATTTTGCAACTCTTTTCAAATTTCTTACATACAAAGATCATAAAATTTGATTTCCATGTAGACCCTATAATTTTGTCCTATACATCATTAAATATAATGTATTTGGACCTAACAATGTATAAAATACAATCATAGATCCTATACCAATAAGGGATATCTAATAGAATGATTGTGCACAAGAATTCAAATACGATCAATCAAAACTCAATATATGATCTTTGTCTGCATCTCTAAGACAATTTGCCTCTATTCAATATATAAGAAACAATGAAGAACTCATTTCTCAAAAACTGATATCAAACTAATTTCAAACTATTCTCTTTGACTAATATCCTCATGCACCATATCATTCCTTTGTGTTCCCATTAACAAATTACATTTCCTTAAACAAATAATGATATTTGTGTCAAGTTTTAAAAACTTTATATATCTATTTCAATAAAAATATAATTGAATGAATTTGTTTTAAATTATTGTTTCTATAAATTGAATTGTCTTTAATGTGCGCTTTCATATGATATTCATCATAAATAACTAATAAATCTATTGAATCAAATTACTAAAGTTAATAATCCTTTTCATACTCTGATTTACCATGTTACCATATAGAACTAATCAACCATCTTCAATAATCCTTTTCATACTCTAATTTACCATGTTACCATATACAGCTAATCAACCATCTTCTCAAGATACACAATGCTCTATTCTATGAATGCATCATACTTGAAATCATACTATAACAACAAAAAATAAATATCAACAAGAAAATACAAAGTTAACTATGAATAGAATGATGGAGGCATACACATAATGGTTTTATGTAATAACATGTACCGAAATACCAACCCCTGACTAGTGTTGTAAGACCAAGCACTGAATACTCAGTGTGCTTCGAATGTAATGTGCTTTAAATGAAATGCCCTTCGAATGTAAACCTATAGTTGTGTCATAGCATAAACAACAAATGCATGTCAAATCAAGAATTAATGAAGAAACATTGATATTATGAGAACTACCATTGAAACAATAGTCATACAATAAAAACCACCATAACACATGAGTTCATCTCAGACAAACCTGATAAGGGTTTCAAATAAATACATGATGTATAGCATAATGTGAATGATAATAGTTATAACATAAAAGTGAATGACATTTTGAGAAAGAAATAATGCTAAACACATGAGAACCTTTGTATTTGATTGATATATGAAATAGAAAACCCCACTTAATGAACATAAGAAAATGACCCATGTATGTAACATGAAATACACCATGACATGACAATCATATTATGATAAATGAATACATAAACATGGAATAACTAAAAACTAAATAAGAGCATAAATGAAACAAAATCACCTATATAATGTGGTTATGAAACCTTTCATTCACCATTTTTCATCAATTGCTCAATACCCCTCTCTCAAGATCAACATTCCTACAACCATTCTCTGAATAGGACCAATGTAATGAACAAATGATGATAAGAATGACACATTTAGTGATGTCATTAATCCCTAATTTAAATCATGGAGGTTTCCAACATAATACATGAGCTCATCTGAGACAAACCCGATAAAGGTTTTTAATAAATACATGAAGAATGTCATAATGTGAATGATAACATATATAACATCAAAGTGATTGAAAGGTTTTGCAAACATTCATGCTAAACACAAGGGAACCTTTGTATTTGATCAATATATGAAATAGAAAAACCTAGCTAATGAACACAAGAAATTGACCCATGTATGTACCCTGAAATACAGGACGACATGTAATTCATATTATGATAAATCAAAACATAAACAGGGAATAGCTAAAAAATGTCTAAGAGCATAACTTAAAAAAAATCACCTATATAATGTGGTTATGAAACCTTCAGTTCACCACTCTTCATGAACTGTTTGATACCCCTACTTCCACATTAACATTTCAGCAATCATTCTCCTAAATGGACCAATGTCCTGTCGTTCATGGGGGTGCCCTAGCATGTGTAAAACCAAAAGTTAACAACCTGTATGCACACCTCCAACTTCACAACAGCTACCAAAAAGGCTACAAATCAACCAAACACAGTTATATTTCTTGAAATAAAACAAAGTTAGTTCCAACCACACCAAATCCCTTGGTACCATGAGACTTCCAATTAGAAATGTATATCAGACTGACAGAAGTCTAAAATGCCTTGATTGCACCAGCTCCAGTGGTATTATTGACCTTTGATGAATTCAAAACATCATCAAAACTACTCAGAACTCTTGGTATCAGCTCCCTAACAAGCCTATTCTAGCTAATAGCAATAGAAGGTCAGTAAAAAGGAAGGAAATCATTACACAAACTCACACCCACTCCCAAAAATTTATATCTAAACTAAAAATTCTTTTAAATTGTAGGGTTTTATCCTACCAACAATAAAATTCCTTATTACTCAACCCTTCCCAAACAGACATTAAGCAACAGAAAAGGGCAAAAACTAGAGGACTAAAAAAAATTGACATAAGCTACTAGTATGTGTGTTGTAGGTGTAGGTATGGGTGGACGCTTTTTTAAATTCATAACTTTAATCTTAGATATTTGTTCACCATAGAACTCCACAAGGTGTAGGCTTCAATGTTGGTAAAGGAAAGAGACTTATAAACCCAGTGTTGTCACCATAAATCCTCACGACACCCTAAGAGCACCTATATGGCTTTGTAAATTAGTACAAATTCATTAGAAAATAGAAAACATAAGGTACAACATGCTAGGGCATTGCTGGTACACATTGAATACCTAACAATGGACAATAAAGAAACACATTGAAAAATCACAATGAATAGTCTCTAGATAATACCCAAATATCAACCTTCAAAACCTGCAATTAAAAGAACCTAGAAAATCTTCAATTTTTTTCTAAAACCCTAAATCCTGAAACAGAGATATAATGGTGACCCCTATGTAAAATCCAACAAACTGTACATAATGAAAATGAAATCCCAAAGCCTCATTTTATAGAATTAGAGGGAAAATAATTCAATTTGAAATTTAAAATTAATCATTTCCCACACAAACATTTTTTAAATTCATAACATTTCTCACCGTGTTACTCCCCTTCACTTAGGAATTTACTTAAGGGGTGCATACCATTAATAAATAAAACTAAAAAATTAAAGTAATATAATATAACATTAGCCTCATGACTTTAGTGGATCATTTTAATATCTCTAGCCAAGTTGTAGAACGTGCCTCCAAGTCTCCCAAAGTTGAAACTGGCCATGCCAAAAGAAAAATAAAGCTAAGCAATGATGTTAGGGGCAAGAAGTATCTCAAAAAGTTGTGCTCTCCAAAAAGTGTGGAGACCAGCCCAAGAAGCCCAGAATACTCTAGAAAGTGTTACTACAAACTATAATAACAACTACGCTAAAAAAAAAATCAGATCCAAGGTATAAACAAACTTGAGCTCTCCAAAAAGTTAGAGTTTTCCCAACAACACCTAGAAACAGACTGGATACAAAAGATTGGCCAAATCAGATACTCAAACTTGGCCAAATGATCACAATATGATATGTTGTTAATGGGGACATTACATAGCTAGTGGAAATAGGCAGTAGTTGGCAAATTTCAAATTTGAAATTTGAAATTTCATGTCAACCTTGTGTTCCAAGGTATTGATCTCAAATAATGACCTGGAGATCTTGAGCTATAGAAAAAACGTATGAAACAGTGCTATTAATTATGGTGAATGCATGGAAATATATGTAAATATAGATAGTATAAATTGAAATGTGAGAGAATATGGTAATTAATTGAGAAGCATAATGAAGGTCAAATGAACTGAACTTACTACAAGAGTGAAACTTGTCAATATCTAATTTTTTTTTAGTTATTTCATTAGATGCGTCGATAAATAGTATTGAGAATCCCCAATAGTTGAGCACACTAACAACACACCTCCCAAGATCCTACATGGAAATTTAAAATCACTATAAATTTTTAATAGTGATTTCTTGGTAAGGCCCTTTCTAATGAAGACTTGAATTGCACATCATTAAATATGAGGCAACATAACCAAGGTTTTTGGTTGAGGTGTCAAAAAAAGTCACCCAAAAAGTGGTATATCATTAGTTTTGCATTAATTCAAGTTTAATTATTGTGTCTATGTGCAATCACACAATTTGTTGCTTTTTAGGTCTAGGAAATACATTTAGTTCAATTAGGAGTACTCACAATCAATGCTAAAGGACCTACAACTACCATGGAAAGTAGAGGGCATGTTATGGAAAACAACACCCAATTTCTTGACGAGTTGTTTTCATATGATTCACCTTGTCAAATGAGGAAGGTATGGCCTTGTGGGTGTGCTCAATGTTTATCTTCTCTTTGTTCATAAATTTTTCATCTTTGTATTTGAATGCAATGCATCTACCCTTGGAATATCCAAATGTATGATGATAAGTTAAAAATGAATTGGGCCTTTTATGGTTTGAAAAAAAGTAAGAGACTAATATTGTATTTCAAAAGTTATTTTGATACCATATCCTTAGGCTTGTGGGTTTTGTTTTCGGTCAGACTCTATATTCTGAACTCGTCAATTTTGCTTATTTTGTCTTCTATCTTGTATCATCCGATCATATTCCTTGAGCATGCTAGGAAGACAAAAATTTAGATGTCTGACATCGAATAACTTCAAGCCAACATAGATCAATTTGGTAGGTTGGTAAAGTTTGTCAAGATCAAGGGTACCCGTGCTATCAAAAATTCCACTCAAAATACATCTATTGTCCCAGAACCTAAGGATCTACCCAATAACTTGGTAACTATTCAATAGATAGACCTAGGGACAATAAAACCATTTTATAGCTCTTTTTTGATCCATTGTTTCAACTTAAGTAATTGTGTCACAGATTCTCGTGCTTGTGACAACATTATGCTAGTCAATTAAATAATCAAATTTTAAGTTGTCAAATTATATCAAATTTAATGATGAGTTAATTTAATTATTTAATAAAGAAATAAAATGGATTTAATGGAGTTTAGTGAAAATTAATAAAGTGAGTTTAAATTAAAAGAGGATATTAAAGAGAGAAAAATAATATCTAGAGTCGAGCAAAGTGAAAAATGAAGAGTCACAGAGAAGAGCTATTAAAGAACTTTGAGAGGCTCATTTTGGACATGCTTGACATATGTTTGGTTATGTTTCTCTCTTGGACATTATTTAACCAAAAAACTCTTTCAATACTACACTTGTTGCAGACTTACATGTTTCTTCTTAGTTTGGGCCAAGACTGGAACAATGAGAAAAGAGTTTAATTGTTGTGCAAATATTACTGTTTTCAATACTTCTAGGTGGATAAGGAGGTCAGAAAATATTATTTGCAAGTGTCAAGCTCTATGTGAGTACAAACTATTTAGAGAAACCAGAAACATAGTAAGGTATTCAAAATGCCCAATGAAATGCCAACTAGTGCAAAGTTTGGTTGGGACAGCTGGAAATAGAAAGCAAACTGTGTGACAAAATTCTCCAGTAGTTTTGGTTTGTAAAAAATGGAGAAGAACGTGAGTAGTATCTTACAATGGTACTAGGAGGGATGACAATGGACCTAGAGAACTCTATGAGGGAGAACACGGCTTGACATCAGATTTTTTGATTCTATTACAGGTGGTGATCGAGACTTACATGAGGAGAGAATCTACATAGGAGGAAGTCCCAAAGGGTTTCCTATGGAACACTCTCAAAATAAGATAACAGTTAACCAGATGATGCACCATCTCCCCCACATGTTGGCAAAAACATGCGTGCCCCAGAGGAACCAATAGGAAGAGATGGAGCGATAACAACGATGATAGAAAATCCTCCTTGACTATGAGAAAAATAATCGCTGAGAAGAGGAGCGTGACGGTACTTGGAAAAGGCAAAGCACTAAATAAATCTTCAAGAGAGGAAGGAAAATTAAAGCAGGTAGCTTGGGCAATTGAAAGAGCTGAGATGGTGGCTCAGTTGGAGGCTGTCTAGATAGAGAAGGTAGCTTTGGAGGCATGGTTGGCTAAGGAGAAATCCTCTTTTGAGAATTAGTTAGTAGATGCTAGTGAAGAGAGGAGTGTCTTGCACCTTTCTCTGACACAGGCTTAGGAGGAATCTAATATGAAGGAGCTCCTAGACGCAGCTATGATAGTGAAGACAACCTTGGAGGATCAAATGGTTATAAATTGGAACTTGTAGGCAAGGACACAACAGGTCTATGAGTTGTGTGCTCATTTGTATTCTTCAGTGATGCAGTCAGCCTCTTCAGGGATGCTCCCTAAGCCCCCTTTCTCTTAGTCATGATTTTTTTATGTTTAGTTCTATACATTGTCTCCATTTTGTTGTAATTCATCAAAGACAACTTCTTTTTTGGGGGGGTTGATGTTATCGGGAATAATGATATATTGTTGTGTCATTGGTATTTAGTTAGTTGGCTGAAGGATATATTGTTGTGTCATTGGTATTTTGAGCAGCAGTTGGCATAGGATGGAAGCATCACTTGGGTTCAATTAAACACTGGAATTGAATAAGTCAGTTCCAATCGCAATCCAAATACTGTGAGGGTGTTTTTTCAATCTTAAGTTTTTATCAGACCATAAATCAAATTCCATATCCTCACACACTGGTTCATCAGCTCCAAATTTGGTGCAGGCAATCACCTAATCAACTATGGAACTTAGATTAATGAGCTGGCAATCACTTAAAATTGACCTTTATAATTCTACAATTTTAACTCATTAATGACATCTAGCCTCTGGGTCTGGCCTTAAAAATTAATGAAATTAAGTAACCGAAACATGGCACTGGGAACACATGTTCCATGGTTGACATTCTTCCATATTGCTAAGCGAAACTTGATGAAACCAAACGGGTCAAAATATTTTAACCACCCAAGTGGCCTCTTCAGGATAATTCTGCAAACTACCCTGTAAAAAATAATAAAACACATCTGGTTTTGACTTTGAAAACAAGTCAAGTGACCTTCTGAAAAACCCAAGCTTTTGGATATTGGAAGTATGTTATATGGAGAGCATGAATATAGAAGGGAAACTTGTAATGATCAAACTGTCACATTTGGTGTTCCTTTGAAAGTAGCCACTAGGAAATACAGAACAAGAATACATGAGGAAAACTGATTTCTCCAAATGAAAAGAGTTTGGGAAAGTGTGCATACAAAAACCTCATGATCGGAGACATTGCAAACTTGAATTAAATTTGGTCTACAATAAAAGGGAACCATTTTCTTGATATGACCAATCACGGTGTTCAAGACATAACATCACGAATAGGGCCTCTGACTAAACTGTGCAGCTGATCTGCATTAAAATGTTAGACACTGCAAACAGAATCAGATTGGCAAACAGGGAAAACAGATTCATCATGGCCTGAAAATATTCATGGTAGCACATTTCCATGCCTAAAATATAGAGGGATAATTCAATTTTCTATTCCATTCAACTGGGTGTAAGCTTGTAAGACCTCAAAGTCAACAACTTCATAATTCAGAAGTTTCACATTCTGAGAATCAACATTAATTACAAATGGAATGACTTTGACAAAATGTGCAAATGAACTCATGGGGATCTGAAAATGGAAACATAGGTTCTCTCTCATGGCTAAAAAACCTCAGACCCATCCTTATATCATGAAACTCTATCACGTCAAAGAAGCAAGCATGCAAAGTAGGCCATTTTCTATAATCGGGCAATATCTAGAATGCAGATTTAAGTGAACACCTTTAAACAACTGTCTCCAAAACATATCAAATTTGGATTTTGAAAGCTGTGAATCATTTCATCTACCCCATGATAGGTTTTTCACATGTCCCCCAATCGATATCTAATATAAATCATCAAAACATATTTCACTTGCACTTCAAGTAGGCTTCTTCAAAAAGTTTTCAGGGGTACTCACCTTGCCTTGGAGAAAATTTTAAATTGGTCACTCCAAATTTGTGCCAAATTTGAGAGTACCAATAGATACAATAAATTATTATCTTTGTGTAATGAACACATGTCAACAAGAATTACACATTTACTTATGCCATTAATTGCTAATTTAAATCATGCTACAAGACAAAGATCTATTAGATAGAAATCATGGTAATTATACTAATACATTTTCAGCATGATACAATGGTAAGAACAGTTGTATATTTTTGTCAATAAAAATGTTTCCAAACATATTCAACAATGCAAATATTGTAGTATAAAAGTAGAGATCCAAAAATAAATGCGGAGATAAATACAACATATGGGATAGATGTATATCTATGTTTCTATAAACTAAATTGTCTTTAATGTCCACTTTCATATGATATGCACCATAAATAACTAATATATTTATTGAATCAAAATACTGCAATTAATAATCCTTGTCATAATAATATTTACCCTAGTACCATATACGGCTAATGAACCATCTTCTCAAGATACACAATGTTCTATTCTATGAATGCATCATGCTCGAAACCATACTATAAGAAAAACCATAAATAAACAACAAGACAATACAAAGTGCACTATGAACAAAATAATGGTGACATACACATAATGGTTGTATGTAACAGAAAACATACATTGAAAGACCAACCTTTGACTAGGGTTTTAAGAACAAGCACCAAATGTAGTCAATGTGCTTGGAATGTAATGTGCTTCAAATGAAATGTCCTTTGAATGTAAACATATGGCTCTGGCATACCATAAACAATAAATGCATGTTGAACGACTAAAGAAACATTGATATACTACAAAATAACATATACCAAAATCACATTATAGTTATACAATAGTCATTCAATGACAACCAATATAATACAACATATTCTTTTGATTGTGAGTTGAACAACATATTCTAGTTACCATTCATTAATAGAAATTTCAAGTGTATTATGTTACAACCTTACTTTTAAAAGTAAAACCATTTATTATGTTTGATATTTCCTAATCTAAGATGATTCACATATAACACTCTTTGTTTAGGAGTTCTCAAATCATGTTCCCAAAGGAAAATTTCTTAGGTTAGTGATAATACACATGACTGGAGAACTCACCACAGACACTTGTACAAAATAACAATACGTTATCAAAGTATGATATCACTAAGAGGGGGTGAATCAATGATATAATTAAAAATAGGCATCAATTTTAAAGTCAAATTTACATAACCATTCAATGAGACAAACTAAACAATGAGATAGAGACAAGAAATGCCCATAAAGGTATAACAAAAGATATGTCATGAGTGGAAACCCTCTGGGGAATAAAACCACTCAAAATACCTCATTGGCTTAATCCAAAAATCTTTTAGACTCCCTGACTCGATACAAAGTTCCCACTGAAAAATGCTATCTACTTGATAGTCTTTTATGTCTCACTAGAAACTCTTTTCAACTTTATTACATATAAAGATCAGAAAATTTGATTTCCATGTAGGCCCTATAATTTTGTCCTATACATCATTAAATACAATATGTCTTTGGATCTAACAATACATAACATACAATCATAGATACTATACCAATCAGGGATTTCTAATGGAATGATTGTGCACAACAAATCAAATACAATCAATCAAAACTCAATATACGATCTTTGTCTACATCTCTAAGACAATTTGCCTCTATTCAATATATAAGAAACAATGAAGAACTCATTTCTCAAAAACTGATATCAAACTAATTTCAAACTATTCTCTTTAACTAATATCCTCATGCACCATATCATTCCTTTGTGTTCCCATTAACAAATTACATTTCCTTAAACAAATAATGATAGATGTCTCAAGTTTTAAAACTTTTTATATCTATTTCAATAAATAAATCATCTATGATTATTCTGATAAAAAATATAATTCAATGAATTTCTTTTAAATTATTGTTTCTATAAACTGAATTGTCTTTAATGTCTGCTTTCATATGATATTCACCATAAATAACTAATAAATCTATTGAATCAAATTACTAAAGTTAATAATCCTTTTCATACTCTGATTTACCATGTTACCATATACAACTGATCAACCATCTTCTTGAGATACACAATGCTCTGTTCTATGAATGCATCATACTTGAAACCATACTATAACAACAAAAAATAAATATCAACAAGACAATACAAAGTTAACTATGAACAGAATGATGGAGGCATACACATAATGGTTGTATGTAATACAAAACATATACCAAAACATGAACCCCTGACTAGTGTTGTAAGACCAAGCACCGAATTCTTAGTGTGCTTCGAATGTAATGTGCTTTAAATGAACTGCCCTTCAAATGTGAACCTATGGTTATGGCATAGCATAAACATCAAATGCATGTCGAATAAATAATTAATGAAGAAACATTGATATACTGAGAACAAACATACCAAAATGACATTACATTGAAACAATAGTCATACAATCAAAACCACCATAACACATGAGTTCATCTCAGACAAAGTCGATAAGGGTTTTGAATAAATACATTAAGAATAGCATAATGTGAATGATAACAGGTATAACATAAAAGTGAATGACATTTTGAGAAAGAAATAACGCTAAACACATGAGAACCTTTGTATTTGATTGATATATGAAATAGAAAACAACACTTAATTAACACAAGAAAATGACCCATGTATGTAACATGAAATACACCATGACATGACAATCATGTTATGATAAATGAATACATAAACATGGAATAACTAAAAACTGAATAAGATCATAAATGAAACAAAATCACCTATATAATGTGGTTATGAAACCTTTCGTTCACCATTTTTCATTAATTGCTCAATAACCCTCCCTCCAGATCAACATTCCTCCAACTGTTCTCTGAGCAAGACCAATGTAATGAACAAATGATGATAAGAATGACACATTTAGTGATGTCATTAATCCCTAATTTAAATCATGGAGGTTTCCAACATAATACATGAGCTCATCTGAGACAAACCCGATAAAGGTTTTGAATAAATACATGAAGAATGTCATAATGTAAATGATAACATATATAACATCAAAGTGATTGAAAGGTTTTGTAAACATTCATGCTAAACACAAGGGAACCTTTGTATTTGATCGATATATGAAATAGAAAAACCTAGCTAATGAACACAATAAATCGACCCATGTATGTAACCTAAAATACAAGATGACATGTAATTCATATTATGATAAATCAAAACATAAATAGGGAATAACTAAAAAATGTCTAAGAGCATAAATTAAACAAAATCACCTATATAATGTGGTTATGAAACCTTTAGTTCACCACTTTTCATGAACTACTCTATACCCCTACTTGCACATCAACATTTCTGCAATAATTCTCCTAAATGAACCAATGTCATCTCGTTCATGTGGGGTGTCCTAGCATGTGTAAAACCAAAAGTTAACAACCTGAATGCACACCTCCAACTTCACAAAAGCTACCACAAAGGCTACAAATCAACCCAACATAGTTATATTGCCAGAAATAAAACAAATTTAGTTCCAACCACACCAAATCCCCTGGTACCATGAAACTTCCAATTAGAAATGCATATTAGGCTGGCACAAGTCTAAAATTCCTTGATTGCACCAGCTCTAGTGGCATTATTGACCTTTAAGGCATTCAAAACATCATCAATACTACTCAGAACTCTTGCTATCAGCTCCCTAATAACCCTACTCCAGCTAATAGCAATAGAAGGTCAGTAAAAAGGAAGGAAATCATTACACAAACTCACACCAACTCCCAAAAATTTATATCTAAACTGAAAATTCTTTTAAATTGTAGGGTTTTCTCATACCAACAATAAAACTCCTTATTACTTGACCCTTATCAAACAAACATCAAGCAACAGAAAAGGGCAAAAATAAGAGGACTAAAAAAAATGGACATAAGCTACTAGTATGTGTGTTGTAGGTGCAGGGGTGGGTGGACGCTTTTTAAAATTCACAACTTTAATCTTAGATATTTGTTCACCATAGAACTCCACAAAGTGTAGGCCTCAACGTTGGTAAAGGTAAGAGACTTATAAACCCAGTGTTTTCACCAGAAATCCTCACGACACCCTAAGAGCACCTATATGGCTTGGTAAATTTGTACAAATTCATTAGAAAATAGAAAACATGAGGTAAAACATGCTAGGGCATTGATGGTACACATTGAATACCTAACAATGGAAAATAAAGAAACACCTTGAAAAATCACAATGAATAGTCTCTAGATAATCCCCAAATATCAACCTTCAAAACCTGCAATTAAAAGAACCTGGAAAATCTTCAATTTTTTTCTGAAACCCTGAATCCTCAAACACAGATATAATGGTGACCCCTATGTGGAATCCAACAAACTATACATAATGAAAATGAAATCCCAAAGCCTCATTTTATAGAATTGGAGGGAAAATAATTCAATTTGAAATTTAAAATTAATCATTTCCCACAGAAACATTTTTTAAATTCATAATGTTTCTCACCGTGCTACTCCCCTTTTCTTAGGGGTGCATAACATTAATTCCAAAACATTAAAGTAATATAATATAACATTAGCCTTATGAATTCAGTGGATCATTTTAATATCTCCAGCCAAGTTGCAGAAAGTGCCTCCAAGTCTCCCAATGTCGAAACTGACCATGCCAAAAGAAAAATAAAGATGAGCAATGATGTCAGGGAAAAGAAGAAGTAACTCAAAAATTTGTTCTCTCCAAAAGTGTGGAGACCAGCCCAAGAAGCCTAGAATGCTCTAGAAAGTGTTACTACAAACTAGAATAACAACTACGATAAAAAAAAATCAAATCCAAGGAATAAACGAACTTGAGCTCTCCAAAAAGTTTAGAGTTCTCCCAACAACACCTACCATGAGGAAGAAGATCTTCTAAGTATAGAAGAAATATCATATTTACTAGACATTGAATATCAAAAACATGTTGAGAAGAGTGGTCAAAAATTTTTCTCTATGCACCATGATAAGCAACTTGATGGATCAGTACATACTCAGGGGGTACTAGATGAAGAAGATTATAAATTTCAAGAATCAAATAACGGAGATGAAATAGAACATCATACAACATATGAACACAAATAAGTATCAGATGAGAGATCTCATAGAGATATGCCCAATTTCTCTATATCCTTGAATCCATTATTCGAAGAATATTTTCTATGCAATCAAGTCCATCAACATCATGATAAAGATAGTGGGCCTAGTGATTATTTTGAAGATGATGGAACTCAAAATATGTACGGGGAAGTGTATTTAGAAAGTGAGACATGCATTATTTCATCCTATGAGCAGAAGTTGTATCGAACATGTGAAGATGAGATGGAATCAAATAGACATAATGAAGAGAATGTGATGAAGATTAGTTCTGAAAATTATCCGAGTATCCTATCTAATCAAATTCTTGATAAGAAGGATGTTCCTGCATGTGAGTTATCTCCAAATCCTTTTTGTGAAGAGAAACAACATCTTGAGTATAGGGAAGATTGTGTACATAAAGGAATCCAAGCAGAAGGGATTAATCTAGTTATTTTTAGGGTTGATCAAATGCATGAGGATATTCTATTTAGCAAGGACTACAGTGCACCTTCTGGCTTTTCTAAGGGTAAACAAAAGTCAAAGCATGCTAATAAAGTAATGAATGTTGTCCATGAGAATGGTGACATCATATTCGAGAGATCCAAAGTATTACATGATCAGAATTATGTGTTTGATAGAGGAAATTACCAGTGTTCAATTTTTGGGGGGGGGAGGCCTGAGGCCACCCAATTTCACTTTGCATTAGATTAAGTGTGGATACTTGGTCTGCTTCTCCAGAGATAGCTGGAATCTCGCTATGCTCACAGGGAGCATACGTCTCCAGAAAGAGCCACTGGTGGTACCCTAAATTTTGATAATTTAGAAGTCCCAATCCATTATTAAGAAGCATGTTTCTTCATAAAAAAAAAAATATGAAAGGAAGGAAGCTTTATGACACAAATAAATAGAACTAACTAATCAAAGCCTTCAGAAAATGTTGGAATTTAGACCTACTACAAAGATGATTTTGACAGAGGATAAAGATTGTCGAATTTTAAAAATCTAAAAAATACCCAGTTCGGGAAATCAAATTTCCTATCTCCAACAAAAATATTATCTTTTCACAAGGTGTTTTGGATTTTAAACCAAATCCAAATCCGAAAGTTAGCTAGTTATTTTCTAGTTAGTTTGTTGTTTTTTCAAAATAACTTGTAATAAGACTTGTGTCTTTTCACCCTAAAAAGGTGTGAAAGCCACTCAAACACATATACATAATGTAAAATGTAAAGAGAGACAATACAATATAATAAAATTTGACATATTTGGATAGTTTTTAATCAACATGTATAACATGGACCTGGATGTACTATTTTTTCAAAATTAATAAAGATAAGACCTTTTTCTTTCACATTTGTAATAGTTTCATTATTATTTTACAATTGGTCCCTCGGATAAACCAATAGAACTTCTTCAAAGTGATAGTTTGATGTGCATGCTTCCTGATTTGATTCATATTCTATATTTTCAATTGGTTTTCTCATTTTGCATGGTTAAATTCTATTGATTGATGCCTCGGTCAATTAGGCTATCATCTGAGAAGTATTACCTTTTTGAAATATCTCTGAATTTGTTTTAGGTTGCATGTACATTCCATAACACCTTTGTGTAACACCCCAAAATTGGCACCTAATAATTCAATCAATTTTGGTGCATTTTCTTATCCTCAAAGTCCTATCAATGTATTAGGCAAATTCTTCTCCTAATTGACTTTAATTGATTGAGTTTCAAATGCAGAAAACCCAAATTTGCATAAATCTGACATTACATTTAAATTCCTATTTCTCAAATGATTATTAGCTAAAATC
>MU228545.1:986663-1086481 GCA_018584345.1 Thuja plicata
TAACATGGACCTGGATGTACTATTTTTTCAAAATCAATAAAGATAAGTCCTTTTTCTTTCACATGTGTAATAGTTTCATTATTATTTTACAATTAGTCCCTCGGATAAACCAATAGAACTTCTTCAATGTGATAGTTTGATGTGCATGCTTCATGATTTGATTCATAGTCTATATTTTCAATTGGTTTTCTCATTTTGCATGGTTAAATTCTATTGATTGATGCCTCAGCCAATTAGGCTATCATCTGAGAAGTATTACCTTTTTGAAATATCTCTAAATTTGTTTTAGGTTTCATGTACATTCCATAACACCTTTGAAGTGATAAGTTTTCTTGTAAAACTATCTCTGAGGTTGAACATAAGATTGGAATAATCTTGACTCTATTGCCCGTGATAGACTAAGGCACTGGTCTAATCATTATTTGGATTATAGTTATTCAGTTCATTGTTATAGTTTTGTGATATCTTATCTATCTATTTATTTCTATTTACATACATGTTTACTAAATATTCTTTCAGTTACTCAAAGTATTTTAGTTTATAGTTTATGATACATTGCTTACAATTTGATTTATTCAAGCCTACTTGCCATACTTTGAGAGACAGAAGTTTGAGTTCCATACACAAGTTATCTACTATAAAAATCCTGTTCAAGTGAAGGTTCACCTGCCTTGGTCCTGCAGAGCCAGAAGTGCAGGGGAAGAGGATCATAATCGATCATTCCTATTAGTTGGCCAAAAATAATTGGTTTTCTAAACATTGGATTGGCAAGTCCATAGGAAATCCAATTCAACATTTTTGGGCACCAACAAATTGGAAATAGCAAGAAAACTGTGTGATAGAATTCTCTAGTAGTTGTGGTTTGTAAAAAATGGAGAAGAACACTAGTATCTTACAATGGTACCAAGAGGGATGACAAAAAACCTAGAGAACTTTATGAGGGAGAACATGCCTTGACATCATACTTTTTGATTCTGTTACAGGCGGTGATCGAGACTTACGTGAGGAGAGAATCTACATAGGAGGAAGTCCCAGAGGGTGTCCTATGGAACACTCTCGAAATAAGCCAGCATTCAACCAGTTGATGCACCATCTCCCCCACATGTTGGCAAAAATATGCCTGGCCTAGAGGAACAAATAGGAAGAGATGGAGTGAGAACAACGACGACAACAAATCCTCCGTGACTACGAGAAAAATAACCACCAAGAAGA
Organism: Thuja plicata; assembly: GCA_018584345.1. Taxonomy (NCBI): domain Eukaryota; kingdom Viridiplantae; phylum Streptophyta; class Pinopsida; order Cupressales; family Cupressaceae; genus Thuja; species Thuja plicata. Next base: position 987,876 of record MU228545.1, read on the forward strand.
GGATCATGACGGGACTTGGCGAAGGAAAAGCACTAACTAAATCTTCAAGAGAGGAAGGAAAATTAAAGTAGGCATTTTGGGAAATAGAGAGAGCTAAGATGGTGGCTCAGTTGGAGGCTGTAAAGATAGAGAAGGTAGCTTTGGAGGCACAATTGGCTAAGGAGAAATCCTCTTTTGAGCAATAGTTGGTGGAGGCTAGTGAAGAGAGGAGTGTCTTGCACCTTGGTCTGACATAGGCTCGGGAGGAATCTAATATGAAGGAGCTCCTAGACGCAGCTATGATGGTGAAGATAGCCTTGGAGGATCGAACGGTTATAAACTAGAACTTGCAGGTGAGGAAACAATAGGTTTATGAGCTATGTGCTCATTTGGATTCTTCAGCAATGCAGTCAGCCTCTTCAAGGATGCTCCCTTAGCCCCCTTTCTCTCAATCATGATTTTGTTATGTTTAGTTCTATACATTGTCTCCATTTTGTTGTAAGTCGTTAAAGACAACTTATTTTTTGGGGGGGATGATGTTGTCAGGAATAATGATATATTGTTGTGTCATTGGTATTTAGTTATTTAGCTAAAGAATAGGTAGTTGGGGTATAGTTTTGATGGTTGGTGTCGCACCCCTTCGATGAAAACATATTATATGTACTACCTTTGGGCAAAGGAATGATGTGTTTACAGGCAATTGATATTACTCTGATCCTTTTTATACATGAGATTGATGGATTAACGGAAGAACTAGTTCTCTAGCATACATTTGTTATGTTTTGTGCATATACTTTTTGCATTTAACTAGTTTACCCAGTAAGGCAAACAATCAAGACAATCAACTTCAGCATCACAAAACAAGAATGAAAGACATGATGTAATTACAAGTGAAGTATCTAGAAGTTTGTGTAAGGAGTTTTCAGCAATCATTAATCCACCTACAGGTGAAAAAAATTTCAAACTAGACTTGAAAAAAAATATTCGAAGGGAACCAGTGAATGAAGAGAAACTAAACTCACAAGCTATAGAGTGTCCCAAGAAGAGAAAGAATCAAATAAGGAGAGGTAAAAATTGTTTCATATGTCAGAAGACTTGGGCACCTAATCACCTATTGTCAGATGGTGAACATGCATCAAGGAAGAGGAATTTAAGGATGTTGAGTACACAATAGAAAGATATGAGACACCTCCTACTCATGAAGAAAAATCCAAACAGGGCATTGAAGACACTCAAGAGTATTAGGTGTAAATTGAAAATTCAGGTTACTCTCAGTCTGATTTTGAAACAACAGTTAAGGAAAGGCATGAGGAATTTCACTATTATGATGGTGATCCTTTAATCAAGCATGATGTTGACACTCAAGAATTGAGAATCAACCATGAGGCCAATTATTTAAGAGAATAGACTAATTTGATGAAGCATAGGGATAATGTAGATCACAAGCTGATTCATAACTCACTCTTTGAGATGAGTGTTGATTGGACTTATGATAATCCACTCTTCAAGTTGGATGACAAATTTATTTCTAACTCCAGTGATGAGAATGGTTTGAATTGCGAGATTTGGGACCCCAGTGCAATTTCAAGTGATAAGGTATGGACATAGAATTGGAGTGGTGGATCAATTTATGGAGCTAGTATTGATGCCCACTTTCTGGTCAACTTACACATGATTTTGGATCCTGATCAAAAGATGAGTTGGATGGATTCTTTGGCTTAGTGGATGAGTAGTTCTTGGTTGAAGATTGATGGTAGATGTGAATTGATCATAGGAGATGGATTTTCAGCCACTTCTATAATCATGAATTCTATGTCTTCAGAGGTATTTCAGGTTGTTGAATGCAGAAGTAATATTGGGTTGGTTGTCTTGATGGTTGGTTTTGTTGAGTGGCATTTACCTACAATAGTTGGTTGTAGCTGGAGGGATTTTTATCATCTCCTCCCTAATAGAGGTTATCATAATGACGAGCTCTGATCATCAAGTGGCATTAAAAGTATTTATAGCTTCAACTGGAGTGAGGTTCTCAGTTGGATTGTGGATGTACTCGTTCATGAAAGCAACACATGACAGGTTGACATTATTGATTATGCACGTGGGGTAATTTGGGATACTAGCATTTGTATGCTCAGTGCATTACTTCAGTGGAACCTTAATGTATTGCTTCACAACTCCCATCATGGTGATGATTACATTTGACTAGTACAATAGTTGGCGGAGCAGCATTCTTGCAATTGACAAGGAATCCAAGCATTTGGTTTCAACATGTAGATTGCTTGAGGGAAAGAAATCTCTACGAAGAGAAGACTGTAATATCCCCTTTTTGGAAAATTAGAAGTCAATAAAATAATTAAATTTTAAGTTGTCAAATTATATCAAATTTAATGATGACTTAATTTAGTTATTTAATAAATAATTAAAATGACTTCAATGCAGATTAATGAAAATTAATAAAGTCAGTTCAAATTAAAAGAGGATATTAAAGAGACAGAAAAAGAATATCAAGCGCCAAGCAAAGCGAAAATGAAGAGTCACAAGGATGAGATATTAAAGAACTTTGAGAGACTCATTTTGCACATGCTTGGTATATGTTTGGTTATGTTTCTCTCTTGGAGAATTCTGGGAAGCTTTGGCTTTTAACAGGTTTGAGGACGGAAACAATCGAGTTTCAGGGCAGTGAACGGAAACCCATTGTCTATTGGAAAAACATCTAAACTTTAAACCGCCTCTTGAAAATATAGCATGAGACTTGAATGGAAAAAATAAACAGATCCTTTTCTCTATTTTAAACACTTCTCAATTTGAATATATTTAAGGTAGGCCACAATTTCACCAGAGCCTGGAAACTCTCCTAAACAAAGAGCCTCACACACGTCTCTCGATGGTGAATTCAAAAGAGATGCCCTCCAAAAATTTCAAACTAGATTTTTACCAAGCCACATACAAAACTTGCAGCCAAAATAAAACTCATCCTTTTCAAAAAATTCTAAGTTCCAGCTCTTCACTCACACCAATAGGGACTATTTTCTTTTCATATACGAATCGTGGTATAGGGCCACATCAATTTTATATTTGGAGTAGAAAAAACCTGTCACATTCTGATCAAAACTTCTCTCTTATTATAATGTAATTTTCAAAATTATTCCTGGGTTTGATGTTGCTCCTTTCTAGCTTTCCAAAACATTTTGAATTTCTCAATTTCATTGAGAAATGAGAAAGTTACAAGCATTTTACTGAGTCTAGTTTTCATAGTGACGACTCCAAAAATAACTTGATAATCTCCCCTTTGACTCACTTCTTAACATGCATGGCTCTTATTCTCAAGGAAATGATAACAATTACTGAAATACACCATAGGCAACTATTCTACAATGGAAACTTTGAATATTACAAGAGATCTGCAAATCACTTAGGTTCAATCTCCTTCACAACAATGTATAAGAATTTGTCTTATCACAATTACGAATCTGGACTATTACACACTCATGCACCATGGATCAGAACAATCCAGGCATCCACTTCCAAATTTTTGTCACCACAATCTCCAAGCCAACTATTCACAGCTTCTATTGTAACACTTGGTAGCAACAGTTTACCATGTTGTAGAATTGACTTTCCACAAGCAATATTCATGAAGATCAGATATATATTAACATCCTTTTAACCAACTGGGAAACAACTCGGGCTCTAATACCAAATGATGAATATCAAAATTACAAACTCTCAAAATCAAAACTACAACTCTCAAACATATATATTTATAAGGAAATGAGAGAATACAATGATATGTACCTCCCACTCTCGAGGCTGAAATATTGCCTCATTTTATACACGAAAATAAACTATATTAAGCTTTCAATGGATCCAATAAGGATTCCATTATTTAGAAACATTTTCAAACCCTATATTATTGTTAAAATAAACTTAATTCAATGTTTCTTAATTCATCATTCTAGACAAATACAGAATATCCATATGAGCTCATGCATCACTAGTCATATTATTGGTGCAATAGTACTATCTCGATTCAAAATTTTATGTTTTTCCAATCTTTTTCTGAGCAAGAGTAATTCCATAATGCTTTTCAAAAATAGTAACAATACATGCAAAGTCTTGTTTCTCAAGTCATAAATGAATAAAGCCTAACATCAACTCTTGTTCACCATTTACTTTCATTATTCTTTAGTTATACAAACTAAAAACGACTTCATTTTTCTAAAGAAGTTAATGTCTTTATTCCTTCCTACATTGACATTTAAGGACACCCTCTGTGCAAATTGGTTTGATTGTGGAGAAGAATAGTCACCTTAGAGGCCAGAGGTACATTGCTTATAAGCACATTAAGACTTGTAAATGTCGATTAAAAATAGTTAATGCACACTCACATAATGAACGGATTTAGAAAATAAATTTAATTTAATTTTTCTTCTAAATGAATGAAAATGTACAAGGGGATCAGAACTCAGTACAACCACAATGATACCTTCAACATGTGAAGTACTATTTCATGTCTATACTAACAATTATCATCTACTGATTAAACTGTGGGTTATATAGGATTATTGATCTGATAGAATAATTGTCTGAAACCCATAAAGAAGGGGAAAAAATATTACCATTCCATCTTGCATCACCGCGGGTTCTCTGGAGTAGGTATAATAATTGTTTGCTGATATGACTCAATGTTTTCAGTATGTATATATGCAATACATGAACAGTTGTAGATTCTTGAAGAAGACATTTTCTCTCGGGGTATATATTTTCATTCACCATTTGTTTCTCGTAAAAGGTACCTAAGACAGAAACAAAGTATGTTAATTATGCAAATGAACGAAAATAGATCAATGTGATTCAAAAGTGCATTAGGTACAATACTGTAACAAAATAAAATCCCTTAGACTTAAATTTAGGTATATTAAATCAAACCAAAAAAATGATCGCAATTAACCGAGATTACATCAGTTGGGATTTGATAATTGCCATACATGAAGATTCTAAAATTAAATGAGGTATATGATGCTTAGCTTGGGAAATTACTATGAAGAATAAATATTGTTACCTCACAGTACTTGGTCACTTTGGTTTTTAAAATTGATGCTTGTAGTCTGATAAATGCCTCAGGTTTTGAAGTCCCAGAAACTCATATATGTCAAATCCAAGCCCCTGGGCATGAAACTGTGCATTGCAGGTGTAAGATGATGTGTAGATTGCTTTTTCATCTGCGTGATCGCCTTGATTGAGTGTAAACTTCTAAAATTTCAATCTTTGATATTTGAAGATGCATGAGGACTTTGCAATTAGAAATACCTAAGGGAAGATCATAGTTTGTGAAGGTTAATGTAAGATACTAACAACCCTGACAGGTTCTAACTTTACCAACACTAAATTTTCTTTTCCAATGACTGATATTTCTATTGTGTTTTTATTTGGAATGTGTTTTTTTTTTTTGAGATATATTTACCTTCTTTGGTTTTGGTTGCACATATGGGAAAAAGGAAAATGCTTAAAATATAAGAGCTACACCAGCAATAAGTATTCACAATGATTCAACCATATTGCGATGCATGAACACAATTCCACATATAATCTGATATATATGCTAGGAAGGAAAATAAAAAGTATGAAATAAAAACCTGGAATTGTATGAAGCATGTGAACCACCAACTAGGATTGAAATTTAACGAGGAAGGAAAATACAAAGTCTGATTTAAAAACCTGGAATTGCATGAAGCCTGTGAACCCCCAAATATTGATGTTATAGCCAAATGGATGACTTTTCCCAAGATATTATGTTGTTGCGAGTGATATCTAACCCAGCCGCCACTAACAACGGTGATTTGGAGCCCAAACCCTAGGCATTTTACTATTTATGGTACTGTAGATTACTATTCACACAGATACTATAGCAGCAAATTAAAATTTTTAAATATGATATTAATCACTGCAAATAAGAGCTACAGGTCTGTTGTCAATGGAGTCTTCAATCTACAATAAATACCAACCTCTGTCCCTATATTAATTCCCTAATGAAAATTGTTGAAATCCTTCACACATATAATCACAATTCATGGCACAATATTGGCTCTGATATAGACCAACTCTAGGCACAATTCACTTGATAGTTTCACTAGTTCAAGTTGCTAGAAAAGCTTTGAAGAATTTACAATTCTTTAAGCTCAAGCTTGAAACCCTTGTTCCAAATTTCTCTTCTCCCAAACTCAAATAACAAATCCATCAAGAATGAATTGATTTCCTCATGTGAAGGCTTTTATAACTCTGAATATGAATCAACCAGCTAGCTTCAAATTCACACTTCACATAACTTAAAACACCACTTATCCTATTTGTTTTTCATGTAAAAGCTTTTGAAACATTTGAAATATAATAAATAATTATATTCCCTCATATTAAATGCACTTTTAAAATAAGCATTAATTCACTTGGTACTTTATAGTAGCTCATATAGTTATTAATCTGTGTTCCACAGGGATGCGTCCCCTACCTTGGAACCCCTGTTCCCATCCAGGGTATGAAACGGGGATGCGGGGACAGTATTTCAATGTCCCCTAACCATTCCCTTTTTGGTCCCGAATTGGGGATGTTCTGGAAACCCCAAAAAGAGAAGGTTCTGAAGTAGAGGATGAATTTTGGTATTGTGGATGGTTAGGGGATGACCCAAGCGTCCCGAGAACCCAAATCTGTCCCCTATTTCCCAACTTTAAAAAAAGGCTCCAAATCATAAAAAGTTCATTTTTAAAGAAAAAATCGGTTATGGGTGATCCCTACATGGAATCTAATATCAAATAAAAAATACTATACCCTATTTCGGATGCAAAGCCTAACTCTCTTTCATTTCTTCATTTCATTCATTCTATCCAAGAAGAAGAAGCAAGAGGAGCAGCAATAAAGCTTTCATTTTTGAGCTGCAAGAGGAGGGTTTGGCATATATCATTTGTAGATACATTATTGATTTTGATTATTATAGACATCTAATTATGGAGTTGAACTTCTATGTTATCCTTTACTATTTAGTATTTTATTTGGACTTCCCTTTATGTCATTTCATGCATGAAACTTGGAGCCTTTGGGCATTTTTGCTATATGTATGCCATATTTTTACAATGGAAGTATTTGAACTTTGTTAATTTTCTATGTATTCATTGTATTGAGCTTCTAAAATGTCTATGGTGAATGGTTTAACAATGTTATGATATGCAGGTTTGAATTCTCTCTCTCTATATAAAATCCCCTATGTTTTTAATAGTCGTCCCCTGCCATCCCCTAAAAATTGGTTCTGAACCATACCCATACTAGAAACACATCCCCATCCCCTAAAATGTAACTTCGTGGAGCACAATTATTAATTAAATGAATTCAATTAATCACATCATTTGAATTAATACCTTAATACCTTCTGAAAGTACAACACCAAATGCCATAATTTTACTGACAGGGATCATCACCCAAGTGCCCTGCTAAAAGTGGTAACTGACCAAAACCAACTTACTATAAATAGAAAGTCTCTCAAAATGAGCCAACTGACAAATGATTCAATCATAGTTCATACCATGAGTCTGTGTGCTCCTTCAAAGAAATAGCTTTGACCATAATTTGACTTACTATAAAAAGTAAGTCCCAAACTAGAAGCTCTGTTAATGTCACCACAACTCCATACTGCTAGAAAATTGTCTAGCTATCATGCTAGAGGATAGCAACTCCATCTATCCTGGAATAGTGACTTACTATAAATATTAAGTTTGGCAATCTGCCTGGAATGAAGAGCAAACTTGAATTGCGTCGACTAGTAAAGTGGAAAAACAACCTCTGGCTCGACCAACCGACACCCCCATCCAATTGATTAGCCTATAAGGGTCATGAAATAGAGTAATCCCTCAAAATATGATGCTCAAGAAAATGGGGGCATTACGGTTAAATTCTCCTGCTAACCCACTTGTTAAGTAACATTATCAAGTATCTAGGTGCTCAACCTGTAGATCTTGATGTGACGGGTTCCTTTAAGTGTTTCAAATTGAAATGTTCCTAAAATTATTTCTTCATGTACTAATTTTCATGCGTTTAATTGCACACATGAATTAATTTAAATATGGAGCCATAGCAATTAGTTTCACAAATCTGTACCAATAGCTTGTAATGTCACCCCTATATTTTTCTCAAACTTCTAAACAATTTACTAGCTCAACATAAGTTAATCAAACACTACATACAACTACAATAGATCTTATGTAAATATTCAAGTTCATATGGTTTCTTTTACCAATGCATAAAACATCCCTACACTTTGATCATTCACATGAAATACCTTGAAACATCGACAATAAAGAGGTCTGCAGGTTTGATGGTAACTTTAGAAAGGCTGCTATGTATGTGATAAGGTTTGCTATACATTTCAGCATGCAATAGGTGTGAAAACAAAAGTTAACAACCTGAATACACACCTCCAACTTCACAACACCTACCATAAAGGATACAAATCAACCCAACATTGTTATATTGCTAGAAATAAAACAAAGTTAGTTCCAAGCACACCAAACCCCCTGGTATCATGAGACGTCCAATTAGAAATGCATATCAGACTGGTACAAGTCTAAAATGCCTTGATTGCACTAGCTCCAGTGGTAGTATTCAAAAAATCATCAAAACTACTCAGAACTCTTGCTATCAGCTCCCTAACAACCCAACTCCATCTAATAGAAATAGAAGGTCAATGATTAGGAAGGAAATCATTACACGAACTCACACCAACTCCCAAAAAATTATATCTAAACTGAAAATTCTTTTAAATTGTAGAGTTTTCTCCTACCAACAATAAAACTCCTTATTACTCGGCCCTTCCCAAACAGACGTCAACCAACAGAAAAGGGAAAAAACTAGAGGACTGAAAAAAATTGACATAAGCAGCTAGTGTGCATGTTGTAGGTGTAGGGGTGGGTGCACACTTTTTAAAATTCATAACTTTAATCTCAGATATTTGTTCACCATAAAAATCCAAAAGGTGTAGGCTTCAACATTGGTAAAGGAAAGAGACTTATAAACCCAGTGTTGTCACCAGAAATCCTCACGTCACCCTAAGAGAACCTGTATGGCTTCATAAATACGTAGAAATTCATTAAAAAATAGCAAACATGAGGTACAAAATGCTAGGGAATTTCTGGTACACATTGAATACCTAACAATGGACAATAAAGAAACACCTTCAAAAATCACAATGAATAGTTTCTGGATAATCACCAAATATCAACCTTCAAAACCTTAAATTAAAAGAACTTGGAAAATATTCAATTTTTCTGAAACCTTGAATCCTCAAACACAGAAACAATGGTGACCCCTATGTGGAATCTGACAAACCAGCTACTGATTGTACATAATGAAAATGAAAAACCTAAAGCCTCATTTATAGATTTGGATGGAAAATAATCCAATTTGAAATTTAAAATTAATCATTTCCCACACAAACATTTTTGAAATTCATAACATTTCTCACCATGTTAGTCCCCTTCACCGTTTCTTTTTAGATCTAAGAAAAATAAAGCTGAGTAATGATGTCAGTGGCAAGAAGAAGAAGTAACTCAAAAAGTTGTGCTCTCCAAAAAGTGTGGAGACCAGCCCAAGAAGCCCAGAATGCTCTAGAAAGTGTTACTACAAACTAGAATAACTACTGCGCTAAAAAAAATAATCAGATCCAAGCAATGAGCTCTCCAAAAAGTTTAGAGTTCTCCCAACAACACCTAGCAGTAGACCAGATACTCAAGATTGGCCAAATCGTATACTCAAACTTGGCCAAATGCTCATGAAAAATATGTCGTTAATGGGGACATTACATACCTAGTGGAAACGGGTTGTAGTTGGCAAATTTAAAATTTGAAAGTTCAAATTTCATGTCAACCTTGTGTTCCATGGTATTGATCTCAAATAATGACCTAGAGATGTTTAACTATAGAAAAATGTATGAAACTGTGCTGGTAATTATGGTGAATGCATGGAAATATATGCAAATACAGATAGTATAAATTGAAATGTGAGAGTATGTGGTAATGAATTGAGAATCTTAATGAAGGGAAAATGAACTAAACTTACTACAAGAGTGCAACTTGTCAATATCATATTTTTTTGAGTTATTTCATCATATGCACCCAGAAATAGGATCTAGAACCCCCAATGGTTGAGCACCCTAACTACACACCTCCCAAGATCCTACATGGAAATTTCAAATCACTACAAATTTTTAATAGTGATTTCTTGGTAAGGCCCTTTCTAATGAAGACTTGAAATGCACATCATTAAATATGATGCAACATCGCCAAGTTTTTTGGTTGAGGTGTAAAAAAAAGTCACCCACAAAGTGGTATATCAATAGTTTTGCATGAATTCATGTTTCATTGTTGTTTTCGTGTGCAATCACACAATTTTTTGCTTTTTAGATCTAGGAAATACATTTAGTTTGGTTATGAGTACTCACAATCAACACTAAAGGACCTACAACTACCATGGAAAGTAGAGGGCATGTTATGGAAAACAACACCCAATTTCTTGATGAGTTGTTTTCATATGATTCACCTTGTCAAATGAATCACACATGCTTGGGCTTTGATACGTCTCGCCGAGACCTTTCTAATGAGCTATCACACATGCTTGTGGGATGCAAACACTTGGTTCTAACAATCTTGAAGCCACTCAAAGACACAGTCTTGAGATTCATTTTTGGAGAGTTGGAGGCATTATATTGAAGGAAATCAGTGTATTGCTATAATGGCATGAATAGTAATTCACTACAGTGATGTGAATAGTGATTTTGCTATAGTAGCATGAATAGTGGATTTCTATAGTATCATGAATAGTGGTCATGATTACTGAGTTTTCTATGACATTTTGACAGCCCTAAAAGATATTATTGGAGTGATAAATTCTGCCCTTGTACTTTTAAAAGTATTTTTAGTCTTTATATGTTTTCAGATGTTACTGGTAATATCCTGAGTGTTGCTAATCATTTTCAACATTCCTTTGAAACCTGGTACTATCACAGAGAAGTGCAGATTGATTTAAGTTCTACAAAGATATTGGAGTTGTTATGATTGGTTTCTTGAAGAAGGTTCAAACTAATAAACACATCTCATATACCTATCGTTGCGGGCTGTTGTAATCAGGGGGTATCATACTTGCTGATAAACATTGTTGAGTACATCATATTTGTTGATAAGCCTTGTTGGGTGTGTTGTATTAGTCAAGGGGGACTGTAGCAAGACTAAGACATTAATTTTAGATAGCCTACCATGTCTGCAACATGTATACTCCTATTTGAAATAATAGATAAAGTTCTAAAAATAAATCTGGGTTGTTTATTTGCTATATTACTGGATTCCTCTGTTGAGGCCCAGATCCTAGTTCTGGTATGATCTAGATCCTGGTTCCTCCCAGATTCCTCTTGGATTCTTCCAGGTTCTAGAATGGAATCTGGGTTCTCTGTGGGTTCCTCACTGAGGAACCCACAAAGAACTCAAAACCTGGAGGAATCTGGGTTCTTTGTGGGTTCCTCCATTCCAGAACCCTAGAGGAATCCAAGAGGAATATGGGACGATCCACAGGAATCTAGAAGGATCCGCCAGAATCCAAAATCTGGGCATCCAAAAAAAGCCCCACATTGACTTTTATTTTTTATTTTTTTAATAAATAAAGTCAAACTAAACCTAATTTGACCCTTCTAAACCCTAATTCGACCCTTTTATGCTTGTGATTTAAATTTTCAGCATGTAATGACAATTTGAGACTTTTGCAAAGTATGAATATGATATAATCATATACTGACAATTATGGATTAATCACTTTATCATTATGTAATATGAGAATCACGCTTCTAATTTCTTATTATTATCATTATATGTTTCAACTTTGAAGTTTTGAACTAATGATGAATGAGCATTGACATGTTAAATGTATGGAATCTATGAATATACATACATATATAAATTTATAATATATATATATATTTATTTATTTATTTATTTTCAAAAATGTCTATATATATACCCGCGGAACTAGGATCCGACCCAAAAAAAAATTTGCCGAATCCCCAAACCTGAACCCGACCCCGAATCCAAACAAGAACCAGGATCAACTACTTAGTTTATTTGTAATCAACATTTAAAAATCTTGAATGAATTCGCATTTACTTACATTGTATTGTCCAATCTGAAAATGTCTAAATTTGTTTGATAAAATTCCTATAAGCTAAAAAGGTTGAAAAATTATTAGAATAAGGGGGTATCTTTACAGTGGTATCAAAGTAGAGCATCTTGCCATTCTGGTGGGTACAAAATACAATGAATAGGTAGTGATATGACAGATTGGAGTGTTCAACCTTTAACTCATCATTATAATCAATGTAACACCGGCATGGGGGGACGTCGGGATGAGTTTCCAAGAGAGGGTACAAATGGTCTCAATTTTGGGATGGTGGGGGGACGGCGGCAAGGGGGTGGGGGGTGGGGGAGTGGTGGGTGTTGCATACTATACATATTACATATAGAACTTGAAAATGCTAGTTATCAGATGATATTTTTGTATAACATACGAAATTAAAATACTTGAACATACCAAAATTGCAGCACGAACCAGAACCATTGAACATTCCCAATAGTAACATTCAAAAATCAAAATTCAAGTATCCATCTCGGAAAAGGCATGGATGTGCAATGGTAGAGGTGGGGGGGCACTCAGGTACTAAGACTAAGACTCGATTAAATGTTGGACAAGAGGATCAGGGAAATCCTGTAGATCATATAGGTACAGGTGAATAGGTAAGAAGAAACATGGTTGAGAGGAATGCTAGTGACCCAAGTGAGGAGAGATTTTTACAGTTACTAGATACCTTGGTGCAGGGATAGCTTTTGGCTGAATGAGAGAAGGGGAGAAGACTCAGTGGATGGACTTGATGATGTAGATGATGGCCAGGTAGTTGGGAATGAATTTGAATATTGGATGTAATAATGCAGGAAACAATGAAGGGAATAAAGGAGGAAATAATGCTGGGCAAAATGGGCAAAATGGAGGTATTGGATGGGGGAGAGATGGCTGATAATTTTGGCCATGAGGCTAGACTAGAGAGATTAGGAAGATGGGGGAGAGGAATTATGAGAAGACATTTCTTTTAGAGAGTATATGGATGTTAGAGTGAAATATTTTCCATGTACAGGAGGTAGAGGACAACATAGTGACTTACAGAAGAAGGATAGCAAGCTATCCTAACCATATTTTGATAGATCTAGAAAAACTACTACCAAGGCATAGGTACAAAAGGAAGACATATTTTTAGTTGAACCCCATGCCAAAAGAAGAAGCCATAAAATTTGTTGCATTACATTTGGATGGCATTGCACATGAGTGGTTACACCACTGTATGGTCATTATGGGCCATGACCATATTACCTCCTATGTTGAGTTCACTGAGAGCTTGATTGAGTGTTTTGATAAGGAACTAGAATTGCACTTTAAAGAATTAGCTTAGCTTAAACAATGGGGCTCAATTGACAACTTCATATCAGAGTTTCATAGACTCTTGGTCTTGGTTACAAATCTCTTAGAGGAGATTGTTGGTGTTATTTATCGATGGGCTTGCAGAACAACTAAAGGGATGGATTAAGGGACTTAATCCAACCACATTACAGGAGGCCGATAAGAAGGCTAGGGACATGGAGACTTCATCTTCAAAAGACAAATTTCATTCTAAGGATTTCACTTCCAAAAAGGACAAGGATAAGAAAACCTTTCATAAAGATATTGAACCCAAGAATGAAATAAAGAAGTTAGAAAATGACCAGCTAAATGAGTTGAGAAGGAAAAAAGTATGTTTTCATTGTAGGCAACCTTGGAACCTTTCACATAAGTGTCTAGTATAGGAAAAGGTAGCCTAGATAGAGTATTTTAGAGCTAAGGTATCAGTCTCTGAGGATGAAGAACAACAAAATGTTTTTGAGGGCAGCGATAAGGGAAAACATACAGAAGAAGGTTCAGGTGATGGGAAGACAATGGCATGTCTATCTAGTGATGACCAGGCAATAAAATTTAGCATGAGAAGTGTGATACAAGGGTAGTGATTCATTACTTTAGTGTACATAGGTGCAACCCACAATTTTATTTTAGCGAGACTCATTCAGAGGACAAGACTTCGAACTGAGTGGCATGGATGTTTTAGAGTCATAGTGGCTAGTGGTCATAAGTTGCAGAGCACTCATTTGATCAATGATTTAAATATGTTAATGGGTAACTATGACATGATTGGTAAATTTTTAGTGGTCAACATGGATTATTATGATGTTATTCTCGGTATGACTTGGATAAAGTCACTCTATGAGTTCACTTTCAATCTAGATAGAATGGAGATGAACTTTTGGCATCAAGGAATGAAGGTGGTACTTAGAGCTTTATCAGATGGGTAACTTAGAGGTGTGTCACTCAGGTGGATGGAGAAATTGATATGGAAGGATAAGGTGCAGTGGGCAGCACAAATTTTGGTGATTCCAGAAGACATTGACCAACAGAAGCATGAGTATGTGATAGAGGGATTGAGCATGTGATAGAACTTAAGGAGGGAACTAAACCAGTGATCATTACTCCATAGAGGCATCTGAAGAGGTATAAGGATGAGATTGAAAAGGCTATTAAGGAGCTCCTTGAGATGGGAAACATTAGACCTAGTAAGAGCCCATTCACTTCAGTAGTGGTTTTAGTCAAAAAGAAGGATGGTACTTTTCAAATGTGCATAGACTACAGGGAATTAAATAAGAAAGCTATCACGAATAGATACCAGATTCCCTATATAGATGAACTCATTGATGAGTTACATGGAGCCTACTACTTCTCTAAGATAGACTTAAGATCAGGTTACCATCAGATATGAGTCACGGAGGATGATGTAGATAAGACAGTGTTTAGGTGCCACTATAGGCATTTAGAGTTTCTAGTCATGCCTTTTGGCTTGACTAATGCACCAACTACCTTTCAGTCATGCATGAACATGGTATTTAGGTAGCAATTGAGGAGGTTTGTTCTGATTTTTTTCGATGATATATTTTCTTACAGTAGGACTTGGGAGGAGCATTTGAAGCACCTTGATATAGTGCTAAGCATTATATAGAGGGATTCTATGTTTTCTAAGATGTCAAATTGTGAATTTGGGATTACTGAATTGTTATACTTGAGGCACATTATCAGTGTTGAGGGTGTTTGAGTGGATCTTTGTAGTTTCTACCACCATTTTGTGAAAGGGTATTCACATTCAATAGCTCCTCTCACAAATTTGACTCAGAAGGATGTTTTCTAGTGGATAGACATGATCCAACAATGTTTTGATAGGTTTAAGGAATTGATGAGCACTTGTCCACTTCTAGCAATTCTGGATTATAGCAAACCATTTGAGATTCACTATGATGTTTTAGGAGAGGGAGTTGGGGCAATTCACCCCATGCATTTGGGAGTAGGAAGTTAAGAGGTTCAGAGGAGTTAAAACATATATGAAAATGAAATGTTAGCCATTATGCATGCATTGGCTAAATTCAAACAGTACTTGGTGGGAAGAAAATTCACAGTCAAAATGGATCACAATAGTTTGAAGCATTTCCTTGGGGAAATAGATTTGAATGATAGGAAACAGAAATGGGTTAGCAAGTTACATGATTCTGACTTTGACATAGTATTCATCAAAGGAAAGAAAAATGTTGTTGTTGACGCCTTGTCTCAAAAACCTCACATGTGTGCTTTAGGAGTGATATTAGATGATTGGGGGAAGTTGATTTCAGTAGAGTATAGGAAGGACAAGTGGGATATGAGCATTATCAATGGCATGGTGTAGGATAAGAGGTATTCAGTGGCAAATGATTTGATTATCTACAAGGACAAAATTTTGTTCACACCTGGATCTGCTATTAAGCAGAAGATTCTGAGAGCTTTTCATGACTCACCTATGACAGGTAACCAAGGATGCTTTAAAACTTACAGACATGTGACAAAGCACTTCACATGGAAGGGGCTCAAAATAAATGTATTATAATATGTACGAGAGTCGCAGGTGTGTCAGCAGAATAAACATGAGCACACTTTTCCTAGAGGGTTACTGCGGCCCCTACCTATTCCAGAAAAGAAAAGGGGTAGTTTGTCGATGGATTTCATCACATGCCTACCTAAGGTCCAAGGTCAAGATTGTATCTATGTGGTGGTGGATCACTTAACTAAGTTTTCACATTTCTCTGTCATTGCCTCCGCATACACTGTAGTACAAGTAGCAGAGTTATTTTTTCTAGATATATTTGGATTACATGGAATGCCACAAACTATGGTCAGTGATCAGGACAATAGATTCATGATTCTTTTTTGGAAAGAGATCTTCTAGTTATGTGGGATAGAGTTCACCACAAGCACTAGCTACCAACCTAAAACTGATGAATAGACTGGATTAGTTAGTAAATGCATTGAGGGATATCTCTGTAACTACATAGCAGGGCAACAGAAGGCATGGGTGAAGTGGTTGCGCCATGGTGAGTATAGATACAACACTACATATCACATCTTTATTCAGATGACACCATTAATGTCTCTCAATGGATATGATGCTCTCAATTTCCAAGATTTGTTATTACCGAAACCCATATCCATATCTTTTTGAAAGGTTGCCCCAACATTTGAAAAACCAAAGGCCAACTTCCTGTAGTCCATGGTACTACATTTGGTGGTGATGGTTGTTTTAAAATGATCTTCAGCCTTTACTAAAATCTTACTAACAAGAACAAGGTCCATGAACCATGAAGTGTGCTTGATGGGGATTATGATACTACTCACTTTTAAGCTTGTTTAACACTTTTTGCATGAGAGGCTCTAATTTGGGATTGATAGGCCTTTGTTTTTGCGTTACAAGTTTGGCATTAGGTTCTAATTCAATGGTATGCTCAACTAGCTATGGATTAAATACCTCTAAATCATTGTACTCCCATGAAAATGTATCATTAAATTCTTGAAACAATTCAATAAATGCAAGTTTCTCATATGTTGTACATAGCTTTCACAATTTGGGAAGTTTGCCTTGGAAAACTTCAACTTCTTCATAATGGTTCTGCTAAATTTGTATGTTGGCCTTAGGATTTTTAGCCTCATCATCAATATTGAAAATAGATTCAAGGGTGACCAAACCCTTTGGCATCTTGTTATTATTCAGCTGGATGATTTGGTCACATTATTGACATTAAAGATTCTCTTGGTTAGCATGCAAGAACTCAGCTTCCTCCCTTACAAATTTCACTATTTATTGGTCACTCAAATACCTGCAAGTGAATGTTTTTATCAAGTACAATAGGTTTAAAAATGATCTTAACATGTTGGTTACACTTGTCATTATTGATTTCCTTAGGAATATCAAATTCAACACCCAACCTGTCAGCATGTTTGTTTTGATTTCTGGGAATAGAAATCATATTAAATGCATCAAAACTCTCCAGAAGGTCTCATACATTGTGTTTTTAAAATTTGAGAGAGTTTTTCTTTGTAAGATTGAGGTTTCTTACCTGATTGAACACCAATTCGCTATCCCCATGCACTTTCAAAGAGCTAATTCCAATTCTCCTTGCTCATTCCAGCCCATGGATGAGGGCTTCATACTCAATTGTGTTGTTTGAAGAATTAAAATAGAACCTGAAGGTTGAGTAATACTTTTCTCCAGTTGGAGAAACCAACATACAACCACCACCAAGACCAACCTTACATATGGAAACATCAAAAAACAATTCCCAGACCTTGTTACTTTGATGGCCATCCTACTGATTTGCACTCTTTTCCAAGTTGGGCATGAATGAGTCAGCTTCATGCATGAAATACATACCAACTCAGATAGTTCTATATGCTCAATGGAACCTTTTGCCTAATTTGGAGCAGCCCACTCATCCAAGAGTATGTTAGGTATGTCATCAATCTGTGTTGTACCCTCTTGGATAGTAGGTTGTTCTTCTAGCTCACTTGCAACCAAGCTACCATTAATGGAATATGGAGTATAAGGTTCAATGTGATCTTTAGCAATAAGTTCAGACTTAGTGGTAACTTTCGTTCCATCTTTGGTCCTAAAAAGCACGTCCCACCAGTCTAAAGACAAATGTCTACCTATTTAGCTATGAAATCCCTTGACAGACATATTGCAAAATATGATGGCAGCTCAATAATGTAGATGTCTGGTGGGATGGAGAAATGTGGACATGCTTATAAGGTTAAACTCAGTCCTTTTATGAATCCTATTGTCTTAATCATTGTTCCATCAAATTGAACGACAACCTTTTCTAGTGGCTCATATTCAATCCCCAGTTTATCTATAATTTGTTTACACATGACTGAGCTACATAAAAGGGAGGCTTGAGTTTTAACACTTGTTGTTCCTTTTAATTTATAGTAGATTTTGTTAACACAATTTTGGACTTTTCGTGACAAATCACTAGAAATATTCAATTCTGACAAGGATGATTGTAAAAGATCCTTTTGACCAGGAATAATTAACAAATTCCACATGGACATAAAAACATTAACCTTTTTCATATGGTCTAGTATGTTCAATGGAGGCACAATAACCTTTGTTTGACCTTTAGGAGCAACAACCATGACATTAGAACCAGCTGGCACAACTGGTTGTGTTGTATTCTTTTGTTGTTCCTTGCTTGCTATAGGTTGGTCTCTCTGTAATATGCACACATTATGAAAACATTTCTGATTAGCATCTCAGTTAATAGGTCCAACATTAGTAGAAGGTCCAAAATCTCCTGCAACATGTCTTGCTAGTATTGAACCATGAACATTTTGTTGCCTACAATCAAATACCCTTTTCTTTCTTCCTATATTATCTACAATTGATGGACCAGCATGATTCACACCACATAAATCTTCACTTTTCCAATTTAGGAGTCTCATTTCTCGTGGTTGTCCTTCATGCTTCTGTAAGAAGCTTCCTCTAAAGTACTTGGTTGCAGATTTGGAATGTTTTACACCATTAAAGCCTAATTAGTAACCCCATTTGTATATTTTCTCTAATAATTTGGCTAATTGCATGGGAAACATCACTCATAGTCTTGCGCCAGATTATTTTGTATAGGTACAAGCTTCTTTGAAGAGCTGGTAGCAATTGGATTATAAGCCTCATAAGGCCTATTCTTAAGATGAGGTCTTTGGCCTTGATTATTTTGCTGGTAAAAGGGCTTATTCCCTTGATTTTGTTGATACCAGAGCTAATAATGATGCCAATAAGGCTTGTAAGTATGGTTTTGTTGCTTTTTCATGTTAACAATCTCATTACCAAATGTTTGTAAAAAGTGCTTAATTTCTTGTGACTCCACCGATTGTGCTAGAAAAACACTTTCATGATTATTGGGTTATACATTAGGTGTTATTAATGTTGGAGCAGTTGGTATAACAACTATGGGGGTCTCTTGCAAAGGTACCATTGGTTGTACCATAGCTGCTACAGAAAATATTGACATGGGAGGCCTTGGACCAATTTGACCACCTTGTATAAGCATGTTCTCAGCTCTGTTAGCTATTTCATAAGCACCTAGGAGTGTGACACCTCCCATAGATTGAATAATTATAGATATACTACTCTTAAATGCCTTCAATTTTTCAAATAATATAAAAATGCTTGGTTAGTAGAGGGTCTTATAGTTTGAGGAATCCTCTCTCATGTCTTTTGGAAATGAAAGTTGAAGTTCTATATTTGCTCATGAGAAGCCCTATTGATAACACATAGTTGCTCCACTAATGACAAATGGTCTGACCTATCATTGCAAAGACCAACCCCCAATAGGTCCCAATTGGTGATAGAACCTACAGTTAGCCTTTTAAACTGGTACAACCTTTTTGCATTAAACAAGACTGATGGTAACCTCACTAAAACATTATCTTTTGTCACATGATGTAAAGCACACAAATTTTCCACATCTTTTATGTGCTCAACTGGGGTGGTTTGGTTCTCAGCTTTTAAATATGGCAAGCTCTTTCATGCAGCCACGGGAATATTGTCATGTTGTGTTAAATTCAATGGGTTGCGTTGGTTAAAAACCACAAAAGGCTTGTTCCACACCATAGGAGCTTGTAAAGCTTGCTTCCTTGGGGCACCTAAAAATGGGACAACAAGTTGTGATAGAAAAAATTGTAGCAGAACAATTTGAAACAATAGTATTAACTCTTGTTGTAGGAGTTGATTTAGTTTTCCTTCTTTAAACAAGGGTCTATTGTACTTTCTCACTTGTTCTCCCTCTACTCCTGGATGGGGACAACTCCAATTACTCAAATGATGAAGACCTCCTTCTTGTCTACACTCTTTTCATATAATTAAATGCACTGATTTTCTTACTCCAGCACTCAGAGTTGTAAGAGTTGTGATATTTTTTCCTCTTCTAGGCCAAATTTACTGTTACACACATAAACAACAGTAAGCAAATGTAGAAAATGGACTGAGAAACAGCCCCTTGGGTCCCACCAGGCGTGATAAAAACTGTTATCACTTGAATGTGCACTCTTTGTAGAATTATATTCAACCAATCAGGGCAAAATTGGAAGATCTCTCAAAGTGTGGGCCTTGAAAAGAAATAGAGATCAACCTCCAAAGAAGGTGGGTTTCCTCTTGATTCTCACCTTAAATTAAACAAAACTAAGCTTTTCAAAGGGAAAAGGGAAGAGAGAACATAAACTAAAAAGGTTGTGAACTAAAAAACTAGAAAGTAGACATACCATAGTTTCTATAAGATGAAGGCTATTCAAGAAAATTGACTCATCACAATTGGTTGCAAGAGAAACATAAAATTTTGTTTAGAAAGCAATATCAATAAATAGAAAAGTTTATCTGATAGTATCGCCAATGCATATGTGTTATATTGCGTTCAGTAAAATATGAAAGTTTGATAGGCAATAGCTGATAGAAGTGAAAATACTTAAAGTTTACTTTTATCACTAAAAGAGGACCATTATTGAATGAACTCTATTGCAAGAATAATCTTAGTAAAGAGTAAGCAACTATTTAAATAATATCCAAAAAGAAAACATTGATTTTTTTCTTATAGGGTAAAAGATATCACAAATGTAGTAGAATAAAATCTTAGGAATTATAAATGGTGATGTTTTTGGTTTTATTTATATCATAGCCCCAATGCATGCAAGGATTATTTCACAGCCACAAATGTAATTATTATTTGTTGGAGCACCAATCATTGTGACAAAAAATAGAGTTCTAGAAAGAGACTAGTGGGATGGGGTATTTGCTTTGAGAAAACAAAGGTGTGTATATAAACAAAAAATTTAACTAGATAAAATATATAGGGGAACAATTTGATTATGCCTACCAAATACTGTAATGATAATTGTAACAAAGGAACATATTGTATATTTATTAGGGTAGAATATAAGTCATTATATAACTCAAAGTCTCTTGATAAGACTATTTTTCACAATGAACCTTATTTAGTTTGGTTGAGTGACTTTCATAAGAGTTTAAGAAGACCTAGAACAATATGATCCAAGATTGATGAAAAGGACAAATACAGTGTCTTACTCTTCTCCTTCCTAGTTTGACAAAGAAATGAATGATGCATACAACTTTACCAATAAAAGAGATTGTTGTTCACAAATGAATGCTATTGCAAGAATTAAGTTGGTAAACAAATACAAAAGTATAATTTCTTCTATTTTTCTAACGAAATAAAACTAACAAGTATTTTTTTGTATGGACCTAATTATGAGACTAATTTTACCTAGTAAGGTAACCCATACCCTCACACTAACTAAACAATGTGAAGAACTATACAAGCAAGTTGTAAACTTGCTAAGGAACAACAATGGAAAAAAATATTTAAACCATGTTATAATACTATTACACATGTTGAAAAGACAAGACTTGCTGAACAATAATGCAACTCAATTGAATTCTGATGATATTGGTATTGAACTCATTTGTCATTGATGTCAAATCAGATTGAGTCAATATTATGTTGATTGCACAAATAAGATTGTTAAAGAATAGACAATAGATAATTAGTGATGAATTTGAAACTAATGAGAGCGATACCTGATCATTTCATACCATGTTGTCTTTATTGTATTTCTGCAGGTAAAATGATTGTTTGTCAAACCATAGTCAAAATCTAAAGAAAAATGAGTCATCTCAGACATAGCAAGTGTTCGCAGCATGTCTTCAATAGGATTGTTTTTCTATATGGTCTGCATATTTGATCAATATTGAAAGAATACAGTACTATTGTTTCATTTAAGAATATTTTTGAATGCATAGAAAAGCTTTGCCATGTCAGATGTTTGCATAGAAAGCATAAAAAATGACTTCTAGAAAATTGGATATCTTTGTTTATTCCCTCTTTGTCACCATTTTGCAAGAATTAAATCTCATCTTTACATCACCACGCTGGTATTTATCTTTTCTTGGTTCTACACATATTGGAAAATAGTTCTGTGATTGCAGTTTGTAAACATTTATAACATTGCATTCAGTTGAAGCATGATGAAGGTTTTTTTGGCAAAAGTTTATAGTTATGCTTTGCTGTCCTTAGAAAATCTTCTAATCATTTTCCATTGATGAATAAAGAATAGCCAACTTGCTCAAAATAATAGCGGATTCAACAGCAGTTAAAAGTTTCTAATGGAAATAGTTATAACTTCCTTAAACTCCCAAACTAGTCAATCCTCTTGGGTCTTTCTATATACACATTCTTTCATTTAAAAGTGGATTGATGAGAATGAAAGTTTAAGTGACAATAAAATAAGTGTGTGTGCTTTCAAGTGTTTCAAAGATTTTATTTATGTGAGGAGGTGTTGAATGAAGGAAAGAGTTATAGTAAAGAAAATACAGGTTGTTCAAGAAAATTGAGAGATCACAAATATTGTGGTTACATTGTTTGTGATGATGGGATCTTGAAGGTGCATATATTGATTGAAGGTAGCTTGTTGAAGTCTGAGATTAAATTTGTTTCAATAAAGAGATGTCAGCTATACAGTGATAATTTTTTTCTATTGAACAGTGCTCTGATTAGGAATATTTTTAATCATATAGTTACAGTAAACTTTGTTTATTTTTTTGGAAAATTTAAAGACAAAGTGGATTTAGATATTTCTTTGATTGGTGCCCTAAAAATATTGTTTCAATAGTAAGGCTTGATTAGGATAGTCGATCCTAACAACATTTCTCACTGTGGTATTCCCATCC
Source organism: Thuja plicata (assembly GCA_018584345.1). Taxonomy (NCBI): domain Eukaryota; kingdom Viridiplantae; phylum Streptophyta; class Pinopsida; order Cupressales; family Cupressaceae; genus Thuja; species Thuja plicata. The sequence goes on from MU228545.1 coordinate 1,011,097, forward strand.
TGGGTTCCACGTAAAATCTTGTGCATTATCTCTTGTTGGATTGAATTGCTTTTTATTTCAGTCACAAAAACCAAAACTAACCAAAATAAAATTAAAATAAAAGTCTTTTATTTCAAAAATATTTACAAAAACTTAGTGTTAAACCATGTGATGTCCCCTTTATAGGATTTAATAATAAATAAAATAAAAACAAAAAAACAAATTACAACAAACAAATTTGTAAGAAGTATGATTTCTTTCTAAAATAAGATTTAATAATAAATAATAATATATTAAAATCTAAATAAAATATAAATTAGAATATAAAAGAATTAAATTAAGATATAATTTAAACATAAAAGTAATAAAAATAAAATATAAAATAAAGTATAAAAGAGTGACACCCTCAAATATGAGATATCACGCTTAGTTTCTTGTTTTCACATTTGGACATATCACTATCTGTCATTTGGTAAATATTTATAAACTTATGTTGCTAATATACAGTTTAAATTTTGAAACTATGATGAAATTTTAAATATTGGGTGTTTGAGATTCATATGACATGTGTAACATTTCAATTATGGATCTTATGTTCTCTAAATGCATTAATTTATCTATTTTTTTATAAAACTACAATTTTTTTTCTTTTTCTGACTCCTTTCTCGACTGAGTCTTTTCCGCGGCCGAGTCCAACTTTTTGGTCTGGCGAGTCTGAGTTTTTTAACTATGGTTGTGAGTTTGTGTTTGTGCAGGTTGAGATGAGAACCTGCTTGCCAAAAGACTAGAGAGGAGAAGAGACCTAGGTGAGGCAAAGGAACAGTGGAAGCAAGGTTAAAGGGACTTGCTTGAAGGAGAGATGGATTTGTTGAAGAGGTGTCTACAGGGTGAGGGTTTATCAAGAAAGAAGCAACAGAAGAGAAAAGAGACAAGTGTGAAGTAAAAGGAAGATGACAAGGCACAATGACAAAACTTTAAGCAAGAGATACAAAGGTTGGATCAAGCTTTGAAAGAGTTGAAGGAAACATTTTCTCTAGAGAGGCAAAACTGGCACTTACCAATCAAGGACAGGATCACATGGCCCATCATAAGGATCATTCAAATGAGGAAAAGGCACATAAGGGCAGAAATAATGGAGGTAAAAAATGAAGAGGCAAGTACACCTATGATGATTTTGACATCATCAAGCACTGAAGAAATTTAAAATGACAAGATAGATATGGTTGTGGATGAGTTTCCTTATCATTTTCAATTGATTGAGTCTAATGATCAAGTAGAAAAATTTGAAGGGTGCATGAAGGTTGACATTATTGATAGCGTTGATATTGTTGATATTATTGAAATGGCTGAGGTTGATAAAATCAATATTGATGAACTGATAGCAGAAAATGGAAGCAATCAAATAGATGATAAGGTTGATGATAAGGACTGGAAGGGGTTACCAAAAGAAATTGAGAAGAAAAATGCATATTGAGAAATGTTGTTACTAATCAAATTACTTTTTTCAATCAATTTGTTGTTATGTCTATACCAGTGCAACTATCAAGAGAATCAGATTGGGGAAAGCAACAAATTTTCTTTGACGGTTCCAAATTCTTGGATAGGGGGGAAAGAAGACCAAGGGTGAAGATGTAGCATCGTAATAAGGTCTTATGAGACCTTTCAAGATGTAATGGGGGTTACAAGGCTCAATAAGCTCATATGGTCAAAATTTGTTAAGTTGCAAAAAAATTTGGTTGACGTCATATGGTCAAAAGTTGTCAAGTTGCAAGAAAAGTTGTCAACCAACTTTTTTTGCAACTAAATGACCCATAGTGTCTAAAGTGTGTAAATTGGTGTTTTAAACATAAAATTGATGTAAAGAGGCCTCTAAAAGGTCAATTATAATACATATTATAATAAGGCTTTTCAAATTCAGACAGATTATAATAAGCACGTGTATGGGAACCTACTTTTGTTCCCTCTCTCCTTCCATTTCCTCTTCCTCCTCCTCTGATTCAAAATTCCTAGATATATTTCTTGGGTGTGTCTAATGATAATGATCTACAATCCCTTTACTAATAGGTGGTGCATTGTGCCCAGTGCCAAAAGGAAAGTCCCGCATAGAAGAGGGTCTTATTTTCTTTTGAATTTGTTCATTCTTCTCTTTGAATCTTTCTTCCTTATTAAGTTTAATTTGTCAAACCATTGAAGCCAAGGTGTCAGTATCCAAGGTGTCAGTATCCATGGTATCTAAGTCTATGCTACCTCCTTATGAAGAGGATGGATTATTTTCTGGATGTTGTTGCGAACTTTCAGAGGACTTCTTCCTCATTTGAACATATACCTTCCCCTCCATTCTAAAAAATAAATTTAAAAAGCGTTAAGATAAAAATACACCATGCTATCCAACTTTAATATTTCCTTTCCACAAAATTAAATGTAAGTAGTAGGCCTTCAAGCCAAGTGTGTGAACCAAAAGCTCTGATACCACATGTAAGGACCAACCTATCCTAAAATAAAATAATAATTTATGAGAACACAACAATAGCATATTAGTATAGAGAAGTCAAGACTATATTTTTTTTTTACTTTTGAGTGTTAGTTAATGATTACTCAGGAGATATAAATCTCTTTCCACAAGAGAGGCAGTATAGAACAACCAATCCAGGCACTTTTGTCCTATACCATAAGGTGATCAATTCAAATTGCACCTCTATTCGTATAGGTGATCTTTGGTGAAGTCATCCAGGTTTCACAAGTGAATTTAATTTGAAGATATAGGAGGAATTTATTACATCACTTCCCTTAATCAATCCAACAAACAAGTAAGTTCAGTACACCAACATTGTCTCACCCTTTTACAAAAGTTTAATTCATTCCAGGCAGGAGAAATATTCAAATTACATTGGTTAGTCAATACCTTCAGGTAGAATACATTAAGAATCCAAAAGGGTGACATTGGGGTGAAGTCCATCAAAATATACAAAATCTATATACCAAGGAGTCTACATGGAGTTAGCATGATAGTGGCCACTGTAAAAAAGTACCTGCAAGCTCTGAAATATGTTTTCTAGCATGGGATTATCTAGGAGTAACAATGCATAAGGAGGGATCAAGTCTTTGTGATTCGAGTTGGCACCCGCAGGTATCAAATCCCATGAATGTCAACAAACCATTCTAGAAAATACTGTAGTGGTTGCGGGTTAAAATCCCAAATCCATAGCCACATATGTGTCTAGGTGGGTAGATTCCATGTGGGTCTGGTGGTTTAAACAACTGAAGGTTGTGGCAGCATGTAATTGGGCCAATACTTCCACTCCTTGTGACATTCATTAGCCATGGCAGCAGTAGTCTTCATCAAACTGCAGCCTCAGTCTAGAGGTTGCTACTCAAGTGGAGTCTTATTTCTATTTAGAGTGATGAATAGCAATGTCAGGTGCATAAATCTGATAGGATTGATCTTGAATTGTTCTTAAATATTTTATAAGAAGCTTGTAATAGACTTTGATAGTCAGCTAGAGTTTTGAAGTTATTGTGTCATGATTGTTACATGCATGAGTATTAATAACATTACTTCAAATGCTTGCAAATATATATATTGTTTCTTGGATTTTTAAATGAAATAGTTCCACCACCAGGTACATCATTGATCACACGCTGAAAGAATTAGAGTTTATATAGGGTGATCAGCAGGTGATTCTTAAGGCCATGCTAGATGGCGATCCCAGATTAGTATCCACTCATAGGATGGAGGCCATCATGAGACATAGCGACATGGAGTGGGCAGCCTAGTGCTTCATATCCACAAAACCCACACTGGATTTAGGGCATCAGGTTCACCTTGATATTCAACAGGTGCTTGACAAGCACAAATGGGTTTTTGAGGACATTCCACTGGCATATCTCCAGAAAGGGGATTCAAGCATATCATAGAGATGGAGGAGGGCACTAAGCCCATTATTACTACTCCTTATCATCATCTGAGCCACTATAAGGAAGAGATAGAAAAAATGATAAAGGAGCTCCTTGAAATGGGACACATCAGGCCCAGTTGTAGTCCCTTCACTTCTTCAGTGGTATTAGTGAAGAAGAAGGATGGTACTCTTCGCATGTGTATTGATTACCATGCACTAAATAAGAGGACCATTAAGAATAGGTACCCTATTCCCCAAATTAATGAGATTTTAGATGAGTTACATGGGGTCATTTATTTCTCAAATATTGATCTTCGATCAGGGTACCATCAGATACATATCCGAGAAGAGGATGTCCATAAGACTTCTTTTAGATGTCACTATAGACACTACGAGTTTCTAGTGATGCCATTTTTTGATGATATCTTGGTCTTCAATAGGACTTGGGAGGAGCACTTGAGGCACTTGGATGAGATTCTTAGCATCATGGAGAGTCAGTCTCTATTTGCAAAAGAATCCAAGTGTGACTTTGGATTGACAAAGATACTCTATCTGGTTCATGTGATAGGGGTAGATGGAGTCATGGTCCACCAAGAGAAGATACAAGAAATCTGGGATTGACCACCACCTCAGAATGTGTCAGAATTGAGAGGATTCATGGGTTTATGCTCTTACTACAAGAGGTTTGTTAGAGGATTCTCTCAAACAACAATGCCCCTCACTGTTTTTACTCAGAAAGGGGCTTTCAAGTTGATAGATGGGATAGAGGCAGTCTTCGATAGACTCAAGACTATCATGAGCACGTGTTCAGTTCTAGCACTATCGGATTTCTCTTGTCCATTTGTTTTAGAATGTGATGCCTCTAGTAACAAAATTGGTGCAGTATTGATGTAGGATAGGCATCCTATTATTTTTTCAAGTTGAAAAATTAAGGACAATGAGAGGATTTACTCCACCAATGATAAGGAGATGCTTTCCATCATGCACACCTTAGATAAATTCAGGTAGTATCTGGTGGGTGGTAAGTTTACAGTCAAAATGGATCACAATAGTTGGTGGTACTTCCTGGAACAGAAAGAGTTGAATGAGAGACAACAAAAATGGGTTAGTAAGATCCAGGCCTATGACTTTGACATTGAGTATGTCAAGGGAATGAATAACATTGTGGCTGATGCACTCTCTAGGAGACCTTCAGAGGTAGCTTGTTGTGTTCTATCCAAGATTTCCACAGACTAGAAATCTAACTTTCTAGTTGAGTATTCTAAAAATACTCAAGCATGTCAGATATTGGATGGGCAACTTTTTGAGAATAGGTACATGATTGTGAATGATATCATATTCAATAAGGGCATAATTTACCTAGTGCTAGATTCAAAGCTTAAAGATAAGATATTGAGAGTTGTCCATGCTGCACCTATAGCAGGACATGCGGGCTTTTTTAAAACCTACAGACAGGTTAGAGAGAGGTTCTCTTGGAAGGGACTCAAGGATGATGTCCTCTAGTATGTCAGAGAGTGTTAGACTTATCAGTAGAACAAGTCAAAGAAAACTCATCTAGCGGGTTTGTTGCAGTCCCTTCCTATTCTATCTCAGAAATGGGAGGGTATTTCTATGGACTTCATCACTGGGTTTCCAAAAGTGTAGAGTAAGGATAGTATTTTTGTGGTGGTTGACAGACTCTCCAAGTTCGCTCATTTCTTTGCCATTGGCAGATTGGACAACTTCACAAGTAGTAGAATTATTCTTTTGTGAGGTTTTCATACTGTATGGACTCCCTAAGACCATTGTGAGTGATAGGGACAATAATTTCCTTAGCACCTTCTGGTAGGAAATTTTTAGGTTGGCAAGTACGGAGCTAACCCTAGAACCAGTTACCATCCATAGATAGATGGGAAAACAGAGATTATGAATAAATGGGTGGAAGGCTACCTTAGAAACTATGTAGCGGGGATCAAAGAGAATGGGTTTGTTGGCTATACTTGGGGGAGTTTTGTTATAACTCCACTTATCATATGACTATAGGCATGTCATGATTCAGGGCACTCTGTGGTGGTGAGCCACTATCCTTCATATATTTGGCTTTACATGATAGTAGGGCTCTGATAGCTAGTGATTGGTTATAGGATCACTAGAACATTCTCCGTTCCCTCAAGGAGAATATTCAGAGGGCACAAAATCAATAGAAGATGTACGATGATCATCACAGGGTAGAGTGGAATTTTGAGATAGGGGACATGGTTTACCTCCACCTACAACCTTACTGGCAGAGATCGTTGAAGAAGAGTGGGTAAGAGAAGGTCAGGCCTAGATTTTATGGCCCTTACCACATCTCGAGGAGAGTTGGCGAGGTGGCCTATGAGTTAGAGCTTCTAGTAGATAGAAGGATTCACAACATCTTCCATATTTCTTGCCTCAAGAAGGCAATCATATAGTAGGTAGTAGCTTTGGGTAGTTTACCTCCATTGGATGAGGAGGGTAAATTGGCTTTGGTTCTAGTAGAGGTTACTGGGGTCTGGGAAAGAAAACTGTGGAATAGGGTTGTTCGTGAGTATTTGATCAGGTTGAAAGACTTGCCATATAAGGATGCCACTTGGGAGGGTGAGTCTATCCTATAGCACCCAACTTTGAGATTTCTTGAGGGCAAGCAATCCTGGGAAGGGAGGATTGTAATGTCCCCTTTTTTGTAGTAGTGCATTTTATGCCTTATTAGCCTATCTAGCCATCTAGATAGTCTAATGGCCATTTTATAGAGGATGCCAGCCAGTCACATGGTTACATGGGCATTTATTTAATATCTGATTTTAGTCTCTATAGTTGGGGTACTTTATTTCATAAATTAATATTATAAAGTCACTTTAATGTCATAACTTTAAGTTAATTTATTTTTATAAAGTAACTTAAGTGACTAAAAGACGAAAGTGATTTTATCCCACATTTCCTAGTTTGGTGTAATGGCTCTCATTTTGAGGTTATAAAAGCAAGTGGGCTTCCTTGGGAATAGCACCATGGGAATTTATAAAATTAAAGATTTATATTAGGTTACTTGAATGTGACTGATTTCTTGAGGACGTAGACCCTTAAGAGTTTTATGGAAATTGGACGGAGCCCCAATATTCCATCTTTGGTGAAGTCATCCAGGTTTCACAAGTGAAGTTAATTTGCAGATATAGGAGGAAGTTATTACATCAGTTCCCTTATTCAATCCAACAAACAAGTTTAGTACACCAACATTGTCTCACCTTTTTAGAGAAGTTCAATTCATTCTGGGTAGGAGAAATATTCAGATTGCATTGGTTAGTCAATACCTTTAGGCATAATACATTGAGAATCCAAAAGGGTGACATTGGGGTGAAGTCCATCAAAATACATAGAATCTACATGGAGTTAGCATTATAAGGGCCACTGTAAAAAAGTACCTGCAAGCTCCTCCATTACACAGTCTGACAGATTTTTGCTAGCATGGGATTATCTAGGAGTAACAGTGCATAAGGAGGGATTGAGTCTTTGTGATTTGAGTTGGCACCCACAGGTATCAAGTTGCATGAATGTCAACAAACCATTCCAGACAATAGTGTAGTGGCTACGGGTTAGACTCCCAACTCCATAGCTGCGTATGTGTCTAGGCGGGCAGATTTTGCGCGGGTCTGGTGGTTTAAAAATTTGAAGGTGGTGGTGGCATGTAAGTGGGCCAATACTTCCACTCCCTATGACATTCATTAGCCATGGTGGAGCAGTCTTCATCAAACCACAGTCTCACTCTAGAGGTCATGACTCAAGTGGAGTCTTATTTCTATGTAGACCAATGAATAGCAATGCCAGGTGCACAAATCTAATAGGATTTATCTTGAACTATTCTCAAATATTTATAAGAAGCTTGTAATAGACTTTGATAGTCAGCTACAGTTTTGAAGTTATTGTGTCGTAATTGTTACATGCATGAGTATTAATAACATTACTTCATACACTTGAAAATATATCTATTATTTCTTGGGAGTTTAAAATGAAATAGTTCCACCAGTAGAAACATCACAGATTTATGATATAAACCCTCCTATGCCTACATATTGAGATCTTTAAATTAAAATGGGTCAAAAACATTGGGTATTATCTTTAAAAAAGAAACCAACACAACTAACTAAGCACAAAAAAAAAAATTGTTATAGCCAGTTGAGATCATTATAGTCATACCTCTACTCGTGTAGAGTAGGATTAAAATGTAAGTGAATCTGAAGTCGTACCTCCATCCTTGATGGGAATTATTGCGAACAAGATTTCTCTACTGCTCTGATCAGAGAATTTTACCTCCGGTGACTACCCTGGGGTTCGGAGAAACTTGCTAGGTATTTCATAATCTTCCCAAGACTATGTCGAGGACCTTTGTAAGGTTACCAATAGGATCTACACCCTTCCTTGGATTTTGGGCCTTTAGCTAGGTGCAAGACAACCGAAAATAATTTAAGACCTATACCCCTTCTCAGCTTTTGACATACCTATGCACTTGAGGTATCCTTCATCTCTAGGTTGCCTACATACTCGTATCCACAAGATCAAGGCCCTTAAGTCCTCTCTCTCTCTAATGAATATGTAGTTTTGTTGTACTATGTTTGATGTAACTGTTATGGGGACGCAATCCATTTTGGGATATTATTCGTTCCCCAAACAAATCCTTCACCATCATATACCCACTTAGGTGAATCAACAAGAATCATGAGTTACTCAATATAAACATAAATAGTGCTTGTTTTCATGTTATAGTTTAAAGGTGTGCATGGTTAACCTATGGGCTCATAACCTATTTCCTCTCCGTTAATGCTATCATGTCAAGTTGTTTCAAAGTTGTTTGTTTGTTCTCTTTCCCACAAGAGTTAATTAGTTGTTTAGCAAAGTCAACTTGCTGAAACAAAATCATTTATTTTTGTAAGGTAATCAACTAAAGGATAAAATGAACAACCAAATTATTAACAAGGTAATCCTTTTAATATAATCCATATAAGACAAAGTTGTTCACATTTTCACATATATAAAACAAACTATTCTATGATCTATGAGTGGCTCAGTAGGTATTTAATATTAGTATAGAAGACACATAAAGTTTATAAGCTAACTTTAAAAAAAAATGTAACTTCAGCACAACATGGTAAAATACTCAAACATAAGTATCTGCAAAAATGAGCATTTGGAAAGAAACTAGAATTATGCCTTCAAACACTCGGTATGTTTGGGCTAAAATGATGTTTGCAAAGAAGTTGGAACTATCAGCTATCTATAGGTGTGATATCTTGTGATAAGAAGGGTGAACCACAATGATTGATAGAGGAGACAAATGAGTAGAGGAGGTTGCTCATTCATGCTAGGTTTCATAGCTACATCATGATTTATTATTCCTTAGACAGATTATAATAAGGCATTTCAAATTCAGAAATCTATTTCTTAACATAGAAAAGACCTGAAAGAGTAGAGTATCCTTAACTAGCTACAGGAAAATTTATCATCCTATCCAGATATTGTGAGGTTGATTGCCAAAATACCCCTTTGCTCTGATTATTGTCATAGTAACAGCAACAATCATTTTATTAGCATAGGCTATGTATAGGACAATATTCAATGGACTTTAGAATTTCTAAATACTCTAACTAGATCATTATTAGGATTCGTAAATACTATAACAAGACCTTCCAAAATTTATAAATACTATAACCTCATCATATACCAAAGGGGTATGACTACATAATTTTATTTTAAATGAGTTGAGCATATAGATTTTTATACAAATTGATTTTCAAACATTGAGAAGTATAATAATTTCTTGTGCCAAAAGAAAATGCAAACTTTTTTTCCCAATTTGTTATGAAATCTATATAAGGAATAGCCATGTGAATCCCTTGGAAATATAAGAAAAAATAATTTCATGGAAAGAGACACCCAACAAATTTCTTAGCTCTAAATCATTAATAACTATTCCACGTATGGACCACTGCAAACCATCAAACTATTAGGGTGCTATAAAAAAAACAATATATATGGATATATATATGTACCCACAAAATAACACTTGCTTGGCATTTCCTCAAAATTTCTACCATTAACAGAAGATGTCAAGGTTATACTAAATTCTATTTAACATTCTTCACAGCTAAACACATGCCCATAGAAATTTTCACTATAGAGAATGTTCACAGGTGTAGCTAAGGATTTGTTTTTTTTTTTAAAACAAATTTGAAGTGAGGGAAATAAGAGATGTGGACATACCTAGATATTTATTTAATCATCAAGAACTCACAAGGAAATGTAATATACTTGGCTCTTCTGGAAAAGTCCAAGGTTGTCGACTTCTTCCTGTCCCTTTAAATTGGCAACCGCTTAGATTTTTGCAACAATAGCAAGGGCAGATTCAAAAGAACTTCTATTTCAATGCAACTTGTTCTCTTCTTCAGATGATGCCCCAATCGATTTCCCTTCAAGATAGAAAATCTGGATGTGGATGTCCCGGTTGAGGAGCACAGAATGCCTTTATAGCTTTTTAGGGTCGGTTGGCTTATGGCAGTTGTCTTATCTAGAACCCTTGTGGTGCAAGAAAGAATTCTGATTTTTTTATTTTGAGAAATGTCTTTGAATAATCTGAAATTAGATTTCTTGGGGTTGAGGCTTCCCTTTGCTATCTTCATACGTATAAAATCTCCTCCTTTATGGCCACATTCACCATCGTCATCTTCATATGTGCACTTATGATTTGCAAGAATAATTACCATTGGCTATATATATATATATATATAGGTTTAGTATGTAGTTCCTTCCTTTATAATTTGACCAACAAGGTTATTCATTTTATAATTAAAAATGTTGTTATTTGTTTTATATAGTCGGCAAAGTTACTCTAGTTTTTTCTCTAAATATTATTATAATGTTTAAAGTTTATTTAGCATTTATTAACTACTGCAAGAAACATAAGTTTCTTTATTTATTATTTATCATTCCACATTACTTCAATATTTATTTAATTACTATATTCAATTATATTAAATCATATTTAAACATCTAGTTCTAACAAGCAAGAGAAGAGAAAATCGGCAAGTGTAAAGGAGAAGGAAGAAGACAAGGAAGAATGAGAATGTTTTAAGAAAGAGATACAAAGGTTGGATCAAGCTTTGAAAGATTTGAAGGAATAATTTACTCTAGATAGACAAAAATGGCACTTAACAATCAAGGAGAGGATCACATGGCCTATCAGGGGGATCATTCAAAAGAGGAAAAGGCACACAAGGATTGAAAGCAATGAAGGAGGTAAACAATGAAGAGGTACGTAAACCTATGATAATTTTTGACATCATCAAGCACTGTAGAAATTCAAAAGGACAAGATAGATATGGTTGTCGATGAGTTTCCTTGTCATTTTTACCTGATTCAAATCTAATGATCAAGTTGAAGGGTGCATGAAGGCTGACATTATCGAAAGAGTTGATATTGCTAATAATGTTGAAATGGATGAGGTTGATAAAATCAATGTTTTCGTTGAACTAATAGAAGAAAATGAATTGTGAAGAAAGATGCAAATTTCATGAGTAATACTGTCACTAATCCAATTATTTTTGTCAATGAATTTGTTATTATGTTTATTCCAGTGCAGGTGTCAAGAGAATCAGATTGGGAAAGAAGCAAGTTTGCTATAAATTTGTAAAATGACCCTTTGAAATTTATATTCTGAAATTCCAAAGTTACAGTTCTTAACGATGTAATTTACTTATGCTTCAAGGATGCCCTAGGACTATTACAATGGTGTTCAGACTGGTAAAGACAGGAAGATGTATGTTTACTGCATTCAATATTGGTAAATCATGTTGTGGAGTGCGATAGGTGTAATGGAAGTTTTAAATAACCCCCTTGGGTCAATATGATAATGAAATGTAGTTTAAAACATTACAAGTCACTGCCCCCTTCGAAAGGAGAATAGGACTGTTACGGTAAAGATTGAGAAAACAACAATTTGAGTGTTAAGTCATTATCCATTAAAATTGGGATTGATTGGAGATGTTGTCAATGGACCTTGGAACCTCTGTCTATATTGGGGTTTGTTAAAACAATGAATATTTCAATCCTTGTGCACATTACCCTGTTATCATGGGTTATGACAGTCTAGTCAGGACTATTTCCTAATGGTGCATGAAAACAAGAACCACTGAGGGTCATTAATTAGGAAACTATGCATGCCTTCAAACCATGTAGATATTGGAGAGAGTTATTTTGAGTGTTGAGTGCCAGAGGTGTCAAGTTTGGACAATCAAAATGAGCCAATGGGACCCAAAAGGTAGAAGACATACAATCAAAAGAGGAAAAGGCACACAAGGATATTAGAAATGAAGGAGGTAAACAACGAAGAGGTACGTACATACACCTATGAATATTTTTAAATTATCAAGCATGTTAGCACTTTTTCTTGCAACACTTACCTAATGATGATAGTATACCTTGTATACTTGAATGCAACCTCTTTAAGGCAAGAGAAAGGCTAATTTCTAAGGATTGGATAATATCATTCTTCATTTTTGAGCTCCACAGACTCAGGCAGGTTTTACCTTTTAAAGATTACTGATATCTTAGTCTATTTATTTGGTGGATTATTTCATTCACTAGTTATGCACCTAAAACCTCACTGTGACAACTTATAAAACACTTTAGAGATTGCAATGATTAGTTTGAAATAGAGTATTATAAGCCAAGCTATGGTTTTGAGAACACAAACCAATGAGACAAGGATTTGCATCCTTCTTCCTTTTGATTTTAGGAGGGATAACCTAATGATTCACTCTCTAAAGAATCAATAAAGTGGACAATATCCTGCTAATATAAGTCCTTGATGAGTTCAGCTCATATGTTTTAGTAACAGATGTGTTTGAAATAATTTTAAATGGTTTTAACAACTTGGATGATGACAGATTATCAGACCAAGACCTAGATCAGTGCCTATCCATTGGGTTATAGATTCAAAAGCTTAAAGTATCATTAAAAAAAATACTGTAAGCTTCCTTACAACCTACATGCAATTAGGATAAGTTGCCTTACAAATTATCTAATTACCTCTAAAATACTTTATCAAATCCTTAAATACTGATATGCTTCCCAAAACCACTCACAAAACTTATTTCTTCGCATAAAAGAAACTTGTAAGTAATTAAATAGTCACCTTGTAACCAAAATGCTTTAGAGTGCCTTACAATCTTAAGCATAAAAAAACATACACGGGAAATAAAGAGACAACAATAGAGAAGAGTAAAATTGCACCATATTTTATTGATGTAATCCTTCTTTCATACATGAAAAATCTTTGAAGCTTGAAAGAACACAGACACAAATTTAGAAAGACTATTTTTACAATATATTTCATCCTTAGACCCATTTAGCGATTGCGCGACATAAAGAGATCGCGATGTCTCAGAATAAACCCTTAGTTGTTGATAATTTATTGCAACCTCTTGACTTGTCTATGGGTCCCTCGATATACTACTGGCATGTCAACTGATCCCGTGACTATGCAATTCAAACTAAATCATGAAGTCTGGAAATTCTGAAGGAATATTCTAAAGTTATATGAGACTATGTGACACAAGCTAATCACCAAGTCTGGGGGAAAAAGGGAATATGCCCTTCAGGTTATGCGACTAGGCGATCAGAGTATAACACATGATTTAAGTGAAGCAAAAAGGTAACTGCGAAACATAAGCAAAAAAGACCTTAGGGTTTATTTTCAATATGGAACACTAAATCAAGACTTAGGGTTTCAAGGGTTTTGTTTTTATCTCACAGGTTCAAACTTGAAAACCTGAAAACATCGACAAGGATAAGGCATAAGGACTGAGAGACTTCTATTTTAAACATGAAAATAGAGAGGGAAGACTACAAAATTTAGGAAAACTAGCTAAAACCTGGAATACAACCAATAGTAGCTCTAATGAGGATTGGCTAAACATGGTTTATGACAAAGAACCATAGAATCTCTGGTTGCAGACCACCACAAAAAATGGAGTAGAACACCAAAAATAGAAAGGGAAATATTTACAGAACTTACAAACAGGGAAAGGAAAGACTAGACATATGATACATATTTACTTGTGCACTGCTTCGATTTTACTTAAAGAAAGGATTCAAAAATTGCCCATGCATAGGCAACTCAAAACTTTGTCCCTCCATATTTTTCAACAAATATGAGTCTTTGCAAAAATGTTCTGAAATAATATAAGGCCCTAGCCATAAAGACTCAATTTTTTTGTGTTTACCTCTATCTTCTGCCCTTGCATTCCATTGGAGAACTAAGTCACCAGCCTAAAACTTTCTGTTAGTAGCCCTTTTGTCAAACAAATAATTCATTTTTTTCTATAACCTTATGTTCTCTCTCTGACTATCTCTCCTTATTTCATCTAATTCTATCAACTGTATCATCCTGTCTTGCATCTGGTTAGAGACATCTAAATGTTCTTATTGTATGAATTAGTAAACAGGTAGTAGATTGTTAATTGGAAACCTTGTTTGTAAACCATATACCAATTCAAAAGGAGACTTACCAGTTGCCTTCTTGAGTGTTATTCTGTCAACCCAAAGAGATAATTTCAACTTTGTATGCCATGTTTTCTTATTTTGTTCCAAAGTCCTTTTCAGTATCTTCAATATGCTTTTGTTACTAGACTCAGCTTGTCCATTATCCTGTGGGTGATATGGGGATGAGTATGATATTGTAATCCCATACCTTTCACAGAAACTTGTCATTTCTTCTGATCTAAAACTCATAGCATTATCCATTACTAATTTACTAGGCACACCAAACTTGGTTAAAATTTTATCCATGAGAAACTCAGTAACCACCTTACTTGTTGCTTTCTTGGTAGGGATAGCTTCAATCCATTTAGTAAAGTAATTAGTGGCCACCAATATCCAGCTATGCCTTGCACTAGATTTCTCTTGAAATTCACCAATAAAATCAATCCCCCACATAGAAAAAGGAGCCTCAGTGTTCACTGGATTCAACAACAGAGCACCTACAAATTTCAATTTGTTGGAAAACTTCTAACATGGTTGACATTTCCTAACATGAACATACGTATCTTTGAACAAGGTAGGCCAATAATATCCTGACCTCAAAATCTTATGGGCAGTGGTGTTAGCAAAAAAGTGACCTCCACATTCCCCTTCATGCATCTCAGTCAGAACCTTCTCAGCTTAGTGTTTGTCAAGGCACAACAATAGTATACCATTTTTATCTTTCTAGAACAAATCTCCTTGGATCAGGATATACCTTTGAGTTTGTAATTTCAAACTCCTCTTTTGATTTTCAGACAAATGGTCAGGGCACTTAGCATATTTTAGAAAGAAAACAATATATGCATAATATGGTTGCCTTTCTATACTGGTAATAGCTTGGTCATGTATTTCTTTCTAGTTCAGCTGTACTAAATCCAGATTCTCTTCTGTCATAAGTTTTTCCAAGCCCTGTCCTCTTATTAATTTGGTGATATTGATTTCAAGGTTGAACTCTTGAATCCTTGTAATCCACTTACATCTCTTACTAGTAAGCTCTGACTGTGTAAGGATATCTTTTACTGTTGAATGAGGAACATAGGCCTGCACCTTGGCACAAACCAAGTAGGGCCTAAAAGACTTTATAGCCTTTACCAATGCATAAGCCTACTTTTCCATTATTTCATAGTTAAGCTCTGCAACCTGCAAGGATCTACTATAAAAAGCTATGGGATGTTCAAATCCTTGTTCATCCTTTTGAAGTAATATGGCAGAAATAGTATGAAATGAGGAAAATGAAAATAAAGAGAAAATGAAGTAAACTGGAGCCTCTTGCACTACCTCTTTAATTCTTTCAAATGCTTGCTGAGCTTCCTCATTCCAAAAAAGTTTAGCATCTTTTTTTAACAATTTTACAATGGGCTTAACAATTTCTGCAAAATTGACTATAAATCTTCTGACAAAATTTATCTTTCCTAAAAATGATTGCACACCTTTTAAATTATTTGGAGCAATTACTCTTTGAATTTCTTCCACTGTTTCAGG
This sequence comes from Thuja plicata, assembly GCA_018584345.1. Classification (NCBI taxonomy): domain Eukaryota; kingdom Viridiplantae; phylum Streptophyta; class Pinopsida; order Cupressales; family Cupressaceae; genus Thuja; species Thuja plicata. The sequence continues at coordinate 1,027,020 of MU228545.1, forward strand.
GTATATCCTTACCCCTTCCTTGGACACTATATGTCCCAACAACTTTCCTTCTTTAACTACAAAGTTACACTTCTTAGGATTCAGTGAAACCCCATATTCCAATGCTTTGTTAAAAATCTTACCCAAGTGTTTACAATGATCAATAGCCTTCTTGGAATATGCAGTCAAGTCATCTTGATAAATAACCATAGATAAATCTATGAATTCTTAGAAAGCAACATCCATGGCCCTCTGAAAAATTTCCCCTGCATTTATTAATCCAAAAGGCATTCTGATATACACATATGTTCCCCAAGGAGTAGTAAATGCAATTTTATACTACTCTATTTCTTTAACTAAAACCTGGTTGTAACCTGAAAAACCATCCATCATGGACAATAATTCACAACCAGTTACCTTATGCAACATTGCTTCCATATTTGGAAATGAATATTTATCTTTTAGTGAAGCAATATTAAGGTTTTTTAAATCAACACAGAGTCTGATGTCAGCATTTTTCTTTCTAACAAGCACTAGATTTGATACCCGTGGTGAATGTCTAATGGGTTGGATTATCCCAGCATCTTTGAGTTTCATCAACTCTTGCTGCATCTTAGGAGCCAACAAGGGGTTAATAGGTCTTTGCTTTTTCCTGAATGGCTTCACATCTGACTTCAAAGGGATTTCATGCTAAAAAAGGTCTTCTTTATATGCTTTCAAGTTTTCATACGACCAAGCAAAGACATGTTTGTATTTTCTCAGTAGCTTGATCAAATTTATTCTTACATGAGAATCCAGACCTTTCCCAATATAAACTATTTGAGGATTATTTTTAGATCCTAAGTTTATTTCTTCTAGATCCTCAATATTGGCATTTCTCAACTTTGATGTATCATTTTGCTGACTTATAAAAAATGCCTCAAGTTCAACCAAACCCCTAGGAATCTTATTAGAACTTAATTGGAAAACTTCATTTCCCAAGATATAATCTTTGCCATCATCATGTTCCAGTAAGGAACCACAATCTATACTTTGGTTCTCATAATGATCTAAACATTGCATGAACCTTAAAATATCTTGATCATCTTGGAACACTTGCCAGTTATATATGTTGTTTAGAACAACTGGTCTTGTTTTAACTTCAATTATTGATACTCCATGTAAGGTCAAATCATCATTTTTCATAGCCACATTTGCTAGAAAATCAGCCATAATATTTTTTGACCTTTCTAACCAATTTATATTAAAAGCATCAAACATTTCAAGTTGATCCCAAGTAGCATGTTTTTACATTTTCAATCTATCATTCTTTATAGCATATTTAGATCAGACTTGTGCTACCACCAACTCAGAATCACCATAAACCTTTAAACATTTTATACCATGTTTGATAGCAATTTCAAGTCCTAAGAATAAAGCCTCATACTCTACAGTATTGTTTGTACGTTGGAAGTCTAATAGAAATGATTACTTAAAAGTTGTACCTGATGGAGATATCAACAATACTCCTGCCCCTGATCCTTCTTTAGAGAAAGCACCATTGAAGTATATTTTCCATAATCCATCTTCCTACAAGATTAGTTCTCTATTCAAAGGGTCAGTTCCTTGATCTTTATGTTCATATTTTTGCATTCTGAAATTTTCCATGTCTACGTCAATGCAACAGTTTACATTAGTATCCTCATATTTTTCTATCATGTGGGGAGTTCGGCTCTCCCTCAAGACATTAACATTTTCTCCAGCAATGTTGAAAGTAGCATATGATAAATCATTTTGTATACTACCACCCATTGAAGCACTCCATTTCCTTGATAACAACATGCCATAATGAGGTGGTATGTCAACCAAAAGGACATTCATAGTCATTACTACATCAGGGCAAACTGCTAGTCTATAAGGCATAGCCTCAATAGTACCAATTATGGGGACCTCTCTAGAATCCATAGCTCTACATTTTCCATGAGGTGTATCAACTTGTAGCCCCATTGCCTTCATGATTTAAATTGGTGTAACTATATTTGAGGCTCTTGAATCAATCATACAATTCTTGAGCATTTTATCATTAATTATCAATGAGAGAAAAAATGGGTCAACAACTTTTGGCGAAGAAGTTGCATTTAAGAATATTTGAGGAATTTCAGATGTCAACACCTCTAATTCATTTCCATTGGCAGTTGGATTCTTAGAAACCTCCACTAGACTTTGAACCTTTATTGTGGGTACACTGTTTAATAATGACATTACTTTTTCCTTATGTTCCTTGATCCTCATCATTTCTAGAAATGAGACCTTAATTGTCATCTAGGACAGGCATTGACCCATATCTACTAGAGTATATCTCATATCTGAACACTTTGATTTTTCAATAGTAACATCATTTTCCTCATTGTGTTCCTTTTGAACTGACTCTTGAACTACATTTGGCTCTATGGCTTTTGTAACAATCTTGACCTTGTGTTTATTTACACTTTCATTAGGTCCTTTTTTTCTGAACATACTTAGTATCTGCCTTATTTTCCTTTATAAAGACACCTAAAGGTTGGCTACCAACACCACCTACCACCCTATTCCTCAAGTGGTAATTGCTTCTAGCTTTATTTACTAAGTCTACAGTGATTCTAGCCTTCTCTTCATCTAAAGCTTTCCTTATAAGTGGAACATCCTGACCATCTTGAGCATAACATCTTATACTGTCATCAGTTTCACTATCAGATAAGATCTATTGGTGATGATTCTCAATCCTTTTTTGTGAGACATAGGATTCATGATTTTCCTCCTCACTGTTTGAATCAACATCATGGCATGAAAAAGTATTGGTCATACTATGATCACAGTGTTCCCCCTGATCTCTTTCATGTTCCTCACTCACCCTTAAATCCAAAGAGATAACACAAAAGTCAGGGTTATGAGGGGCATCACAAGCCTCAAACCAAGTCTCCTCATTGCAAAAATGGATAGAATTTCTATGTAAGGGGTCAGGAGTCTTATTGTCTATTTTTTCCCTTTTAGGTGCAATAACAGGCTTTCCATCTTTAAACTGAGTTCCATATGGATGATTTTGCATTCTATTATGAGGGTTGTAAGTAGTATTATAAGAAGGTCTATTATTCTAAGGAGCCCTATATTCTTTATATTCTGGCTCTTTCAGGTTGCTCTTACTAAACCTTGCATCATCCCTTTTGTTTAACTTACTAGATACTCTTCTATTCATTTCAATATTGACTGCTATCTTATAAGCATCAGTAAGAGTCTTGGGTTTTTTATCTCTTAGAGCATATCCCATCTTGGAATCAAAAGCATTTAAATAAGTTGCTAGACATACCTCTTCATCTAGCTTTATCTTCTGGAATAGTTTGTGCATAGCTCTTTGAAACCTTGTGTTAAACTCAATAACCTCTTCATTGTAATTTTTCTTGATATTATTGAACTCATTCAATAAAAAGCCTTTATTTGTTTTGTCTCCATACTAATCTTTAAACAATTCAATCAACTCGTCCATAGAAACAACAAAGCCATTAGCAAGGCTTCTAAACCATTCTCTTGCATCCTCAACTAAGGACTGAACAAATAAATTCATTAATACATCTTCATGGGTGATATTTGAGTAATCAACAAAATCAATGAATTTCCTTAAATGTGTCTCACATGAAATTACATTATTACCTACAAACTTTGGGAGCTTTTCTCCTATATCGCCCACATCTTTAGGAAAAGTATTAGGATATCCAGGGATACCAACAAAATAAAATTGCTTGTACCTCTTAGTATGCAGTGGTTTCCTTTGAAAACCATCATCCTCTTTGGAAGAAGTAGCTTTTCCTTTGAAAGCTGCATTATTCTCTGGCCCAATATAAGAATATTTTGAAGATTGTAAACAATCTATCTTTTTCTTCATTTCAATTGTGGCAGCTTCCATTTGTGCTTTTTCCAACATTTTTTTGATGGTTTCTTTTTCAATTCTTAATTTTTCCAAATCAATTTCTAACTTAGAAATTTGTTCAACCAAAGGCTTCTAAAATTTAGGTTCTTGATCTCTATGTTCACCCATCTTTTGTTTGCCCTTATTTATTTGTAAAATAGAAGCTTTATGAGTGAATGGTATTTCTTGGTCCTTCTGAGACCTCTCTGTATCTTTCATAGTTTGGTGTTTTGAAAATATTTTTCTATTGTTATCAATATCCTTATGATCATTTCTTTTCTTTCTCATTTCTCTTTCCTTTTTCATTTGTTGAACTAGGGCGACCTGTTTCAAAATGAACTTCTCTTCATTTGCTAGCATATCAGAAGGGGCATCTTCTGAATCTGAACTAGGTGTAGTAATCTCCTCTCTCTCATTTGAAGTAGAAGTGACTGTGGGTGTTTCTAGTACTCTTTCAGCAGCTTCCTCATAATCTGAAGTATTTCCATCATGAGAAAGCTGATCAGTATTCATATCTCTCCTTATATTAACCTCTTTATCTTTTAAAGGGGTTTCATCCATATTAACTTGATTTCTCTTTTTCCTCCAAGAGACTCTTATCCTTGAGGATGATGGGAATCCCTCATGTAGTACCCTTTCAAGATCAGTTCTCACCCTTGACCTAGTATTCATTCTGTAAGACATTTATTTCTTTTGCACTAATCTCAGAGATGTTCCTTTTAGAGTCACCACCCAATAACTTGGGATGAATACCTATCAAGAGGGTGCCTTAACAATAACCACAAGTATAGTTTGTAAACAAGTTAAACTTTGTAAATGCCAGAGATTTCTGGATACTTGGGGAAGAACCTCAAACTCTCTAATCCCCAGCAGAGTCACCAATTTGTTAGCACTTTTTCTTGCAACACTTACCTAATGATGATGGTATACCTTGTATACTTGACTGCAACCTCTTTTAGGCAAGAGAAAGGCTAATTTCTAAGGATTGGATAATATCCTTCTTCATTTTTGAGCTCCACAGACTTAGGAAGGTTTTACCTTTTAAAGATTACTAATATCTTAGTCTATTTATTTGGTGGATTATTTCATTCGCTGGTTATGCACCTAAAACCTCACTGTGACAACTTATAAAACACTTTAAAGATTGCAATGATTAGTTTGAAATAGAGTATTATAAGTCAGGCTATGGTTTTGAGAACATAAACCAATGAGACAAGGATTTGCATCCTTCTTCCTTTTGATTTTAGGAGGGATAACCTAATGATTCACTCTCTAAAGAATCAATAAAGTGGACAATATCCTGCTGATATAAGTCCTTGATGAGTTCAGCTCATATGTTCTAGTAACAGATGTGTTTGAAATAATTTTAAATGGTTTTAACAACTTGGATGATGACAGATTATCAAACCAAGACCTAGATCAGTGCCTATCCTTTGGGTTACAGAGTCAAAAGCTTAAAGTCTCATAAAAACAAAATATTGTAAGCTACCTTACAACCTACATGCAATTAGGATAAGTTTCCTTAAAAATTATCTGATTACCTCTAAAATACTGTATCAAATCCTTAAATACTGATATGCTTACCAAAACCACTCACAAAACTTAGTTCTTCACATAAAAGAAACTTGTAAGTAATTAAATATTCACCTTGTAACCAAAATGCTTTAGAGTGCCTTACAATCTTAAGCATAAAAAAGCATACACAGGAAATAAAGAGACAACAGTAGAGAAGAGTAAAATTGCACCGTATTTTATTGATGTAAACCTTCTTTCATACATGAAAAAGATTTGAAGCTTGAAAAAACATAGACACAAATTTAGAAAGACTGATTTTTACAATATATTTCATCCTCAGACCCATTTAGCGATTGCTAATTTCTTGCAACCTCCTGACCTATCTATGGATCCCTCGATATACTACTGGCCTATTTACTAATCCCGTGACTACGCGATTCAAACTAAATCATGAAGTCTGGAAATGTTGAAGGAATATTCTAAAGTTATATGAGACTACATGACACAAGCTAATCGCCAAGTCTGGGAGAAAAAGGGAATATGCCCTTCGGGTTATGGGACTAGGCAATTAGAGTATAACACATGATTTAAGTGAAGCAAAAAGGTAACTATGAAACATAAGAAAAAAAGACCCTAGGGTTTATTTTCAATATGGAACACTGAATCAAGACTTAGGGTTTCAAGGTTTTTTTTTTTTTTATCTCACAGGTTCAGACTTGAAAACCTAAAAACATCGACAGGGATAAGGCATAAGGACTAAGAGACTTCTGTTTTAAACATGAAAACAGAGAGGGAAGACTACAAAATTTAGGAAAACCAGCTAAAACCTGGAATACAACCAACAAAGCATTGAAGAAATTCAAAAGGACAAAATGGATATGGTAAGAAAATGACAGTGATTAGATGGATGATAAGGTTGATGATAAGGAATGGCAGGGGTTAGCAAGAAGAATTGACAAGAAAAATGTAGATTTCATGTGTAATGTTGTTACTAATCCAATTATTTTTGTCAACAAATTTCTTATTATGTTTATTCCAGTGCAAGTGTCAAGTGTATAAAATTGAGAAAAGAAGCAAGTTTTCTTTTACAGATCCAAGTACTTGGAAAGGAGGGTAGGAAGGCCAAGGTTGAAGATGAAGCATAGTGATGGTCCAAGTTCCAAAGTTGATGCATGTTTCTAGTACCTTGTACATCTGAAGGTTATACCAAATGAAAGAACCATTTGGAGATCAGAGCAAGAAGAATTCAAAAATAATCTTGTTATAAGTCCTCACTCAAGGGTCTTGAGTTTCATATCCATGTATACGGACAAGGGTCATGAAATTTTGATCAAAACTAGATGGAGGATATTGAAGAAGGTCGTTATCTTCCATTTGAATCAAATTTCAATGAATTATATATTGTATTTAGAAATCTATTTTCGTTGTAGATGGTCGTTATCTTCCATTTGAATCAAGTTTCATTGAATTCAATGTTGTATTTATTTGTAATTTCTTTATAAACAATCCAAAACCCTCATCTAGGGTCATCAATGAACAAGAAAATTACATATCTCTCTCTCTTTATCCATGGGAAAATGCTATAAATTGGTAAAATGACTTGTTGCAATGAATATTCTAAAATTAAAAAGTAATAGATCTTAATGATGTAATTTGGTTATGTTTCAAGGATGTCCTAGGACTGTTACAATGGTGTTTAGACTCATAAGGGAAAGAAGATAGATGTTTATTTCTTTTTTATTGCATTAAATATTGGTAAATGGTGTTGTTGTGTGTGAAAGGTGTAAGGGGAGTAATAAATACCCCCTTGGGTCAATTTGATAAGCAAATGAAGTTTCAAATATTATTAGTCATTGCCCCTACAAATGGAGAGTATGACTATCAAGGTAAAGACTAAGAATACAACATTTGAGTGTTAAGTGATTATCCATTAAAATGGGGATTGATAGGAGGTGCTGTCAAGGCACCCTTGAACCTCTGTCTCTATTGGGGTTTGTTAAAACAATGAATATTTCAATCCTTGTAAACACTGCCCTGTTATGGAGGGTTATGACATTCTAGTCAGGATTGAGTACATAGCACTCTTGAGTTCCTAATGGTGAATGGCTACAAGAGCCATTGAGGGTCATTAATTAGGATATTATGCATGCCTTCAAACCATGTAGAGATTAGAGAGAGTTATTTTGAGTGTTGAGTGCCAAAGTTGTCAACTTTAGATAGTCCAAAGGAGCCAATTAGGCCCAAAAGTTAGAGTTGTTACAAAACAACGCTGTGCTTTCTTATAATATGTTGAAAATCTAAATAAAAGGTGTTTAGATATGTGTTTGTGATTTGAAAGTTGGAGTTTGTATAAATGTTAGAGTCAGTAAAGCCTCACTACAAGATTACAAGAGCCATAGTGGACTCTATGAAGGAAAGATTATTTGTTGAAGTGTCAGAGAGAGAGAGAGAGAGAGAGAGAGAGAGAGAGAGTTTTATATGGTTGCAAATGTTATGTTTACCTTTTGTAAGGTCTATAGATTCAAATTAGTCATTGTTTTGAAGAATTATCATGATTAGTTATTGCCTAGAAGGTTACAAGTGTACCAAAAAACATGTTTTATATAATCATTTCCTTTGAGGTTACAAGTGTACCAAAAAATATGTTTTATATAATCATTTCCTTTGAAGTTGTTTAGCTCAGTTGGTGAATCCCTCACCTCTGCATCAAATTGGTACATGAGCCAACAGACTCTAGGAAAAGGAAGCTTTTATGTGGTTGTGAGTTTTTCTTTGTGCAGTTATGAAGGAGGTAAACAATGAAAAGGTACGTACACCTATGATTAATTTCACATCATCAAGCACTGAAGAAATTTAAAAGGACAAGATCGATATGATTGTGGATGAGTTTCCTTGTCATTTTCACTTGATTAAATCTAATGATCAAGTTGAACAAGTTGAAGGGTGCATGAAGGTTGACATTGTTGGAAGAGTTGATATTGCTAATAGTGTTGAAATGGATGAGGTTGATAAAATAAATGTTGTTGTTGAACTAATAGAAGAAAGTGGGAGCGATCAGATGCATGATAAGGTTGATGATAAGGAATGGGAGGGGTTACTTAAAGGAATTAAGAAGAAAAATGCAAATTTTACAAATAATGTTGTTACTAATCCAATTATTTTTTTCAATGAATTACTTAATATGTTTATTCCAATGTAGGTATAAAGAGAATCAGATTGGGAAAAGCAGCAAATTTTCTTTGACGAGTCCAAGTACATGGAAAGGTGGGTAGGAAGGCAAAGGGTTAAGAAGACATTTATGAGAAAGGGTCATGAAATTTTGATCAAATTTGATAGAGGACATTGGAGAATGTCGTTATCTTCCATTTGAATCAAGTTTCATTGAATTCCATGTTGTATTTAAAAATTTATTCTAATTCCTTCATAAACTATCCAAAACCCTCATCTAGGGTAATCAATGAACAAGAAAATTACATTTCTCTCATTTTATCCATGGGAAAATTCTATAAATTAGTAAACTAAACCTTTGCATAAATATTTTGAGATTGCAAAGTTACAAATCTCAATGATCTAATTAAGTTATGTTTCAAGGATGCCCTAGGACTGTTACAATGGTGTTTAGACAGGTAAGAGCAAGAAGATAGATATTTATTGCTTTATTATTATTGCATTCAATGTCATAAATGGTGTCACAGTGTGTGATAGGTGTAAGGGAAGCTGTAAATACCCCGCATTGGATCATTTTGATCAGGAGATGAAGTTTGAAACATTATAAGTCACAGCCCCCTGTGAATGGAGAATAGGATTAATGTTTCAATTATCGATATTAATGCATTAATTTTTATTTTTTTCATAAAACTATAGTTTTTTCTTTGGATGAGTCCATTCCGAAGTCTTTATTGAGTGCAAGTCCAATTTTTGTTTTCTGAGTCTGAGTTTTTTAACTATGGTTGTGAGTTTGTTTTTGTGTAGGTTGAGAGGAGAACACACTTAGGTGAAGAAAAGGCACAGTGGAAGCAAGGTTAAAGGGATTTTCTTGAAGGAGAGATGGATTTGTTCAATAGGTGTCTATAGGGTGAGGGTTTATCAAGGAAGAAGCAACATAAGAGAAAAGAGACAAGTTTGAAGTACAACGAAGATGACAAGGCACAATGACAAAACTTTAAGCAAGAGATACAAAGGCTGGATCAAGCTTTGAAAGAGTTGAAGGAAAAAATTTCTCTAGAGAGGAAAAACTGGCACTTACCAAGCAAGGATAGGATCGCATGGCCCACCATAATGATCATTAAAATGAGGAAAAGACACATAAGGATAGAAGCAATGAAGGAGGTAAAAAATGAAGAGGTAAGTAAACCTATGATGATTTTGACATCATCAAGCACTCAAGAAATTCAAAATAACAAGATAGATATGGTTGTGGATGAGTTTCCTTATCATTTTCAGTTGATTGAATATAATGATCAAGTAGAAAAAGTTTAACGTTGCATGAAGGTCAACATTATTGATAGAGTTGATATTGTTGATAGTATTGAAATGGATGAGGTTGATAAAATCAATGTTGTTGATGAACCAATAGCAAAAAATGGCAGTGATCAGATAGATGATAAGTTTGATGATAAGGACTGGCAAGGGTTACCAAAAGGAATTCACAAGAAAAATGTAGATTTCAAGAGATTTTAAGGCATCTTGGAATTGTAATAAGTTCATATGAGACCTTTCAATATGTAAAGAGGATTATATGGGTCAATAAGGTCATATAGTCAAAAGTTGTCAAGTTGCAACAAAAGTTTCCAAGCAACTTCTCTTGCAACCAAATGACCAATAGTGTCTAAATTGGTGTTTTAAACATCCAATTGATGTAAAGAGGCCACTAAAAGGTAAATTTTATGTTAAAAGGTCAATTAGGTAAGTCCTTAAGCAAATGAAGGAAAAAATGCAAAAGTTGTCGCTATGCAAAATGTTGTCAAAAAGCAAAGTTAAGGGAAATGGACAGTTAGAATGGAAAAAAAATAGTTATAGGTGGTTGGAAGGCATGAAAAGGGTCAAATATCCATTTTATGAGTCATTTGTAAGGGGATAAGGAAGTATGGATGCAAGTTGTACAAATATTTAGCAACAAAAACAATAAAATCAGTCAAATTTATGGATTTTCCTTGAATGTGTGACTGTCACACTAATGTGTACGGGAAAGGGTCATGATATTTTGATCAAAAATTGATGGAAGAAATTGGAGAAGGTAGTTATGTTCCATTTGAATCAAGTTTCATTGAATTCCATGTTGTATTTGATTGTAATTTCTTCATACACTATCCAAAACCCTCATTTAGGGTAATCAATGAACAAGAAAATTACATAGTGAACAAGAAAATTTCATATCTCTCATTTAATCCATGGTAAAATGCTATAAATTGGTAAAATGACCCTTTGCAATGTATATTTTGAGATTCCAAAGTTACAGATCTCAATGATGTAATTTGGTTAGGTTTCAAGGATGCCCTAGGACTGTTACAATGGTGCTTAGACAAGTAAGGGGGGGGGGAGATAGATATTTATTGATTTGTTATTGCATTCAATATTGGTAACTGGTGTTGTCGTGTGTGATAGGTGTAAGGGAAGTTGTAAATACCCCCCTTGGGTCAATTTGATCAGGAAATGAAGTTTGAAACATTATAAGTTGTTGCCCCTTGGTAATGTAGATAGGACTGTCACAGTTAAGACTGAGAATACAACATTTTGAATGTTAAGTCATTATCCATTAAAATGGGGATTGATTGGAGGTGTTATCAAGGGACCTTGGAACCTCTTTCAGTATGTGTATTTTTTAAAACAACAAAAATTTAAATCCTCGTGCACACTGCCCTGTTATGGTGGGTTATGAAAGTCTAGTTAGCTCTGAGTACAAAGATCCTAATGGTGCATGGAAACAAGAGCCATTAAGGGTCATTAATTAGGACACTAGAGAGAGTTATTTTGAGTGTTGAGTTCCAAAGGTGTCAATTTTGTACAGTCCAAAGGAGCCAATTATGCCCAAAAGGTAGAGGACGGTCATTTCTTTACAGTGTTGCTACAAAAAAAACTTGTCCTATCTTTTGATATGTTGACAAGCTCAATAAACGGTATTCAAATATGTGTTTGTGATTTGAAGGTTACAATTTGTATAAAAGTTATAGTTAGTAAAGCCTCATTGCAAGACTACAAGAGGCATAGTGTAGTCTATCAAGGGAAGATTATATGTTGAAGTGTCTGAATAAGAGAGAGTTTTATATGGTTGCAAATGTAAGGTTTAACTTGTGTAAGATCTAATAGAGTTATATTAGTCATTGTTTTGAAGAATTATCAAGTTTGGCTATTGCCTAGAAAGTTACAAGAGCACCAAATAACATGTTTTATATAATAATTTCCTTGGAAGTTGGAAAATTCAATTGGTGAGCCCCTTTCCTCTGCATTAAATTGGTATCAGAGCCAGAAGACTCTGGGAAAATGAATCTTTTTTGTGGTTGTGAGTTTGTGTTTTTGCAAGCTGAGAGGAGAACTTGGTTGCTAGAAGACTAGAGAGGAGAAGAGACCTAGGTGAGGAAAAGGCGCAATGGTAGCAAGGTTAAAGGGACTTGCTTGAAGGAGGGATGGATTTGTTGAAGAGGTCTTCACAGGGTGAGGGTTCATCATGGAAGAAACAAGAGAAGATAAAATAGGCAAGTGTAAAGAAGAAAGAAGATGACAATGGAGACGAGAATGTTTTAAACAAGAGATACAAAGGTTGGATCAAGCTTTCAAAGTGTTGAAGGAAGAATTTTCTCTAGAGAGGCATAAATGGAACTAACCAATAAAGGAGAGGATCCCATGGCCCATCATAGGGATCATTCAAAAGAGGAAAAGGAACACAAGAACAACAGTAATGAAGGAGGTAAAAAATGAAGATGTACATACACCTATGATTATTTTGACATCATAAAGCATTGAATAAATTCAAAAGGAAAAGATAGATATGGTTGTGGATGAGTTTCCTTATCATTTTCACTTAATAGAATCTAATGATCAAGTTGAACAAGTTGAAGGGTGCATGAAGGTTGACATTGTTGACGCAATTCATATTTCTAATAGTGTTGAAATAGATGAGGTTGATAAAATCAATGTTGTTGATGAACCAGTAGTAGAAAATAACAATGATCTGATGGATGATAAAGTTGATGATAAGGAATGGAAGGGGAATTGAGAAGAAAAATGCAGATTTCACAAGTAATGTTGTTACTAATCCAATTATTTTTGTTCATGAATTTGTTATTATTTTTACTCCAATGCAATTATCAAGAGAATGGGATTGGGAAAAGTAAAAAGTTTTCTTTGATAGGTCCAAGTACTTGCAAAGGAGGGTAGGAAGGCCAAGGGTGAAGATGAAGTATAGTGATGATGCAAGTTACAAAGTTGATGCACATTTCTAGTACCTTGTACATTGGAAGGGCATACCAGATGAAAGAACCATTTCGGGTTCATAGGAAGAAGAACTCAAATATTTCATGTTGTATTTAGAAAGTTAATGTAATTTCTTTCAAAATAGTCCAAAACCCTTGTCTAGGGTAATTAGTAAACAAGAAAATTACGTATCTCTCATTTTATCCAGGGGAAAATGGTATAAATTGGTAAAATTTGCAATGTATATTCTGAAATTCAAAAGTTGCAGATCTTAATGATGTAATTTGGTTATGTTTCAAAGATGCCCGAAGACTATTACAATGGTGTTTAGACTAGTAAGGGAAAGAAGATAGATGTTTATGGCTTTGTTATTGCATTCAATATTGGTAATTGGTGTTGTGGTGTGTGATAGGTGTTAGGGAAGTTGTAAATTAGAGTTAATTAGAGTGTTGAGTGCCAAAGGAGCCAATTAGACCCAAAAGGTAGTGAACGGTCATTTCTTTAGAGTGTTGTTAAAAAAGAAACTCATCTTTTGATATGTTGACAAGCTCACTAAAAGGTGTTCAAATATGTGTATCTGATTTTAAGGATGTGGTTTGTATAAGTGTTATAGTCCATAAAGCCTCATTGCATAATTACAAGAGGCGTAGTGCAGTCTTTGAAGGAAAGAATATTTTTTGAAGTGTTAGAATGAGAGAGACAATTTTATAGAGTTGCAAATATCATTGTGTTGAAGAATTCTGATGTTGGGTTATTCCCTAGAAGGTTACGAGAGTACCAGATAACATGTTTTATATAATCATTTCCTTTGAAGTTGGAGATCTTAGTCAGTGAGCCCCTTGCCTCTGCATCAAATTGGTATCAGAGCTAGAAGCCTTTGGGAAAAGGAAGCTAGTGTGTTTTTGTGAGTTTGTGTTTGTGCAGGTTGAGAGGAGAACCTGGTTGCCAAAAGACTACAGAGGAGAAGAGACCTAGGTGAGGAAAAGGCACAGTGTAAGCATCATTAAATAGAGTTTCTTGAGGGGGATATGGGTTTGTTGAAGAGGTATTTGTAGGGTGAGAGTTCATCAAGAAAGAAGCTAGAGAAGAGAAAAGAGGCAAGTGTGAAGAAGAAAGATGACAACACAGACTGACAATGTTTTCAGCAAGAGATACAAAGGTTTGATCAAGCTTTGAAAGACTTGAAGGAAGAATTTTCTCTAGAGAAGAAAAAAAGGCACTTAACAATAAAGGAGAGGATCACTTAGCACATCAAAGGGATCATTCAAAATAGGAAAAGGCACATAAGGACAACAACAATGAAAGAGGTAAACAATCAAGAGCTAAGTACACCTATGCCTATTTTGACATCATCAAGCACTAAAGAAATTAAATAGGACCATATAGATATGGTCATTAACGAGTTTCCTTATCATTTTCACTTAATTGAATCTAACTATCATGTTCAAAAAGTTGAAGGGTGCATGAAGGTTGACATTGCTGACAGAGTTGATATTGTTGATAGTGTTCAAATTGATGAGGTTGATAAAATCATTTTAGAATAACCAATAACAGAAAATTATAGTGATTAGATGGATTATAAGGTTGATGATAAGGAATGGTAGGGGTTACCAAGAGGAATTGAGAAGCAAAATAAAGATTTCATGAGTAATGTGGTTACTAATACAATTATTTTTGTCAATGAATTTGTTATTATGTTTAATCTAGTGCAAGTGTCAAGAATAAGATTGGGGAAAGAAGAAAAATTTCTTTGAGAGGTTGAATTACCTAAATAGGAGGGTAGGAAGGTAAGGGTGAAGATGAAGCATAGCGATGGTGCAAGTTCCAAAATTGATGTACATTTTGAGTACCTTGTACATTGGAAGGGCATACCAGAATGAAAAAAAAATAGTTATAGCTGACTGGAAGGAATGGAAAGGGTTAAATATACCTTGTGCATGTCATTTGTAAGGGGAGAAGGAAGTATGGATGAAATTTGTACAAAGATTTAAAAAGAAAAATAATAAAATAAGTCAAATTTGTGTATTTTCCTCATATTTGTGATTGTAACAGTTTTGTGTACAGACGAAAGTCATGATGTTTTGATCAAAATTGATGGAGAGGACATTGGCAAGGCTCATCATATTTCATTTGAATCATGTTTCATTGAATTCCATGTTGCATTTAAAAATTTATTGTAATTTCTTCATGAATAGTCTAAAACCCTCCTCTAGGGTAATCAGTGAACAAGAAAATTACATATCTCTAATTCTATCCATGGGAAAATGCTATAAATTGATAAAATGACCATTTATAATGTATATTCTGAGATTCCAAAGTTACAGATCTTAATGATGTAATTTGGTTATGATTAAAGGATGCCCTAGGACTCTTACAATGGTGTTTAGACTGCTACAGGTAGGAAGATAGATATTTAATGCTTTGTTATTACATTCATTATTGGTAATCTAATGTTTTTGTGTGTGATAGGTGTAAGGGAAGTTGTAAATACCACCTTGGGTCAATTTGATGAGGAAATGAAGTTTCAAACATTACAAGCCACTACCCTGGTAACAGAGAAAAGGACTATCATAGTTAGGACTGAGAATACAACATTTTGAGTGTTAAGTCACTATACATTAAGAGGGGGATTGACTAGAGGTGTTGTGAAGGGACCTTGGAACCTCTATCCATATTGGAGTCTAATAAAACATTAACAATTTGAATCCTTGCACACACTGCCCTGTTATGGAAGGTTATGAAAGTCTGGGTAGGATTGAGTATAGTGCACACTTAGTTTCTTGTTTTCACATTTGGACATATCACTATATGTCATTTTGTAAATATTTTTAATCTTATCTTGCTGATATATAGTTTAAAGTTTGAAACTATGATGAAATTTCAAATATTGGGTGTTTGAGATTCATATGATGTGTGTAACGTTTTGAATATGGATCGCATGTTCTCTAAATGCATTAATTTATTTATTTTTTGTAAAACTACAATTTTTTTCTTTTTTCGATTCCTTTTCCAAGTCTGAGTCCAATTTTTTGGTCTAGCAAGTCCGAGTTTTTTAACTATGGTTGTCAGTTTATGTTTGTGCAGGTTGAGAGGAGAACCAGCTTGCCAAAAGACTAAAGAGAATAATAGACCTACGTGAGGCAAAGACACAGTGGAAGCAAGGTTAAAATGACTTTCTTGAAGGAGAGATGGATTTGTTGAAGAGGTGTCTACAGGGTGAGGATTTATCAAGGAAGAAGCAACATAAGAGAAAAGAGACAAGTGTGAAGTATAAGGAAGATGACTGCAAGGCACAATGACAAAACTTTAAGCAGGGGTTACCAAAAGGAATTGAGAAGAAAAATGCATATTTCATGAGAAATTTTGTTACTAATCCAATTACTTGTGTCAATGAATTTGTTATTATTTTTATTCTAGTGCAGGTGTCAGGAGAATCAGATTGGGGAAAGCAACAAATTTTATTTGACGTGTCCAAATTCTTGGATAGGGGGGCTTTAAGGCCAAGGGTGAGGATGTAGCATCGTAATAAGGTCATATGAGACCTTTCAAGATGCAATGGGGGTTATAAGGCTAAAAAAGGTCATATGGTCAAATGTTGTCAAGTTGCAAAAGAAGTTGGTTGATGTCATATGGCCAAAAGTTGTCAAGTTTCAAGAAAAGCTGTCAACCAAATTTTTTTGCAACTAAATGACCCATAGTGTCTAAAGTGTGTAAATTGGTGTTTTAAACATCCACTTGATGTAAAGAGGCATCTAAAAGATCAATTATAATACAAATTATAATAAGGCTTTTCAAATTTAGATAGATTATAATAGGCATGTGTATGGGAACTTAATTTTGTTCCCTCTCTCCTTCCATTTCCTCTTCCTCCTCCTCATATTTAGAATTCATAGATATATTTCTTGGGTGTGTCTAATGATAATGATCTACAATCTCTTTACTAATAGTTGGGGCATTGCGCCGAATGCCAAAAGGAAATTCCCACACAGCAGAGGGTCTTTTTTTCTTTTGAATTTGTTCACTCTTCTCTTTGATTCTTTATGCCTTATTTAGTTTAATTTGTCAAACCATTGAAGCCAAGGTCTCAGTATCCATGGCTTCTAAGTCTATGCCACCTCCTCATGAAGAGGATGGATTATGTTTTGGATGTTGCTGCGGACTTCTGGAGGACTTCTTCCTCCTTTGAACATATACCTTCACCTCCATTCTGAAAAATAGGTTAACAAGCGTTAAGATAAAAATAAACCATGCTATTCAAATTTAATATTTCCTTTCCACAAAATTAAATGTAAATAGTAGGCCTTCATGCCAAGTGTCTCAACCAAAAGCTCTCATACCACATGTAAGGACCAACTTGTCCTAAAATAAAATAATAGTTTATGAGAAAATAACAATAGCATATTAGTACAGAGAAGTCAAGACTATATTTTTTTTACTTTCGAGTGTTAGTTAATGATTACTCAAGAGATAAAACTCTCTTTCCACAAGAGAGATAGTATAGAACAGCCAATCTGAGCTCTTTTGTCCTGGGCCATAAGGTGATCAATTCATATCGCACCTCTATTCATATAGAATAGGAGCACATAAGTGGCCTTCAAGGAGTCATACCTCTACTCATGCAGAGTAGGATTAGCTTGCTAGGTATTCCATAATCTGCCCAAGACTATGCCAAGGACCTTTACAAGGTTACCAATAGGGTCAGCACCCTTCCTTGGATTTTGGGCCTTTAGCTAGGTGCAAGACCACTGAGAATAATTTAAGACATATACCCCTTCTCGGCTTTCAGCATCTAGCCGAGTATAGGTACCTTCCTGAGAATCCTCTTTTCAAGTTTTGTAAATTTTAGAATTTATGATATGATGCTAATTGAACTACCACATAACTATCTCCAAGGTACCTATGCACTGGAGGTATCCTTCATCTCTAGGCTGCCTACATACCCGTAACCATAGTACCAAGGCCCTTAGATCCATTCTCTCTCTAACAAATATGTACTCCTGTTGTACTACGTTTGATGTAACTATTGTGGGGATGCAATCCATTTTGGGGTATTATCCGTTCCCCAAACAAATCCTTTGCCATCATACACCCACTCTGGTGAATCAGGCAGAATCATGAGTTACCTACTATAAACATCAACAGTGCTTGTTTTCATGTTATAGTTTAAAGGTGTGCATGGTTAACCTATGCACTCATTCCCTATTTCCTCTCCATTAATGCTATCATGTCAAGTTGTTTCAAAGTTGTTTGTTTGTTCTCTTTCCCATAAGATTTAATCATTTTTTTACCAAAGTCAACTTACTAAAATAGCATCATTTGCTTTTGTAAGGTAATCAACTAAAGGATAAACTGACCAACTAAATTATTAATGAGGTAATCCTTTTAATAAAGCCATAAAAGAAAAAGTTGTTCACATTTGCACATATATAAAACAAAGTATTCTATGATCTATCAGTGGCTCGGTAGGTGTTTAATATTAGTACAGAAGACATATAAAGTTTATAAGCTAACTTTAAAAAAAAATGTGACTTCAGCACAACATGGTAAAAGACTCAAACATAAGTATTTGCAAAAATGAAAATTTGGAAAGAAACTAGAATTATGTCAATAAAATGAATATATCAATCCTTCCGCACAATGCCTTGTTATGGGGGGTTATGAGAGTCTAGTTAGGACCGAGTAGAGATCACTCTTGAATTCCTAATGGTGAATGGAAACAAGAGCCACCGAGGGTCATTCACTAGGAAATTATGCATGCCTTCAAACCATGTAGACATCGAAGAGAGTTATTTTGAGTTATAAGGGTCAATAAGGACATATGGTCAAAACTTGCCAATTTGCAAAAAAAATTATCAAGCAACTTCTTTTGCAAACAAACGACCAATATTGTCTAAAGTGTGTATAGGTTAATGGAGAGGAAATAGGGAATGAGTGCATAGGTTAACCATCACTGTTTTCGACATCCACTTGATGTAAAGAGGCCTCTAAAAGGTCAATTTTATATTAAAAGGCCAATTAGGTAAGACCTTAGGCAAACGAACAAAAAAAATGAAAAAGTTGTTACTAAGAAGAATGATGCCAAAATGAAAAATTAAGGGAAATGGATAGTTAGAATGGAAAGAAAATAGTTATAGCCGGCTGGAAGGCATGGAAAGCATTATATATCACTTCTCTAGGTCCTTTGGAATGGGAGAAGGAGGTATTAATGCAAGTTGTACAAGGATTTAAAGAGAAAAAAAATACAATCAGTCAAATTTATGTATTTTCCTTGTATCTATGACTGTAAAAGTGATATGTACCGACAAGAGTCATGACATTTTGATCAAAAATTGATGGATGACATTGGAGAAGATCATTATCTTCCATTTGAATAAAGTTTCATTGAATTCCATATTGTATTTAGAAAGTTATTATAATTTTGTCACAAACAATCCAATACCCTCATCTAGGGTAATTAGTGAATAAGAAAATTACATCTCTCATTTTAGCAATGGGAAAATGCAATCAATTGGTAAAATGACCCTTTGCAATTTATATTATGAAATAGTTATGTTTCAAGGATGCCCTAGGAC
Source organism: Thuja plicata (assembly GCA_018584345.1). Taxonomy (NCBI): domain Eukaryota; kingdom Viridiplantae; phylum Streptophyta; class Pinopsida; order Cupressales; family Cupressaceae; genus Thuja; species Thuja plicata. Next base: position 1,046,415 of record MU228545.1, read on the forward strand.
TATTACAATGGTGTTTAGATTGGTAAGAGCAAGAAGATAGATGTTTATTGCATTGAATATTGGTAAATGTTGTTGTGGAGAGCTATAGGTGTAAGGGAAGTTGTAAATATACCCCTTGGGTCAATTTGATAAGGAAATGAAGTTTAAAACTATACAAGTTATTGTCCCCTTGGAATGGATAATAAGACTATCATAGTTAATATTGAGAAAACAACATTTTGAGTGTTAAGTCATTATCCATTAAAATGGGGATTGATTAGAGGTGTTGTCAAGGGACCTTGGAACCTCTGTCTATATTAGGGTTTGTTAAAAAAATGAATATATCAATCCTTCTACACAATGCCTTGTTACAACGGTTTATGAGAGTCTAGTTAGGACTGAGTAGAGAGCACTCTTGAGTTCCTAATGGTGAATGGAAACAAGAGCCACCAAGGGTCATTCATTACGAAATTATGCATGCCTTCAAACCATGTAGAGATTGGAGAGAGTTATTTTGAGTATTGACTGCCAAAGGTGTCAAGTTTGGATAGTCCAAAGGAGCCAATTAGGCCCAAAAGGCATAAGACATTCACTCAAAAGAGGAAAAGGCACAAAAGGACATCAGGAATGGAGGTAAACGAAGAAGAGGTATGCACACTTGTGATTATTTTTACATCATTAAGCACTAAAGAAATTCAAAAAGGACAAGATAGATATGGTAAGAAAATGATAGTTGTCAAAAAGAAACATTAACGGAAATTGGAGGTGTGCTCAAAGGACCTTAGAACCTCCATCTATACTGGGGTTTGTTAAAAATTAGAAGATTTCTATCCTTCTGCACACTACCCTGTTATGGTGGGTTATGACTGTCTAGTTAGGATTGATTTGGTGAACCCCTTGCCTCTACATCAAATTGGTATAGGAGCTAGAAGACTTTGGGAAAAGGAAACTTGTATTTGGTTGTGACTTTGCATTTGTGTAGGCTGAGAGGAGAACTTGGTTGCCAAAGCCTAGAGAGGAGAAGAGACCCAGGTGAGCCAAAGGTACAATAGTAGCAAGGTTAACAGGACATGATTGAATGAGAGATGGATTTGTTGAAGAAATGTTAGCCGGATGAGGGTTCACCAAGGAACAAGCAAGAGAAGAGAATACTGGCAAGTGTAAAGGAGAAGGAAGATGACAAGGCATATTGAAAATGTTTTAAGCAAGAGATTTAAAGGTTGGATCAAGCTTTGAAAAAGTTGAAGGAATAATTTCCTCTAGATAGACAAAAATGACACATACCAATCGGAGAGGATCACATGGCCCATCAGGGGGATCATTTAAAAGAGGAAAAGGCACACAAAGATCAAAGCAATGAAGGAGGTAAAAAATTGAAGAGGTACGTAAACCTATGATAATTTTGACATCATCAAGCACTGTAGAAATTCAAAAGGACAAGATAGATATATTTGTCGATGAGTTTCCTTGTCATTTTCACTTGATTCAAATCTAATGATCAAGTTGAACAAGGTGAAGGGTGCATGAAGGCTGACATTGTTGAAAGAGTTGATATTGCTAATAGTGTTGAAATGGATGAGGTTGATAAAATCAATGTTGTCATTGATATTATAGAAAAAAATAATAGTGATAAGATGGATGATAAGGTTGATGATAAGGAATTGTAGGGGTTACCAAGACGAATTGAGAAGAAAGCTGCAAATTTCATGATTAATATTATTACTAATCCAATTATTTCTGTAAGTGAATTTGTTATTATGTTTTTTCCATTGCAGGTGTCAAGGGAATCAGATTGGGAAAAGTAGCAAGTTTTCTATAAATTGGTAAAATGACCCTTTGAAATTTATATTCTGAAATTCCAAAGTTACAGTTCTTAATGTTGTAATTTAGTTATGTTTCAAGGATGCCCTAGGACTATTACAATGGTGTTTAGACTAATAAGGGCAGAAAGATAGTTGTTTATTGCTTTGTTATTGCATTCAATATTGGTAAATGGTGTCGTGGAGTGCGATAGGTGTATTGGAAGTTGTATATATGACCATTGGGTCAATTTTATAAGGAAATAAAGTTTAAAACATTACAAGTCACTGCCCCCTTGGAATAGAGAATAGGACTGTCATGGTAAAGATTGAGAAAACAACAATTTGAGAGTTAAGTCATTATCCATTAAAATTGGGATTGATTGGAGATGTTTTCAATGGACCTTGGAACCCCTGTCTATATTGGCATTTCTTAAAACAATGATGATTTCAATCCTTGTGCACATTTCCTTGTTATGGCGGGTTATGACAGTCTAGTTAGGACTAAGGATAGAGCAGTCTTGACTTCCTAATGGTGAACAAAAACAAGAACCACCGAGGGTCGTTAATTAGGAAATTATGCATGCCCTCAAACCTATGATTATTTTTAAATCATCAAGCACTAAAGAAGTTTAAAAGGATGAAATAGATATGGTAAGAAAATGACAATGATAAGATGGATGATAAGGTTGATGATAAGAAATGGTAGGGGTTAGCAAGAAGAATTGACAAGAAAAATACATATTTCATTTGTAATGTTGTTACTAATCAAATTATTTTTGTCAATGCATTTTTAATTATGTTTATTCTAGTGTAGGTGTCAAGAGTATCGGATTGAGAAAAGCAGCAAGTTTTCTTTGATAGGTCCAAGTACCTGGAAAGGAGGGTAGGAAGGCCAATGGTGAAGATGAATCATAGTGATGGTGCAAGTTCCAAAGTTGATGCATGTTTCTAGTGCCTTGTACATCTGAAGGGCATACCAAATGAAAGAACCATTTGGAGATTAGAGGAAGAAGAATTCAAATATAATCTTGTTATAAGTCCTCACTCATGGGTCTTGAGCTTCATATCCATGTGTACAGACAAGGGTCATGAAATTTAATCAAAAATAGATGGAGGACATTGAAGAAGGTTGTTATCTTCCATTTGAATCAAGTTTCAATGAATTCCATGTTGTATTTAGAAAGTTATTATCATTGGAGATGGTCATTATCTTTCATTTGAATCAAGTTTCATTGAATTCCATGTTGTATTTAGAAAGTTATTCTAATTTATTCATAAACAATCCAAAACCCTCATCTAGGGAAATCAATGAACAAGAAAATTACATATCTCTCACTTTATCCATGGGAAAATGCTATAAATTGGTAAAATGACTCGTTGAAATGTATATTCTGAAATTCAAAGGTTACAAATCTTAATGATGTAATTTGGTTATGTTTCAAGGATGCCCTAGGACTGTTACACTGGTGTTTAGACTCGTAATGGAAAGAAGATAGATGTTTATTGCTTTGTAATTGAATTCAATATTGGTAAATGGTGTTGTGGTGTGTGATAGGTGTAAGGGAATCTATAAATACCCCACATGGGTCAATTTTATAAGCAAATGAAGTTTCAAACATTATTAGTCACTGCCCTACAAATGGAGAGTATGATTGTCATGGTAAAGACTGAGAATACAACATTTTGAGTGTTACATCATTATCCATTAAAATGGGGATTGATTGGAGGTGTTTTCAAGGCACACTTGAGCCTCTGTAAACATTGCCCTATTATGGCGGGTTATGACATTCTAGTCCAGACTGGGAACAAAGCACTCTTGAGTTCCTAATGGTGCCATCAAGGGACATTAATTAGGATATTATACATGCCTTCAAACCATGTAGAGATTGGAGAGAGTTATTTTGAGTGTTGAGTGCCAAATGTGTCAACTTTAGGCAATCCAAAGGAGCCAATTAGGCCCAAAACACAGAGGATGGTCATTTCTTTAAAGTGTTACAAAAAAAAAGTTGTGTTATCTTATAATATGTTGACAATCTAAATAAAAGGTGTTTAGAAGTGTATGTGATTTAAAATTTGGAGTTTGTATAAATGTTAGAGTCAGTAAAGCCTCATTACAAGACTACAAGAGCCATAGTGTAGTCTATGAAGGAAAGATTATTTGTTGAAGTGTTAGAGAGAGAGAGAGAGAGAGAGTTTTATATAGTTGCAAATGTTATGTTTACCTTCTCTAAGGTCTATAGAGTCAGATTAGTCATTGTTTTGAAGAATTGTCATGGTTGGTTATTGCCTAGAAGGTTACAAGTGTACCAAAAAATAGGTTTTATATAATCATTTCCTTGGAATTTGGTAAGCTCAGTTGGTGAATTCCTTGCCTCTACATCAAATTGGCATAAGATCCAACAGACTCTGGGAAAAGGAAGCTTGTATGTGGTTTTGAGTTTGTGTTTGTGCAACAATTAAGAGGTACGTACACTTCTGATTATTTTCACACCATCAAGCACTGAAGAAAATTAAAAGGACAACATAGATATGGTTGTGGATGAGTTTCCTTGTCATTTTCACTTGATTGAATCTAATGATCAAGCTTAACAAGTTGAAGGGTGCATGAAGGTTGACATTGTTGGCAGAGTTGATATTGCTAATAGTGTGGAAATGGATGAGGTTGATAAAATCAACGTTGTTGTTGAACTAATAGAAATAAATGGGAGTGATCTGTGGATGATAAGGTTGATGATAATGAATGGCAGGGGTTACTGAGAGGAATTAAGAAGAAAAATGAAAATTTTATGAGTAATGTCGTTACTAATCCAATTATTTTTTTCAATGAATTACTTATTATGTTTATTCCTATGCAGGTATGAAGAGAATCAGATTGGGAAAAATAGAAAATTTGACAAGTCCAAGTACATGGAAAGGAGGGTAGGAAGGCCAAGGGTTAATATGATATTTATGAAAAAGGGTCATGACATTTTGATCAAAATTTGATAGAGGACATTGGAGAAGGTCATTATCTTCCATTTGAATCAAGTTTTATTGAATTCCATGTTGTATTTAAAAAGTTATTGTAATTCCTTCATAAAATGTCCAAAACCCTCATCTACGCTAATCAATGAACAATAAAATTACATTTCTCTCATTTTATCCATGGGAAAATGCTATAAATTTGTAAACTGACCCTTTGCAATGTATATTTTGAGATTGCGAAGTTACAGATGTTAATGATGTAATTTGGTTATGTTTCAATGATGCCCTAGGACTGTTACAAATTATAATGGTGTTTAGATAGGTAAGGGCAAGAAGAAAGATATTTTTTGTTTATTATTGCATTCAATATTGGTTAATGGTGTTGTGGTGTGTGAGAGGTGTAAGGGAAGCTGTCAATACCCCCCTTGGATCAATTTGATTAGGAGATGAATTTTATAACATTATAAGTCACAGCCCCCTACAAATGGAGAATAGGATTAATGTTTTGATTATGGATCTTAATGCATTAATTTATTTATTTTTATAAAACTACAGTTTTTGTCTTTAGACGAGTCCGTTCCAGAGTCTTTACCGAGTGTGAGTCCAATTTTTTTGTCTAGCAAGTGCATGTTTTTCATCTATGGTGGTGTGTTTTTGTTTGTGTGGGTTGAGAGGAGAACCTGGTTTCCAAAAGACAAGAGAGGAGAAGAGACATAGATGAGGCAAAGGCACAGTGGAAGCAAGGTTAAAGGGATTTTCTTGAAGGAGAGATGGATTTGTTGAAGAGGTGTCTACAGGGTGAGGTTTTATCAAGGACAAAGCAACAAAAGATAAAATAGACAAGTGTCAAGTGATGACAAGGCACAATGAAAAAACTTTAAGCAAGAGATACAAAGGTTAGATCAAGCTTAGAAAGAGGTGAAGGAAAAATTTTCTCTAGAGAGACAAAAGTGGTACTTACCAAGAAAGGAGAGGATCACATGGCCAACCATAAGGATCATTCAAACGAGGAAAAGGCACATAAGGAAAACAACAACAAAGGAGGTAAAAAATGAAGAGGTAAGTACAACTATGATGATTTTGACATCATCAAGCACTTAATAAATTCAAAATGACAAGATATATATGATTGTGGAAGAGTTTCCTTGTCATTTTTAGTTGATTGAATCTAATGATCAAGTAGAAAAAGTTGAAGGGTACATGAAGATCAACATTGTTGATAGAGTTGATATTGTTAATAGTATTGAAATGGATGAGGTTGATAAAATCAATGTTGTTTATGAACCAATAGGAGAAAATGGTTGTGATCAGATAGATGATAAGTTTGATGATAAGAGCTGGAAAGGGTTGCCAAAAGGAATTGAGAAGCAAAATGCAGATTTCAAGAGAAATGTTGTTACTAATCCAATTACTTATGTTGATGAATTTGTTATTGTGTTTTTTCCAGTGCAGGTGTCAAGAGAATCAGATTGGGAAAAGCAACAAATTTTCTTTGATGGGTCAAGGTTCCTAGATAGGGGGTAGGAAGGCTAATCATAAAGATGTAGCATAGTGACAGTGAAAGTTTCAAAGTTGATGCATGTTTCCACTACTTTGTACAATGGAATGACATACCATATATAAGAACCATTTGGAGGACAGAGGAAGAAGAGTTCAAACATAAGCTTGTTGCAGGTCCTCACTCAATGGACTTGAGTTTTTTTGTCCATGGGGAGTATGGTGCAGGGCCACCTAGCCCCGATGATAAAATAGGGTCAATAAAATCTTGTAAGGAATCCTAGAATTGTAATATGGTCATATGAGACATTTCAAGATGTAATGGGGGTTATAAGGATCAATAAGGTCATATACTCAAAAGTTGTCAACTTGCAAGAAAAGTTGCCAAGCAACTTCTCTTGCAACTAGATGAGAAATAGTGTCTAAAGTGTCTAAATTGGTGTTTTTAACATCCACCTGATGTAAATATGCCTCTACAAGGTCAATTTGATGTTAAAAGGTCAATTAGGTAAGTCCTTAGGCAAATGAAGAAAACAATGCAAAAATTGTCACTATGAAAAAGTTGTCAAAAAGAAAAATTAAGGGAAATGGATAGTTTGAATGGAAAAAATATATTTATAGGCAGTTGGAAGGAATGGAAAGGGTCAAATATCCCTTGTATGAGTAATTTGTAAGCGGAGAAGGAAGTATGGATGCAAGTTGTATGGATATTTAGGAACAAAAATAAAAAAATCAGTCAAATTTATGTATTTTCCTTGAATGTGTGACTATCACACTAATGTGTACGGGAAAGGGTCATGAAATTTTGATAAAAAATAGATGGAGGACATTCGATAAGGTAGTTATCTTCCATTTTGTAGCTTTTTGCAAGTCCTCACTTAAGGGACTTGAGTTTTTTGTCCATGGGGAGTATGGTGCAGGGCCACCTAGCCCCGATCATTAAACAGGGTCAATGGGAGATTGTAAGGAATCTTGGAATTAAAATAAGGTCATATGAGACCTTTCAAGATGTAATGGGGGTTATAAGGATCAATAAGGTCATATAATCAAAAGTTGTCAACTTGCAAGAAAAGTTGTCGAGCAACTTCTCTTGCAACCAGATGACCAATAGTGTCTAAAGTGTCTAAATAGGTTTTTTTAACATCCAATTGATGTAAAGAGGCCTCTAAAATGTCAATTTGATGTTAAAATATCAATTAGCTAAGTCCTTAGGTAAAAGAAGAAAAAATTGCAAAAGTTGTCACTATGAAAAATGTTGTCAAAAAGCAAAATTAAGGGAAATGGACAGTTTGAATGGAAACAAAATATTTATAGGAGGTTGGAAGGCATGGAAAGGGTCAAATATCCCTTGTATTAGTCATTTTTAAGGGGAGAAGGAAGTATGGATCAAATTTGTATGAAAATTTAGGAACAAAAATAATAAAATCAGTCAAATTTATGTATTTTCCTTGAATGTGTGACTGTAACACTAATGTGTACTGGAAAGGGTCATGACATTTTGATCAAAAATAGATTGAGGACGTTGGAGAAGATAGTTATCTTCCAGTTTCATCAATTTTCATTGAATTCCATGTTGTATTTAAAAAGTTATTGTAATTTCTTCATAAATCATCCAAAAGCCTCATCTAGGGTAATCAATGAACAAGAAAATTATATATCTCTCATTTTATCCATGGGAAAATGCTATAAATTGGTAAAATGACCCTTTGCAATGTATATCTTGAGATTCCAAAGTTACAGATCTCAATGATGTAATTTGGTTAGGTTTCAAGGATACCCTAGGACTGTTACAATGGTGTTTAGACAGGTAAGGGCGAGAAGATAGATATTTATTGCTTTGTTATTGCATTCAATATTGGTAAATGGTGTTTTTGTGTGTGATAGGTGTAAGGAAAGTTGTAAATACCCCCCTTGGGTCAATTTGATTAGGAAATAAAGTTTGAAACATTATAAGTCGTTGCCCCCTGGTAATGTAGAATAGGACTATCACAGTTAATACTGAGAATACAACATTTTGAATGTTAAGTCATTATCCACTAAAATAAGGATTAATTGGAGGTGTTACCATGGGACCTTCAAACCTATTTCTATATTGGGGTTTGTTAAAAAAAAAAAAATTCAATCCTTGTGTACACTACCCTGTTATGGCGATTTATGACAGTCTAGTTAGCTCCCAGTATAGATATCCTAATGGTGCATGGCAACAAGAGCAATCGAGGGTCATTAATTAGGACACTAGAGAGAGTTAATTTGAGCATTGAGTGCCAAAAGTATCAAGTTTGGACAGTCCAAAGGAGCCAATTATGACCAAAAGGCAGAGCACAGTCATTTCTTTATAGTGTTGTTATAAAACAAACTTGTCCTATCTTCTGATATGTTGAGAAGCTCAATAAACGGTGTTCAAATATGTGTTTGTGATTTGAAGGTTGCAATTTGTATAAATGTTATAGTTAGTAAAGCCTCCTTTTAGGACTACAAGAGGCATAGTGCAGTCTATGAAGGGAAGATTATTTGTTGAAGTATCAAAATAAGATAGATTTTTATATGGTTGCAAATGTCAGGTTTACCTTGTGTAAGATCTAATAGAGTCACAAGTTGACAAGGCAGATGAGAATGTTTTAAACAAGATATACGAAGGTTGGATCAAGATTTGAATGTCTTGAAGGAAGAATTTTCTCTAGAGAGGCATAAATGACACTAACCAATCAAGGAGAGGATCCCATGGCCCATCAGAGGCATCATTCGAAAGAGGAAAAGGAGCAAAAGGACACCAGAAATGAAGGAGGTAAACAATGAAGAGGTACGTACATCTATGATTATTTTGACATCATCAAGAACTGAATAAATTCAAAAGGAAAAGATAGATATGGTTGTGGATGAGTTTCCTTATCGTTTTCACTTAATAGAATCTAATGATCAAGTTGAACAAGTTGAGGGGTGCATGAAGGTTGACATTGTTGACAGAGTTGATATTTCTAATAGTGTTGAAATGGATGAGGTTGATAAAATCAATGTTGTTGATGAACTAGTAACAGAAAATAACAATGATCATATGGATGATGAGGTTGATGATAAGGAATGGAAGGGGTTATCAAGAAGAATTGAGAAGCAAAATACAGATTTCACAAGTAATGTTATTACTAATCCAATTATTTTTGTTAATGAATTTGTTATTATGTTTATTCTAGTGCAATTGTCAAGAGAATCGGATTGGGAAAAGTAGAAAGTTTTTGATGATAGGTCCAAGTACCTGGAAAGGAGGGTAGGAATGCCAAGGGTGAAGATGAAGCACAGTGATGGTGCAAGTTCCAAAGTTGATGCACGTTTCTAGTACCTTATTTATTGGAAGGGCATACCAGATGAAAGAACCATTTCGGGTTCAGAGGAAGAAGAATTCAAATATTTCATGTTGTATTTAGAAATTTTTGTAATTTATTTCAAAACCATCATCTAGGGTAATCAGTAAACAAGAAAATTACATATATCTCATTTTATCCAGGGAAAAATGCTATAAAGTGGTAAAATTTGCAATATATATTCTAAAATTCAAAAGTTATAGATCTTAATGATGTAATTTGGTTATGTTTCAGGGATGCCTGAGGACTGTTAGAGTGGTGTTTAGACTGGTAAAGGGAGGAAGATAGATTTTTATGGCTTTTTTATTGCATTCAATATTGGTAAATGGTTTTGTGGTGTGCGATAGGTGTAAGGGAAGTTGTAAATACCCCCTTGGGTCAAATGGATTAGGAAATGAAGTTTGAAACAATACAAATCACTGTCCCCTGGTAATGTAGAATAGGATTGTCATAGTTAAGACTGATGATACAATATTTTGAGTGTTAAGTCATTATCTATTAAAAGGGTGATTGATTGGTGGTGTTGTCAAGGGACCTTGGAACATCTATCTATATTGTGTTTTGTTAAAACAATGAAAATTTGAATCCTTGTACACTTTGTTATGGTAGGTTATGAGAGTCTAGTTAGGACTAAGTACAAAGCACTCTTGACTTCCTAATGGTGAATGGATAAAAGAGTCATCGAGGGTCATTAGTTAGGATATAATGCATGCCTTCAAACCATGTAGAGATTGGAGAGAGTTAATTAGAGTGTTGAGTACTAAAGGAGCCAATTAGACCCAAAAGGTAGTGGATGGTAATTTCTTTAGAGTGTTGTTACAAAAGAAACTTGTCTTATCTTTCGATATGTTGACAAGCTCACTAAAAGGTGTGCAAATATGTGTATCTGATTTCAAGTATGCGGTTTGTGTACGTGTTATAGTCAGTAAAGCCTCATTGCATAACTACAAGAGGCATAGTGCAGTCTATGAAGGGAATATTATTTGTTGAAGGGTCAGAATGAGAAATAAACTTTTATAGGGTTGTGAACGTCATTCAAAACTGGAGAGGATTACTTAGCCCATAAAAGGGATCATTCAAAATAGGAAAAAGGTACATAAGAACAACAACAATGAAAGAGGTAAATAATGAAGAGGTAAGTACACCTATTATTTTGACATCATCAAGCACTGAAGAAATTCAATAGGACCATATAGATATGGTCATTGAAGAGTTTTCTTATCATTTTCACTTGATTGAATCTAATGATCAAGTTGAACAAGTTGAAGGGTGCATAAAGGTTGACATTGTTTATAGAGTTGATATTATTGATAGTGTTGAAATTGATGAGGTTGATATAATCAATGTTGTTGATGAACCAATACCAGAAAATTACAATGATCAGATGGGTGATAAGGTTGATGATAAGGAATGGAAGGGGTTTCCAAGAGGAATTGAGAAGAAAAATGAATATTTCATGAGTAATGTGGTTACTAATACAATTATTTTTGTCAATGAATTCGTTATTATGTTTTATATAGTGCAAGTGTCGAGAATTAGATTGGGGAAAGAAGAAAATTTTCTTTGATAGGTCAAAGTACCTAGATAGGAGGGTAGGAAGGCCAAGAGTGAAGATGAAGCATAGTGATGGTGCAAGTTCCAAAGTTGATGTACATATCAAGAACCTTGTACATTGGAAGGGCATACTAGAATGGGAAAAAAAAAAGTTATAGCCGATTGGAAGACATGGAAAGGGTTAAATATTCCTTGTGGGAGTCATTTGTAAGGGGAGAAGGAAGTATGGATGCAAGTTGTACAGAAATTTTAACAAGAAAAATAATAAAATAAGTCAAATTTGTGTATTTTCCTCGTATCTGTGAATGTAACAGTTATGTGTATGGGAAAAGGTCATCACATTTTGATTGAAAATTGATGCAGAGGATGCTAGAAAGGCTCGTCATCTTCCATTTGAATCATGTTTCATTTAATTCCATGTTAAGTATTTAAAAATTTATTAAAATTTCTTCATGAGCAGTCCAAAACCCTCCTCTAGAGTAATCAGTGAACAAGAAAATTACATATCTCTCATTCTATCCATGGGAAAATGCTATAAATTGATAAAATGACCCTTTGTAATGTATATTTTGAGATTCTAAAGTTACAGATCTTAATGATGTAATTTGGTTATGTTTCAAGGATGCCCTAGGACTCTTACAATGGTGTTTAGACTAGTACGGGCAGGAAGATAGATGTTTCTTGCTTTGATATTACATTCATTATTGGTAACTGATGTTGTTGTGTGTGATAGGTGTAAGGGAAGTTGTAAATACCCCCCCTTGAGTCAATTTATTGAGGAAATGAAGATTCAAAAATTACAAGCCACTACCCTGGTAATGGAGAATAGGACCGTCACAGTTAAGACTAAGAATACAACATTTGAGTGTTAAGTCACTATACATTAAGAGGGGGATTGATTGGAATCCTTGTGCACACTGCCCTGTTATGGCTGGTTATGAAAGTATAGGTAGGAGTGAGTAAAGAGCATGCTTAGTTTCTTGTTTTTCCTATTTGGACATATCACTATATGTCATTTTGTAAACATTTATAAACTCATGTTGCTGATATACAGTTTAAAGTTTGAAACTGTGATGAAATTTAAAATATTAGATGTTTGAGATTTATTTTTTCTAAAACTACATTTTTTTTCTTTTGTTGAGTCCTTTCCCAAGTATTTTCAGAGTCCGAGTTTTTTAACTATGGTTGTGAGTTTAAGTTTGTGCAGGTTGAGAGGAGAACCTGCTTGCCAAAAAACTAGAGAGGAGAAGAGACCTAGGTGGGGCAAAGTCACGGTGGAAGTAAGGTGAAAGGGTCTTTCTTGAAGAAGAGATGGATTTGTTGAAGAGGTGTCTACAGGGTGAGGGTTTATCAAGCAAGAAGCAATAGAAGAGAAAAGAGAAGTGTGAAGTACAAGGAATATGACAATGCACAATGACAAAACTTTCAGCAAGAGATACAAAGGTTGGATCAATCTTTGAAAGAGTTGAAGGAAAAAACTTCTCTAGAGTAAAAACTGGCACTTACTAATCAAGGAGAGGAATGAATGGCCCATCATAAGGATCATTCAAACAAGGAAAATGCACATAAGGACATCAGAAAAAAAAAAGGAGGTAAAAAATGAAGACGTAAGTACACCTATGATGATTTTGACATCATCAAGCACTAAATAAATTCAAAATGACAAGATAGATACTATGTTGATAGTATTGAAATGGATGAGGTTGATAAAATCAATGTTGATGAACCAACAGAAGAAAATGATAGTGATCAAATAGATGATAAGGTTGATGATAAGGACTGGCGGGGGTTACCTAAAGGAATTGAGAAGAAAAATGCAGATTTCATGAGCAATGTTGTTACTAATCCAATTAATTTTGTCAATCAATTTGTTATTATGTTTATTCAAGTGCAGTAATCAAGATAATTGGATTGGGGAAAGCAACAAATTTTCTTTGACGGGTCCAAATTCTTGGATAGGGGGGCATGAAGGCCAAGTGTGACATTGTAGCATCATAATAAGGTCATATGAGACCTTTCAAGATGTAATGGGGGTTATAAGGCTCAATAAGGCCATATGGTCAAAAGTTGTCAAGTTGCAAAAAAAGTTGGTTGACGTCATAAGGTCAAAAGTTGTCAAGTTGTAAGAAAAGTTGTCAACCAACTTTTTTTGCAACTAAATGACCCATAGTGTCTAAAGTGTGTAAATTGGTGTTTTAAACATCCACTTGATGTAAAGAGGCCTCTCAAAGGTCAATTATAATACAAATTATAATAAGACTTTTCAAATTTAGAAAGATTGTAGTAAGCACGTGTATGGGAACCTACTTTTGTTCCCTCTCTCCTTCCATTTCCTAATCCTCGTCGAATTCAAAATTCCTAGATATATTTCTTGGGTGTGTCTAATGATAATGATCTAAAATCTCTTTACTATTAGTTGGGGCATTGTGCCCAGTGCCAAAAGGAAAGTCCCGCACAACAGTGGGTCTTATTTTCTTTCAAATTTGTTCACTATTCTCTTGAATCTTTTGCCTTATTAAGTTTAATTTGTCAAACAATTGAAGTCAAGGTCTCAGTATCGATGGCTTCTAAGTCTATACCACCTCCTCGTGAAGAGGATGGATTATGTTAGTGATGTTGTTGTGGACTTGCGGAGGACTTCTTCCTCATTCAAACATATACCTTTGCCTCCATTTTGAAAAATAGGTTAACAAGAGTTAAGATAAAAATACACCATGCTATTCAACTTTAATATTTCCTTTCCACAAAATTAAATGTAAGCAGTAGGCCTTTAGGCAAGTGTCTGAACCAAAATCTCTGATACCACATGTAAGGTCCAACCTGTCCTACCATGTAACAGTTTATGAGAAGATAAGAATAGCATATTAGTACAGAGAAGTCAAGACTATTTTTTTTTTTACTTTTGAGTGTTAGTTAATGATTACTTAGGGGATACAACTCTCTTTCCATAAGAGAGACAATATAGAATAGCCAATCTAGGCTCTTCCATTTTGGGCCATAAGGTGATCAATTTGGATCGCACCTCTATTTGTATAGAATAGGAGAACATAAGCGTCCATCAAGGAATCATACCTCTACTAATGTAGAGTAGGATTGAAATGTAAGTGACCCTGAAGTCATACCTCCATCCTTGATGGGAATTATTACAAATAGGATTTCTCTACTACTTTGATCAGATACTTTTCCCTGTAATGACCACCCCAGGGTCCAGAGTAGCTTTCTAGGTATTCCATAATCTTCCCAAGACTATGCCAAGTATGTTTACAAAGTTACCAATAGGATCTGCACCCTTCCTTGGATTTTGGGCCTTTAGCCTGGTGCAAGACCACTGGGAAGAATTTAAGAGCTATACCCCTTCTCAACTTTCAGCATTTGGCCAAGAATAGGTACCTTCCTGAGAATCCTCTTTTCAAGTTTTGTAAATTTTAGAATTTATGATATGACGCTAATTTATGATATGACGCTAACTAACCAAACACTAAACCATCAAATACTGATAATACAAGTAGTGGTGACTGGAGGAGGAAGGAAAGAATAATCTGCATACACAGTACCATACCCACAACCATCATTACGGATAGTAAGTATACTAGACGTATGAGATAATTCTACTAGCAATCAGAGTATAGACTCAGCTTCAGAATACAAGAAGCGTACAGATCCAAGGCAACAGTTAGAGGCTAGCACTGGAATATATTTTTTCTGCTGAGACACTAAAGATAACAATTGGTATCTACTTCAGAGTTATTATTATTTATATGTTGAGCTCTATGTTAAAATTAATAGTAATTGGTATCTACCTTAGAATTACTATTACTTAGAGACTGATATTGATAATGGGCATCTATATCAGTAGTGTTATTAGGGGTATTTACATCAGGTGTATAAGAAGTTGATACTTAGAGATATTATAAATTAGAGATTGATATAAATTATTTCAGAGATATTATCAATTAGAAATAGATATGCATGTGATAGCCAAGCCATGCCTGGCAAAACATTTTTAAATTTAAGAGTTGCAAACAAAGAATCTAGAGACAAAGCTACAGAATGGTAGAGGGCATCCCAAGTGAATGCAAGAGATAGA
This sequence comes from Thuja plicata, assembly GCA_018584345.1. Classification (NCBI taxonomy): domain Eukaryota; kingdom Viridiplantae; phylum Streptophyta; class Pinopsida; order Cupressales; family Cupressaceae; genus Thuja; species Thuja plicata. The sequence goes on from MU228545.1 coordinate 1,061,654, forward strand.
TTATTATAATCTCTAGAGGCAGTATATACTGTAGTGGTTAAAATATGCATGTGAGAGAGATAAGAGGCTTGGGTAGAGGTGGGATCTCTTCCAAGATTAACATTGATGGGTCTACCCATTGATAGTGATCCCAAAGGGCCTTAGAAAGATATCTGAAAAATATGGTTACTTAGCCGAGAGTTGATCTCATTAGAGGGCTAAATAATCTGATTAAAGTCTCTTAAGGATTCATCGGGGCAATACAAGGTTTAGAATATAATTCACTAAACATAATTATCAATGTTTATATATACATGTTTATTTTATTATATGCTAATGCTTGTGACATGTTTTCAAGACCAAAATACTCAACCTAGAAGATGGAACTTTACAACAAGAAAGAGAAGACAAAATCGGCAAGTGTAAAGGAGAAGGAAGATGACAAGGCAGAATGAGAATATTTTAAGCAAGAGATACAAAGGCCGAATCAAGCTTTAAAAAGTTGAAGGAAGAATTTCCTCTAGAGAGACAAAAATGGAACTTAATAATCAAGGAGAGGATCAGATGGCCCATTAGAGGGATCATCCAAAAGAAGAAAAGGCACAAAAGGACAGAAGCAATGAAAGGGGTAAACAATGAATAGGTACACACACTTATCATTATTTTGACATCATCAAGAACTAAAGAAATTCAAAAGGACAAGATAGATATGGTTGTGGATGAGTTTCCTTGTCATTTTCACTTGATTGAAACTAATGATCAAGTTGAACAAGTTGAAGGGTGCATGAAGGTTGACATTGTTAAAAGAGTTGATATTCCCAATAGTGTTGAAATGGATGAGGTCGATAAAACCAATGTTGTAGTTGAACTAATAGAAGAAAATGACAGTGATCAAATGGTTGATAAGGTTGATGATAAGGAATTACAGGGGTCAAGAGAATTGGATTGGCAAAAGAAGCAAGTTTTCTTTGACAAGTCCAAGTACATGGAAAGGAGGATAGGAAGGCCAAGGGTGAAGAAGAACCATAGTGATGGTACAAGTTCCAAAGTTGATGCACATTTATAGTGCCTTGTACATTGGAAGGGCATACCAGATGAAAGAACCATTTGGAGATCAGAGGAAGAAGAGTTCAAATATGATCTTGTTCCAGGTCCTCAATCAAGGATCTTAGGTTTCATGTCCATGAGGAGTATGGTGTAGGGGCACCTAGCCCTGATGATCAAACAAGGGCAATGGAAGATTGAAAGTGGTCATGGAATTGTAATAAGGTCATATGAGATCTTTCAAGATGTAATGGGGGTTATAAGGGTTAATAAGGTCATATGGTCAAAAGTTACCAAGTTACAAGAAAAGTTGTCAAGCAACTTATTTTGCAAACAAACAACCAATAGTGTCTAAAGTGTGTATAAATCGGTGTTTTAGACATCCAATTGATGTAAAAATTTGATATTAAAAGGTTAATTAGGTAATTCCTTAGGCAAATGAACAAAAAAATTGAAAAAGTTGTCACTAAGAAGAATGTTGCCAAAATGCAAAATTAAGGGAAATAGATAGTTAGAATGGAAACAAAATAGTTATAGCGGGTTGGAAGGCATGGAAAGCATTAAATATCACTTCTTTGGGTCCTTTGTAAGGGGAGACAAAAGTATTAATGCAAGTTGTACAAGGATTTAAAGAGAAAAACAATACAATCAGTCAAATTTATGTATTTTCCTTGTATCTGTGGCTGTAAAAGTGATATGTACCGACAAGGGTCATGACATTTTCATCAAAAATTGATGGAGGATGTTGGAGAAGATTGTTATCTTCCATTTGAATCAATTTTCATTGAATTCCATATTGTATTTAGAAAGTTATTGTAATTTCTACACAAACAATCCAATACCCTCATCTAGGGTAATCAGTGAACAAGAAAATTAAATCTCTCATTTTAGCAATGGGAAAAGGCAATAAATTGGTAAAACGACCCTTTTCAATTTATATTCTAAAATTTCAAAGTTACAAATCTTAACATTTTAATTTAGCTATGATTCAAGTATGCCCTAGGACTATTAGAATGGTTTTATAACTGGTAAGGATAGGAAGATAGATGTTTATTGCTTTGTTATTGCATTCAATATTGGTAAATGTTGTTGTGGAGTGCGATAGGTGATTGTAAAAGTGATATGTACCAACAATGGTCATGAAATTTTGATAAAAAAATTGATGGAGGATGTTGGAGAAGATTTTTATCTTCCATTTGAATCAAGTTTTCATTGAATTCCATATTGTATTTAGAAATTTATTGTAATTTTTTCACAAACAATCCAATACCCTCATCTAGGGTAATCAGTAAACAAGAAAATTACATCTCTCATTTTAGCAGGAGGAAAATGCAATAAATTTGTAAAATGACCCTTCGTAATTTATATTATGAAATTCCAAAGTTACAGATCTTAACGATGTAATTTATTTATGTTTCAAGGATGTTGTAGGACTATTACAATGGTGTTTAGACTGGTAAGGGTAGGAAGATAGGTGTTTATTGCTTTGTTATTGCATTCAATATTGGTAAATTTTGTTGTGGAGTGAGATAGGTGTAAGGGAAGTTGTAAATACCCCCCTTGGGTCAATTTGATAAGGAAATGAAGTTTAAAACAATACAAGTCTCTACCCCCTTGTAATGGAGAATAGGATTATCACGGTTAAGATTGAGAAAGCAATATTTTGAGTGTTAAGTCATTATCCATTAAAATGGGGATTGAGTGGAGGTGTTGTCAAGGGACCTTGAAGCCTCTGTCTATATTGGGGTTTGCTAAAAAAATGAAGATATCAATCCTTGTGCACAATGCCCTGTTACAGCGGGTTATGATAGTCTAGTTAGGACCGAGTACAAAGCACTCTTGAGTCCCTAGTGGTGAACAGAAACAAGAGCCATCGAGGGTCATTAATTAAGAAATTATGAATGCCTTCAAACCATGAAGAGATTGGAGAGAGTTATTTTGATTATTGAGTGCCAAAGGTCTCAAGTTTGGATAGTCCAAAGGAGCCAATTAGGCCCAAAAGGAAGAATACATTCACTCAAAAGAGGAAAAGGCGCACAAGGAAAACAACAATGAAGGAGGTAAAAAACGAAGAGGTACGTACACCTATGATTATTTTTACATCATCAGGCACTGAAGAAATTCAAAAGGACAATATAGATATGGTAAGAAAATGACAGTTGTCAAAAAGCAAAGTTAAGGGAAATTGGAGGTGTAGTCAAAGGACCTTGGAACCTTTGTCTATACTGGGGTTTGTTAAAAATTAGAAGATTTCAATCATTCTACACACTAACCTACTATGGTGGGTTATGAAAGTCTATTTAGGACTGAGTTGGGGAACCCCTTGCCTCTACATCCAATTGGTATAAGAGCCAGAAGACTTTGGGAAAACAAAACTTGTATTTGGTTGTGACTTTGTGTTTGTGTAGGCTAAGAGGAGAAATAGAAAGGAGAAGAGACCTAGGTTAGGCACATAAACAATGGTAGAAAGGTTAAAGGGACTTGATTGAAGGATAGATGGATTTGTTGAAGATATGTCTACCAGATGAGGGTTCATCAAGGAACAAGCAAGAGAAGAGAAAATTGGCAAGTGTAAAGGAGAAGGAAGATGACAAGGCAGAACAAGAATGTCTTAATCAAGAGATACAAAGGTTGGATCAAACTTTGAAAGAGTTGAAGGAAGAATTTCCTCTAGATAGACAAAAATGGAACTTACCAATCAAGGAGAGGATAACATGGCCCATTAGGGGGATCATTCAAAAGAGGAAAAGGCATACAAAGATCAAAGCAATGAAGGAGGCAAACAATGAAGAGGTACGTAAACCTATGATAATTTTGACATCATGAAGCACTGTAGAAATTCAAAAGGACAAGATAGATATGGTTGTCAATGAGTTTCCTTTTCATTTTCACTTGATTCAAATCTAATGATCAAGTTGAACAAGTTGAAGGGTGCATGAAGGCTGACATTGTCAAAAGAGTTGATATTGCTAATAGTGTTGAAATGGATGAGGTTGATAAAATCAAAGTTGTCGTTGAACTAATAGAAAAAAATAATAGTGATCAGATGGTTGATAAGGTTGATGATAAGGAATTGCAAGGGTTACCAAGATGAATTGACAAGCAAGATGCAAATTTCATGAGTAATACTGTTACTATTCCAATTATTTTTGTCAATGAATTTGTTATTATGTTTATTACAGTGCAAGTGTCAAGTGAATTAGATTGGGAAAAGCAAAAAGTTTTCTATAAATTGGTAAAATGACCCTTTGAAATTTATATTCTGAAATTCCAAAGTTACAGTTCTTAACGATGTAATTTAGTTATGTTTCAAGGATGCCCTAGGACTATTACAATGGTGTTTAGACTAGTAAGGGTAGGAAGATATATGTTTATTGCTTTGTTATTGAATTCAATATTGGTAAATGGTGTTGTGGAGTGAAATATGTGTAATGGAAGTTGTAAATACCCCCCTTGGGTCAATTTGATAAGGAAATACAGTTTAAAACATTACAGGTCACTACCCCCTTGGAATGGAGAATAGGATTGTCATAGTAAAGGTTGAGAAATCAACAATTTGAGAGTTAAGTCATTATCCATTAAAATTGGGATTAATTAGATGTTGTCAATGGACCTTTGAGCCTTTGTCTATATTGGGGTTTGTTAAAAAAATGAATATTTCAATCCTTGTGCACACTTTGTTGTTATGGTGGGTTATGAAAGTCTAGTTAGGACTAAGTATAGAGCACTCTTGACTTCCTAATGTTGAACGACAACAAGAACCACCGAGGGTCATTAATTAGGAAATTATGCATGCCTTCAAACCATGTAGAGATTGTAGAGAGTTAATTTGAGTGTTGAGAGCCAAGAGGTGTCAAGTTTGGACATTCCAAAGGAGTCAATTAGTCCCAAAAGGCAGAAGACATACAATTAAAAGAGGAAAAGGCACACAAGGATATCAGAAATGAAGGAGGTAAACAACAAAGAGGTATGTACATACACTATAATTATTTTTAAATCATCAAGCACTAAAGAAATTTGAAAGGACAAAATAGATATGGTAAGAAAATGACAGTGATCACATGGATGATAAGGTTGCCGACAAGGAATGGCAGGGGTTAGCAAGAAGAATTGACAAGAAAAATGCAGATTCCATTTGTTATATTGTTACTAATCCAATTATTTTTGTCAACAAATTTGTTATTATGTTTATTCTAGTGAAGGTTTCAAGAGTATTGGATTGGGAAAAGCAACAAGTTTTCTTTGACAGGTCCAAGTACCTAAAATGCAGGGTAGGAAGGCCAAGGGTGAAGATGAAGCATAGTGATGGTGCAAGTTCCAAAGTTGATACACATTTCTAGTACCTTGTACATCTAAAGTGTACCAAGTGAAAGAACCATATGGAGATTAGAGGAAGAAGACTTCAAATATAATCTTGATATAAGTACTCACTCAAGGGTCTTGAGTTTCATATCCATGTGTATGGACAAGGGTCCTATAATTTTGATCAAAAATAGATGGAGAATATTGAAGAAGGTCATTATATTCCATTTGAATCAAGTTTCAATGAATTCCATGTTGTATTGAAAAGTTACAGATCTTAATGATGTAATTTGGTTATGTTTCAAGGATGCCCTAGGACTATTAAAATGGTATTTAGACTCGTAAGGGAAAGAAGATAGATAGTCACTGCCCCTACAAACTGAGAGTACAACTGTCATGGTAAAGACTAAGAATACAACATTTTGAGTGTTAAGTCATTATCCATTAAAATGGGGATTGATTGGAGGTGTTGTCAAGGCACCCTTGAACCTCTACCTCTATTGGGGTTTGTTAAAATAATGAAGATTTCAATCCTTGTAAACACTGCCCTATGATGGCGGGTTATGACATTCTATTCAGGACTGAGTACAAAGCACTCCTGAGTTCCTAATAGTGAATGGCTATAAGATCCATCGAGGGTCATTAATTAGGATATTATGCATGCCTTCAAACCATGTAGAGATTGGAGAGAGTTATTTTGAGTGTTGGGTGCCAAAGGTGTCAACTTTAGACAGTCCAAAGGAGCCAATTAGGCCCAAAAGGAAGAGGACAGTCAACTTTATGCATGCCTTCAAACCATGTAGATATTGGAGAGAGTTATTTTGAGTGTTGGGTGCCAAAGGTGTCAAATTTAGACAGTCCAAAGGAGCCAATTAGGCCCAAAAGGAAGAGGACAATCATTTCCTTAGAGTGTTGTTACAAAACAAAGTTGTGTTGTCTTATAATATGTTGACAATCTCAATAAAAGGTGTTTAGATATGTGTTTTTGATTTAAAAGTTGGATTTTGTATAAACGTTAGAGTTAGTAAAGCCTCATTACAAGACTACAAGAGCCATAGTGCAGTTTATGAAGGAATGATTATTTGTTGAAGTGTCAGAGAGAGAGAGAGAGAGAGAGAGAGAGAGAGAGAGAGAGAGAGAGAGAGAGTTTTATATGGTTGCAANTGAGAGAGAGAGAGAGAGAGAGAGAGAGAGAGAGAGAGAGAGAGAGAGAGAGAGTTTTATATGGTTGCAAATGTTATGTTTACCTTATGTAAGGTCTAAAGAGTCAGATTAGTCATTGTTTTGAAGAATTATCATGCTTGGTTATTGCCTAGAAGGTTACAAGTGTACAAAAAAATAGGTTCTATATAATTATTTCCTTGGAAGTTGGTAAGCTCAGTTGGTGAATCCCTTTCCTTTGCATCAAATTGGTACAAGAGCCAGCAAACTCTGGGAAAAGGAAGCTCTTATGTGGTTGTGAGTTTGTGTTTGTGCAGTAATGAAGGAGGTAAACAATGAAGAGGTACACCTATTATTATTTTCACATAATAAAGTGCTACAAAAAATTCAAAGGACAAGACAGATATGGTTGTGGATGAGTTTCCTTGTCATAGCACTATAGAAAATTCAAAGGACAAGATAGATATAGTTGTGGATGAGTTTCCTTGTCATTTTCACTTAACTGAATCTAATGATCAAGTTGAACAAGTTGAAGGGTGCACGGAGGTTGACATTGTTGGCATAGTTGATATTTCTAATAGTGTTGAAATAGATTAGGTTGATAAAATCAACATTTTTGTTGAACTAATAGAATAAAATGGGAGTGATCAGATGAATGATAAGGTTGGTGATAAGGAACGACTGGGGTTACCAAGAGGAATTAAGAAGAAAAATGTAAATTTTATGAGTAATGTTGTTACCAATCCAATTTTTTTTTTCAATGAATTACTTATGTTTATTCCAGTGTAGATATCAAGAGAATCGGATTGGGAAAAGAAACAATTTTTCTTTGACAAGTCCAAGTACATGGAAAGGAGGGTAGGAAGGTGAAGGGTTAAGATGAAATTTACAGGAAAGGGTCATAACATTTTGATCAAAATTTGATAGAGGACGTAAGAGAAGGTCGTTATCTTCCATTTGAATCAAGTTTCATTGAACTCCATGTTGTATTTAAAGAGTTATTGTAATTCCTTCATAAACAATCCAAAACCTTCATCTAGGGTAATCAATGAGCAAGAAGATTATATTTCTCTCATTTTATCCATGGGAAAATGCTATAAATTAGTAAACTGACCCTTTTCAATGTATATTTTGACATTGTGAAGTTACAAATATCAATGATGTAATTATTGTTTAGACAGGTAAGGGAAAGAAGATATATGTTTATTTATTTAATATTGCATTTAATATTGGTAAATGGTGTTGCGGTGTTTGATAGGTGTAAGGGAAGCTGTAAATACCCCGCTTGGATATATTTGATGAGGAGACAAAGTTTGAAACATTATAAGTCATAGCCCCCTGTGAATGGAAAATATGATTAATCTTTTGATTATGGATCTTAATGCAATAATTTGTTTTTTTTTTAATAAAACTACAATTTTTTTCTTTGGATGAGTCCGTTCCTGAGTCTTTACCGAGTGCGTGTCCAATTTTTTTGTCTGGGGAGTCTGAGTTTTTCAACTATGGTTGTGAGTTTGTGTTTGTGCGGGTTGAGAGGAGAACCTGGTTGCCAAAAGACAAGAGAGGAGAAGAGACCTAGGTGCATCAAAGGAATAGTGGAAGCAAGGAAAAAAGGGATTTTCTTGAAGGAGAGATGGATTTGTTGAAGAGGTGTCTACAGGGTGAGGGTTTATCAAAGAAGAAGCAACATAAGAGAAAAGAGAGAAGTGTGAAGTACAAGGAAGATGACAAGGCACAATGATAAAACTTTAAGCAAGAGATACAACGGTTGGATCAAGCACTGAAAGAGTTTAAGGAAAAAATTTCTATAGAGAAGCAAAACACTCAAAATATTGTATTCTCATTCTTAACTATGACAGTCTTATTCTACGTTACCAGGGAACGGTGACTTGTAATGTTTCAAACTTCATTTCCTAATCCAATTGACCCAAGAAGGGTATTTACAACTTTCCTTACACCTATCACACACCACAACACCATTTACCAATATTGAATGCAATAACAAAGCAATAAACATCTATCTTCCTGCCCTTACCAGTCTAAACACCACTGTAACGGTCCTTGGGCATGCTTGAAACATAACCAAATAACATCATTAAGATCTGTAACTTGACAAGTGTGAAGCACAATGAATATGACAAGGCACAATGACAAAAATTTAAGCAAGAGATACAAAGGTTAGATCAAGCTTTGAAAGAGTTGAAGGAAAAAAAATTTCTAGAGAGGCAAAACTGGCACTTACCAATCAAGGAGAGGATATCATGGCCCATCATAAGGATTATTCAAATGACAAAAAGGAACATAAGGATAGTAGAAATGAAGGAGGTTAAAAATGAAGAGGTAAGTACACCTATGATAATTTAGACATCATCAAGTACTCAAGAAATTCAAAAAGACAAGATAGATATGGTTGTGCATGAGTTTCCTTATCATTTTCAATTGATTGAATCTAACGATCAAGTAGAAAAATTTGAAGGGTGCATGAAGGTCGACATTGTTGATAGAGTTGATATTGTTGATAGTATTGAAATGGATGAGGTTGATAAAATCAGTGTTGTTAATCAACCAATAACAAAAAATGGCACTCATCAGATAGATTGTAAGGTTGATGATAAGGATTGACAGGGGTTACCAAAAGGAATTGAGAAGAAAAATGCAGATTTCAAGAGAAATGTTGTTATGAATCCAATTACTTATGTCAATGAATTTTTTATTGTGATGATTCCAGTGGCAGCTGTCAAGAGAATCAAATTGGGAAAAGCAGCAAATTTTCTTTGATGGGTCCAAGTTCCTAGATAGGGGAGTAGGAAGGCCAAGGGTGAAGATGTAGCATAGTGATGGTGCAAGATCCAAATTTGATGCACATTTCCACTACCTTGTACATTGGAAGGGAATAACCTATATAAGAACCATTTGGAGGTTAGAGGAAGAAGAGTTCAAACATAATCTTGTTGTAGGTCCTCACTCAAGGGAATTAAGTTTTTTGTCCGTAGGAAGTATGTTGTAGGGGCACCTAGCCCCAATGATCAAACAGGGTCAATGGGAGATTGTAAGACATATCTACATTGTAATAAGGTTATATGAGACCTTTCAAGATGTAATTGGATTTATAAGGTTCAATAAGGTCATATAGTCAAAAGTTGTCAAGTTGCAAGAAAAGTTGCCAAGCAACTTCTCTTGCAACCAAATGACCAATAGTGTCTAAAGTGTCTAAAGTGGTGTTTTTAACATCCAATTGATGTAAAGAGGCATCTAAAAGGTCAATTTGATATTAAAAGGTCAATTAGGTAAGTCCTTAGGAAAATGAAGAAAAAAATGCAAAAGTTGTCACTATGAAAAATGTTGTCAAAAAGAAAAATTAAGGCAAATGGACAGTTAGAATGGAAAAAAAATAGTTATAGGCAGTTGGTAGGAACTTAAAGGGTCAAATATCCCTTTTATGAGTCATTTATAAAGGAGAAATAAGTATGGATGCAAGTTGTACAGAGATTTAGAAGGAAAAAGAATAAAATCATTCAAATTTATGTATTTTCCTTGAATCTGTGAATGTAACACTAATGTGTATGACAAAGGGTCCAAAAATTTTGATTAAAAATTTATGGAGGACATTTGAGAAGGTTGTTATCTTCCATTTGAATAAATTTTTATTTAATTCCATGTTGTATTTAAAAATTTATTGTAATTTCTTCATAAACTGTCCAAAACCCTCATCTAGGGTGATTAGTGAACAAGAAAATTACATATTTGTCATTTTATCCATGGGAAAATGCAATAAATTGGTAAAATGACCTTTTTTAATGTATATTTTGAGATTCCAAAGTTACCAATCTCAATAATGTAATTTGGTTAGGTTTCAAGGATGCCTTAGGACTGTTACAATGGTGTTTAGACATGTAAGGGCAAGAAGATAGATGTTTATTGCTTTGTTATTGCATTCAATATTGGTAAATGGTGTTGTGGTGTGTACTATGTGTAAGGTAAGTTGTAACTACCCCCCTAGGTTCAATTTGATTAGGAAATGATTGAAACATTATAAGTCGTTGCCCCCTAGTAATGTAGAATAAGACTGTCACAGTTAAGACTGAGAATACAACATTTTGAGTGTTAAGCTAGTATCCATTAAAATGGGGATTGATTGGAGGTGTTATCAAGGGAGCTTGGAACCTCTTTCTATATTAGGGTTTGTTAAAACAATGCAAATTTAAATCCTTGTGAACACGGCCTTGTTATGGTGGGTTATGACAGTCCAGTTAGTTCCAAGTACAAAGATCCTAATGGTGCATGGCAACAAGAGTCATTGAGGGTCATTAATTAGGACATTAGAGAGAGTTATTTTGAGCGTTGAGTGCCAATGGTGTAAAGTTTGCACAGTCCAAAGGAGCCAATTATGCCCAAAAGGCAGAGGACAGTCATTTCTTTATAGTGTTGTTACAAAGCAAACTTGTCCTATCTTCTGATATGTTGCCAAGCTCAATAAACGGTGTTCAAATATGTGTTTGTGATTTGAAGGTTACAGTTTGTATAAATATTATAGTCAGTAAAGTCTTATTGCAGGACTATAATAGGCATAGTGCAGTCTATAAAGGGAATATTATTTTTTAACGTGTCAAAATGAGAGAGTTTTATATTGTTGCAAATGTCATGTTTACCTTGTGTTAGATCTAATAGAGTCAGATTATTGGTTGTTTTGAAGAATTCTCAAGTTTGGTTATTGCTTGGAAGGTTACAAGTGCACCAAATAACATGTTTTATATAATGATTTCCTTGGAAGTTCAAAAACTCAGTTGGTGAACCCCTTCCCTCTGCATCAAATTGGTATCAGAACCAGAATACTCTAGGAAAAGGAAGCTTGTCTGTGGTTGTGAGTTTGTTTTTATGCAGGCTGAGAGGAGAACTTGGTTGCCAAAAGACTAGAGAGGATAAGAGACCTAGGTGAGGCAAAGGCACAATGGTAGCAATGTTAAAGGGACTTTCTTGAAGGAGGGATAGATTTGTTGAAGAGGTGTTCACAGGGTGAGGGTTCATCAAGGAAGAAACAAGAGAAGAGAAAACATGCAAGTGTAAAGAAGAAAGAAGATGACAAGCTAGATGAGAATGTTTTAAGAAAGAGATACAAAGGTTGGATCAAGATTTGAAAGAGTTGAAGTAAGAATTTGATCTAGAGAGGCATAAATGGCACTAACCAATCAGACAGAGTATCCCATGGCCCATGGCCCATCATAGACATCATTCAAAAGAGGAAAAGGCACACAAGGACAACAATAATCAAGGAGATAAACAATTAAGAGGTACGTACACCTATGATTATTTTGACATCATCAAGGATTGGATAAATTCAAAAGGATAAGATAGATATGGTTGTGGATGACTTTCCTTATCATTTTCACTTAATAGAATCTAATGATCAAGGTGAACAAGTTGAAGGGTGCAAGAAGGTTGACATTGGTGATGGAGTTGATATTTCTAATAGTGTTGAAATGGATGAGGTTGATAAAATCAATGTTGTTGATGAGCCAATAGTAGAAAATGGCAATGATCAGATGGATGATAAGGTTGATGATAAGGAATGGAAGGGGTTACCAAGAGGAATTGAGAAGAAAAATGTAAATTTCATGTTTATTGTTGTTAATAATCCAACTATTTTTGTCAATGAATTTGTTATTATGTTTATTCCAGTGCAAGTGCCAAGACAATCAGATTGAGAAAAGCATATAGTTTTCTTTAAAAGGTCCAAGTACCTTGAAAGGAGGGTAGGAAGGCCAAAGGTGAAGATGAAGAACAATTATGGTGCAAGTTCCAAAGTCGATGCATGTTTCTAGTACCTTGTACATTGGAAGGGCATACCAGATGAAAGAACCATTTTAGGATCAGAGGAAGAAGAATTCAAATATTTCATGTTGTATTTAGAAAGTTGTAATTTCTTTCAAAACAGTCCAAAACCCTCATCTAGGGTAATCAGTGAACAAAAAAATTACATATATCTCATTTTATCCATGGGAAAATGCTATAAATTGGTAAATTGGCCAGTTGCAATGTAAATTATGAAATTCAAAAGTTACAGATCTTAATGATGTATTTTGGTTATCTTACAAGGATGTCCGAGGACTGTTACAGTGGTGTTTAGACTGGTAAGGGTAGGAAGATAGATGTTTATTTCTTTTCTATTCCATTCAATATTGGTAAATGGTGTTGTGGTGTGTGAAAGGGAAGTTGTAAATACCCCCCTTGGGTCAATTGGATTAGGAAATAAAGTTTGAAACATAACAAGTCATTGTCCCTTGGTAATGTGGAATAGGATTGTCACAGTTAAAACTGAGAATACAATATTTCGAGTGTTAAGTCATTATCCATTAAAAGGGTGATTGATTAGAGGTGTTGTCAAGGGACCTTGGAACCTCTTTGTATATTGGGCTTTGTTAAAATAATAAAAATTTGAATCCTTGTGCACATTGCCCTGTTATGGCAGGTTTTGAGAATCTAGTTAGGGCTGAGTACAGAGAACTCTTAACTTCCTAATGGTGAATGGCTACAAGAGCCATCGAGGGTCATTAGCTAGGATATAATGCATGCCTTCAAACCATGTAGAGATTGGAGAGAGTTAATTAGAGTGTTGAGTGCCAAAGGAGCCAATTAGACCCAAAAGGAAGCAGACGGTTATTTCTTTAGAGTGTTGTTACAAAAGAAACTCGTCTTATCTTTTGATATGTTAACAAGCTCACTAAAGGTGTTCAAATATGTGTATCTGATTTCTAGGATGCGGTTTGTATAAGTGTTATAGTCAGTAAAGCCTCATTGCATGAATACAAGAGGCATAGTGCATTCTATGAAGGGAAGATTATTTGTTGAAGTGTCAAAATGGGAGAGAAAGTTTTATATGGTTGCAAATGTCATTGTGTTGAAGAATTATCATGTTGGGTTATTGCATAGAAGGTTACTAGAGTACCAAATAACATGTTTTATATAATCATTTCCTTGGAAGTTGGAGATCTCAGTTGGTGATCCCCTTGCCTCTTCATCAAATTGGCATCACACCTAGAAGACTTTGGGAAAAGGAAGCTTGTGTGTGGTTGTGAGTTTATGTTTGTGCAGGTTGATAGGAGAACCTGGTTTCCAAAAGACTAGAGAGGCGAAGAGACATAGGTGAGGAAAAGGCACAGTCTAAGAAAAATTAAAGGGACTTTCTTGAGGGAGAGATGGTTTTGTTAAAGAGGTATCTGTAGGGTGAGAGTTCATCAAGGAAGAAGTTGGAGAAGAGAAAAGAGGCAAGTGTGAAGAAGGAAGATGACAACGCAGACTGACTATGTTTTCAGCAAGAGATACAAAGGTCACATCAAACTTTGAAAGAGTTGAAGGAAGAATTTGTTGTAGATAAGAAAAATGGAACTTACCAATAAAGGAGAGGATCACATATCCCATTAGAGGGATAATTAAAAATAGGAAATGACACATAAGGACAACAATAATGAAAGAGGTAAACAATGTAGAGGTAAGTACACCTATGATTATTTTGACATCATCAAGAACTAAATAAATTCAATAGGACCATATAGATATGGTCGTTGATGAGTTTCCTTATCATTTTCACTTGATTGCATCTAATGATCAAGTTGAACAACTTGAAGGGTGCATAAAGGTTGACATTGTTGACAGAGTTGATATTGTTGATAGTGTTGAAATAAATGAGGTTGATAAAAACAATGTTGTTGATGAACCAATAGCAAAAAATTATAGTGATCAAATGTATGATAAGTTTGATGGTAAGTAATGGATGGGGTTACCAAGAGGAATTGAGAAACAAAATGCAAATTTTATGAGTAATGTGGTTACTAATACAATTATTTTTATTAATGAATTCGCTATTATGTTTAATGCAGTGCAAGTGTTGAGAATTAGATATGGGAAAGCATAAAATTTTCTTTGACAGGTCTAAGTACGTAGACAAGAGGGTAGGAAGGCCAAGGGTGAAGATGAAGCATAGTGATGGTGCAAGTTCCAAAGTTGATGTACGTTTTGAGTACCATGTACACTGGAAGGGCATACCAGAATGAAAAAAAATAGTTATAGCTGATTGGAAGGAATGGAAAGTGTTAAATATCCCTTGCACGAGTCATTTTTAAGGGGAGAAGGAAGTATGGATGCAAGGTGTACAGAGATTTAACAATAAAAATAATAAAATAAGTCAAATTTGTGTATTTTCCTCATATCTGTGACTATAACAGTTATGTGAATGAGCAAAGGTCATGACATTTTGATAAAAAATTGATGGAGAGGGCATTGGAAAGGGTCCTCATCTTTCATTTGAATCATGTTTCATTAAATTCCATGTTGTATTTAAAAAGTTATTGTAATTTCTTTGTGAACAATCCAAAACCCTCGTCTAGGGTAATCAGTGAACAAGAAAATTACATATCTCTCATTCTACCCATGAGTAAATGCTATAAATTGGTAAAATGACCCTTTGCAATGTAATTTGGTTATGATTCAAGGATGTCCTAGGGCTCTTACAATGGTGTTTAGACTAGTACAAGTAGGAACATAGATGTTTACTACTTTGTTATTGCATTCAATATTTGTAAATGTTGTTGTGGTGTGTGATAGGTCTAAGGGAAGTTGTAAATACCTCCATTGTGTATATTTGATGAGGAATTGAAGTTTCAAACATTACAAGCCACTACCCTAGTAACAGAGAATAGGATTATCATAGTTAAGACTGAGATTACAATATTTTGAGTGTTAAGTCACTATACATTAAGAGGGGGATTTATTGGAAGCGTTGTCAAGGGACCTTGGAACCTCTAGCCATATTGGGGTTTCTTAAAACATTGATGATTTGAATCCTTGTGCACACTACCTTGTTACGGTAGGTCATGACAGTCTAGGTAGGACTGAGTATAGAGAACGCTTGAGTTCCTAATGGTGAATGGCTACAAGAGCTATCGAAGGTCATTAATTAGGAATTGTGGCAAAGGTGTCAAGTTTGGATAGTCCAAAGTAGCCAATTAGTCCTAAAAGGTAGAGGATAGTCATTTCTTTAGTGTGTTGTTACAAAACAATGTTGTCCTATCTTATGATTTGTTAATTATCCCAATTAAAGGTCTTCAATAGTGTGTTTGTGATTTGAAGGTTGCAAATTACATAAAGGTTACAGTTAGTAAAGCCTCATTGCAGGACTGCAAAAGGTATAGAGCATTCTGTAAGGGAAAATTAACTATTGAAGTGTCAGAGAGAGAGAGAGAGAGAGAGTTTTATATGGTTGTAAATGTCATGTTTACTTTGTGTAAGCTCTGATAGAGTCGGATTAGTCATTGTGTTGAAGAATTCATGTTGGGTTATTTCCTAGAAGGTTACAAGATTACCAAATAACATGTTTTATATAATCATTTCCTTGGAAGTTGCAAAACTCAGTTGGTGAACCCCTTGCCTCTACATCAAATTGGTATCAGAGCCAAAAGACGTTCGGAAAAGGTTGTGTGTGGTTGTGAGCATAGTTTAAAAAATCAGCATATTGTGGTTGTGAGTGAGTCAAGTCTAGGTGAGTCACTCCCTCTAAACTCATGAGTTTGAGGCATGGATTCACGCAAGTCCAACATTAGGACTCCTGAGACCTTGTGCTAGACACTTGCTGCTACTTGGACACGTACAACCACTTATAATTTGATATATTTTTCCCTTTTTGAGTCATTTGATCTTTCTTCTTTCTCAAAAACAAAGTTTTATGGTGACTACGATGAAATGGAGGATGATGAACATGAGGAATTTGATGATGATGATGATGAATTAACTTCTCATTTAGTTACCTCAACACCTACTAGTTCAAGGTCTAAAATTTGAGTTATTTTAGGAGAGGGAAAAGGAAGATATAGTCTTTAGCTTCTTGTTTTTCACATTTGGACATATCACTATATGTCATTTTGTCAACATTTATAAACTTATGTTGTTGATATACAGTTTAAAGTTTGAAACAATGATGAAATTTCAAATATTGGGTGCTTGGGATTCATATGACATGTGTAATGTTTCAATTATGGATCATATGTTCTCTAAATGCATTAACTTATTTATTATTTGTAAAAATACAACTTTTTTCTTTTTCCGAGTAAAATGAAGAGGTAACTACACCTATGATGATTTTGAAATTAGCTAGCATTGAAGAGATTCAAAATTACAAGATAGATATGGTTGTGGATGAGTTTCCTTATTATTTTCAGTTTATTGAATATAATGATCAAGTAGAAAAAGTGGAAGGGTGCATGAAGGTCAACATTTTTGATACAATTGATATTGTTGATAGTATTAAAATGGATGAGGTTGATAAAATCAATGTTGTTGATGAAACAATTGCAGAAAATGGCAGTGATTAGATATATTATAAGGTTGATAATAAGGACTGGCAGGGGTTACCAAAAGGAATTGAGAAGCAAAATGCAGATTTCAAGAGCAATGTTTTTGCTAATCCAATTACTTATGTCAATGAATTTGTTATTGTGTTTATTCCAGTGTAGGTGTTAAGAGAATCGGATTGGAAAAAGAAAAAAATTTCTATGATAGGTCCAAGTTCCTGGACAGGAGGGTAGGATGGCCAAGGGTGAAGATGTAGCATAGTGAGTGTGCAAGTTACAAAGTTGATGAAAATTTCCACTAACTTGTACATTGGAAGGGCATACCATATATAAGAACCATTTGGAGACTAGAGGAAGAAGAGTTCAAACATAATCTTGTTGCAGGTATTCACTCAAGGGACTTGAGTTTTTTGTCCATGGTGAGGATGGTGCAGGGGCACCTAGTCCCGACAATCAAATAGGGTCAATGGAAGAATGTAAGCCATCTTGGAACTATAATAAGGTCATATGAGACCTTTCAAGATGTAATGGAGGATATAAGGGTCAATAAGGTCATATAGTCAAAAGTTGTCCAGTTGCAAGAGAAGTTGCTTGAGAAAAGTTGCCAAGCAACTTCTCTTGCATCCAGATGACCAATACAGTCTAAAGTGTCTAAATTGGTGTTTTTAACATCAAATTGATGTAAAGAGACCTCTAAAAGGTCAATTTAATGTTAAGAGGTCAATTAGGTAAGTCCTTGGGCAAATGAAGAAAAAAAAATGCAAAAGTTGTCACTATGAAAAATATTGTCAAAAAGAAAAATGAAGGGAAATGGATAATTAGAATGGAAACAAAATAGTTATAGGTGGTTGGAAGGCATGAAAAGGGTCAAATATGTCTTTTATGAGTCATTTTTAAGGGGATAAGGAAATATGGATACAAGTTGTACGGAGATTTAGCGAGAAAAATAATCAAATCGGTCAAATTTATGTATTTTCCTTGAATCTGTGACTGTAACACTTATGTATATGGGAAAGGGTCATGAAATTTTGATCAAGAATTGATGGAGGATTGATTGGAGGTGTTATCAAGGGACCTTAGAACCTCTGTCTATATTGGGGTTTATTAAAACAATGAAAATTTCAGTCCTTGTGGACATTGCCCTGTTATGGTAGGTTATGACAGTCTAGTTAAGTCTGACTACAAAGATCCTAATGGTGCATGGAAAAAAGAGCCATCGAGGGTCATTAATTAGGATATTAGAGAGTTATTTTGAGATTTGAGTGCCAAAGGTATCAAGTTTGGACAATCCAAAGGATCCAATTATGCCCAAAATACACGGGACAATGATTTTATGACATTTTGAACAAAAATTGATGAAGTGCGTGGGAAATGTTAATGTTTTGGCTTTTATGGCAAAGATCAACACATTGGACAAAGTGAAAATAATAATAATTAATATATTGGATATATTATTGATATATTTATTTATCATAAAATCATTGGGATAATAATAATAAATATAAAAGGTTATATTTATAATTAAGGATTGATTTTATAACTAAATATGGAGCAAATAATATAAAAGAGTATATTATTATTATGGACCCAAGTCGGAAAAATTGGGAGGCCAAGAGTTTATCTTAATAAGCTCATATATTAGAGTGACTTGGAGAAGGTAAGAAGCAACCAAAACCACAATGTTTCCTTCTTCCTTCAACAAGATCTTTGGATGCGTGAATTAGAGCAGAATTCAAGGAGATTAAGCAGCCCTAAAGGATGAATTAGGGAAGAATTAGTAGAGCATTCAAGGACAAATTGTAGCAGACCTAGAAGGGTGAATTTGGACAATATTGAGTATATTATTAAAAGGGTCCTATATATCATGTGAGTTCCAATAATATAGAAACACATCATGACATTGTTCATGACTTAATTGAAAATCAAGTGTTGGAGCCATAATATTTTGGACAAAATAACAAGGTGTTGGTATGTTTGTGAAAGCATTGCCTATAGTAAAATTAGTAAAACTTAGACATGTTTTTTTCTCAAAGCTAAAATAGGTTTTGAGCGAGCCTTGATTCTCATTCCAAAAGACCATAGAGGGTCTAGATCTCAGAAAAAACCTAGAGAAATGACTTTTGCAAAGGTTCCCACTATCTTCATTTGATCAAGATACACGCTCAGATGACCATCCTTAATCTCCACCTCAATAGGATAAATTGGAGTGAAATATGAAATAAGAGAAGCAAGAAGCCACTTCAAGACATCGATCCCCAGACTCTCTCCTGAGAAATGACTCCACCTGAATAAGGGAAAGACAAACAGAGGTTAAGGTAAGAGCAACACAAGCCACCTTTAGGGAGACAACAAAGCCTAAAATATTTTCCTCAAGTCAAAAAGAGCCCCTATAGCAAGGTTGTCTACAAAAAAATGAACGTCAACTTCTTCCGAAGGGTAAACTGAAAGTGGCAGAAAGGAAGAAGATCAACCTCAAAAAAGTTAGGACAAACCTCTAGCCAAGGATACCAATTTCTGAAAAAAAATTGTTCATAAAGAATCAAGGGCCAAAGGTCGGAAAGAAATTGGAAACATGAAAATAAAAACACCCCATATAAGCATTATAATAAGATGAAATAGAAATGGAGTTAGTAATAAACTAGGTCACAAAGCAAATGAATGCAAGAAGACGAACAAAGATACATTAAGGAAGAGAAATAAGTTCAAAAAATATTTTATTCTAAAAGTGATGATCACTAGTGTTGCACTTTAAGCTATATATTATTTTTAACATGATTGTGTTATTGATTCTGGGTCTCCACAACAAATCTCTCACAATAAGGAACAAGTATTTATGTTTCACAAATTCTACTACAAGCAATTCTTTTGTAAATATATCAACAATTTGATCCTCTATCCCACAAAATTATTCCTCTAGCACTTGTTTTTTAATTAATTCATGAACAACATGATGTGTTTAATGTAAATAGGGTTGACAAAAAAGTCTCCCATTTTGATGCATTTAAAGAAATATATCAACTTCGTGAGGGTATCTAAAAGTCCATTCAGATTACAAGAAATAGAATCAAGCCACTAGAAACAAAACCCATCAAAATTGCACATATGCCAAAGGAGCCCTTTGGATAGTTAACATTTAAAGACTATTTGACTATAACCTACCACTCTCTGTGCCATATTGATGGAGAAGATGCAGAAATGAAAGTGCTAATTGAATTAATAAGGATCATTGCAGGGTTTATATTTACCTTCATAATAACCATTGCATAGTTTACATGCAAAAATAGATAGTTGAATTAAAGGAGGTGAAGTAATTGTCCCACTAATCCTACTTATCCTAAACGGGGACATTACACAAACGAAAGTATCAAAAACTGATAAAAATTGCCCCTAAAGACTCAAGGGGCAAAGATCCAAAAGAAATTGCAAACATGAAATTTAAAACACCCTATAAAAGAAGAATGAGCAAAAGGAAATATAATTAATGTGGTTAGCACGGTCAAAAACCAAATGAATGCCAAAAAAAGAACTTGAATATCGAAGAAAGACAAATAAGCTCAAAAAATCTCATGTTTCTTAAAGTAGTGCTCTTTGTGTTGCACTTAGTGCAAAAAATTCTAAAGATGATTGTGTTATTGATTATGGTTCTAGTGCCTAATGTTGGATTGAGTAGACCATCAGAGGGTGTTTTAATTGCCCAAAAAAAATGGTGTCGCATAGAGGAAGAATAGAGCTATGATAGAAATTGCTACATGCATGTGACACTCTAGAAGTATACAAGCTAAATTTTGGACTGAAGAAACGTATGGCGCAAATATATAGTTTGAAGAGAACACCTACATAAGACTATTTTAAGAAACAAAACATCCACAAGATTGTCTGACTATTATATGTCCTAAAAATTAGAGTGTTGTCAAGCTAGAAAAGGGTCCTATACATCATTCAAGTTTTAACAATATAGAAGTACATCAAGACATTTTTGATGACAATATACAATTTCTGGGACAGAAAAACAAATTGTTGATATCTTTGTGAAATAATTGCCAATAGTAAAATTAGTCAAAATTAGGGACTTGTTTTTTATTAGAGATAAAATAGGTTTTGAATGGGCCTTGAAACCCCTTCCAAAAGACCATAGCAGAAAAATCAGAAGTAAGACAAATGGTGAAATCCATGAGGAAGCCTCAACTGACTAGAGTTAGAAGACCTAAACAACTAGCGAAACAACACAAGCACACCAAGGACAAGACTCAAACCTCCACAAGAAGAATGAGAAAAAAGAAATGTAATTAATGTGCAAAGCACAGTCACAAACCAAATAAATGCCAAAAGATGAACATGAATACCTAAAGAAAGAGAAATAAGCTCAAAAAATCTCGTGTTTCTTTAAAAAGTGTTCTTTGTGTTGCACTTAGTGCAAAAACTTCTTCTAATGATGATTGTGTTATTGATTATGGTTCTAGTGCCTAATATTGCATTGAGGAAACCATCAGAGAGTTTTCTAATTTCCCATAAGAAATGGGGTTGCAAAAAGAAAGAATAGAGCTATAATATAAATGGCTAGATGCATGCTACACTCCAGAAATATTCAAGATAAATTTTGGACTGCAGAAACTTATGGTGCAACATATATTTTGAAGAGAACACCTACGTACTCAGTTACCGGGTTCATACCAATAGGCCCCGAACTGGGTTTGGGTATGCACCCAGTACTAGTTTGTTTATGGGTACTTGTTGGATACTTGTGGGTACATGATATAGTTGATTTGAATATTTTTCAACTATCACTTGATAGTTAATATTTATCTTTGGCATTTGGCATTGATCAATGATCAAGCATCATACTATGAAATGATTTAGTTTTATAATTCTATACATTTCTCTTATTTTTTGCAAATATATATATATAGAGAGAGAGACATGTACACATACGTACCCAAACCCCTAAAGAAAAATTTCACATACCCATGTATCAGGTTTGCGTACCTGCACGCATCCCTGAACCCGAACCAGTAACTTAGCCTATGTAAGACTATTTAAAGAAACAAAACATGCATAAGAATGTCTGACTATTATATGTTGTGATAATTAGAGCACTATCGTACAAGTTCCAATAGGATAGAAAAACAAATTGTTGGTATGCTTGTGAAACAACTGGCTATAGAAAAATTAGTCAAACTTAGACACTTTTTTTTTATCAGAGCTAAAGTAGGTTTAGAAAGAGCCTTGAAACCCCTTCCAAAAGACCATAGGGGGCCTAGATATTAGATATAAAACCTACAACATAAATAAAAAATAGGAAAAATAAGTGGTAAGACAATGGTGAAATAAGACACCACTTCAAAGGCTCAACCGACTAGACTTAGAAGCCCTTAACAATTAGTGAAACAATAGCAGCCAACCCAAAGAGAGGAGACAAAAATTCAAAAGAAAAAAGAAACTAAACTTAAAACAATAAGTTTTGAAGAGGTTCCCATTATCTTTATTTGATGAAGATACAAGGTCAGATGACCATCCTTATTCTCCACCTCAATAGGATAAATAGGAGTGAAATTTGAAATAAGAGTAGAAAAAAACCACTTGAAGACATCGATCCCCAACCTCTCTCACAAGAATTGTCTCCGCCTCAAGAATTGTAGCCAATAGGGATAGGTTATTACAGTAATATATTAATTTAAATACCTAGTTCTCTCAACTACCAAACCTTCAACTATTTTTATTTTAGAATTTATATATTTATTAAGGACTATTTAGATATAATAATAACAAAAGTAAAGAATGTTCATTATAAAATTAGCAAAATTGTTATATCACTTTTTCTCTAGGTTGACAGTAAAATTGAAATATATGAACTATTAAAACTGAAATGATGTTTATTTTGATAAAATATAAGCAATTTTATTAATAACATACAATGGTAGGTTAGGGCATTAAAAGCTTCATTTATTATATGTTTAACTATCTAAATATAAATAGATTTTGTTTAAATAAAAGTGAAGTACTTTTATATATCACTGAAAATGATATTTGCAGGTGCATTGTAAGATTCCTTAAAAAAATATGTAACTATCTAAATTGAAATGAATTTTGCTTTAATAAAATAGATGCATGTCTATCACTTTATATGTATATGTATATGTACATGTACATGTACAACTTTATATGTGTATGTATATGTATATGTATATGTATATGTATGTGTCCATGTCCATGTATATGCATATCACGTGTGTGTGTGTGTGTGTGTGTCTATATAGCTTAAAATAGCTTTGGGGAGGATAGTAAAAGCTTGATCTACAGGCTTTTGTATAATCTTTATGATTTTCTTTAAATTTCTGATTATATAAATATTATAAATGTTTATTTACAAACACCTAGTTATGCTTTTTACTATCTATAAAAAAATCTAATTTTAATTTATGTGTCATTGCTATATTTTTTCACCTAAAAACTCCAAATTAGTTTAACGTTTCTTTAGAAGAAATATTGTAAACTATATAAAGACCACACCTACTAAATGTCTTACTACTCTTCACTAAATTATAATGAAAGAATTATAAAATCTAATCAAAATATCCATCCACTGTAACATAGAATAAAAAAAATATTTAACAAAGCAAGCAATATTTTGTTCTATACGCATTTGGCAATTGTAAAGAAAAACTCTAAGTACTTTGACAACAATATCCTCTGTTCTGCATACATAGGTTTGTAAAATTAGCATAGTAGAAGAGAAAGACAAAAAAATATTTCTATCAAAACAATCAAAAGTTAGTAACTACATTTAGATTTTTCTAATAATTTTGAACGCGGCTGTTAAATTACAAAGATTACTGGTGTTGGTAAATGAAGATATCTGAAAAAATAGATTTGTAGTATAAAAATGTGCATTGTATCATATATCCCGCAATAATGTATGGGCACCCATTAGGGCACAATTAAACCATTAGTGGACCCCCAAATTTAATGTCTTATGAAGGAAGGTATATTTCACATATCCAAATGACTGATGTTCTTATATCATGAGGTATATGTGCTAAACGGGCTATTGAATATAGTGATTGGGATTCAGTTATCATGTTCGCTGAAATTATGATGTTGTCATAACCAGGAAAGGTAATTTTTTGAAGATCTAAAAATAAGGTATAACAGTGAAAATAAATAGACTGTGTAATACCCACTTGTTTTTTGCTTTTTAGTTTAGGATGTCGTACTCTTTAGGCATCGGTTTTAGTTGTTTGGCTGAATTCTTTTAGGCCACATTTCAGGTGAGCTAATATTATTTTATTTGATGATGATACTTGATTATGATGTTATGATTTTACCTTATGCATAGATAGATGTGATGATGTTATCATGTTGATTATTATGTGTCAATTTCAAATTATGATGTACTTACCCCATACTCGCATGTGTAGGGTTGTCTTATATGTGAATGTACTTGTTGATGTGTTGTTGTGGTAGAGGACGGAGATGTAGTTACTTGCTTCAGCGAGATCCACACGTTCAACCGATCCCTATCATTGATTGCGATATTATATTATGTATGTACATGCGTGTTTGTTGATGACAGGATTGCAGGTATAGGGCATCATCTTCCCTGAATTGGCAGGAGTGAGCATGCCCATAAATATTCATCTCAAGGGTAAAGAGGGGAGGTAACATACAGATCCAAAACCCTACCCTAAGCCTAATCATCCTAATGTAGGATGAGTTTCAGTATGACTATCTTATCCAAATTTGTCTAGGTTGACAGAATTCGAACACCCTCTCTCTTGTGTTTGCGTGTGTATTGCTTGATTATGTTTTCAGGTGATTTTTGGATTATTGAGTGATTTTCCATGTTTAGTGAATTAATGGATTATATTTGAATTAATTATTTAATTATATCCTAAGTTTATTTTAAATAATTAATTAAATTGAAATATTTGAATATTATGATTTAATTAAATATTTAATTGAAAAACTATATTGTATGTGCTTATATGATTAATTAAATAATTAA